>CABPRJ010001432.1:911758-1416674 GCA_902439185.1 Cinara cedri | reverse complement strand
CTACCGCATTCCACTCACTCTAGACTGTGGGTCACTATATTTGTAAACATTTGTGTATAATATGACGTGTAATATATCTCGGCTAGGTACCGAAAAAAAAATTGGTTTTTTTTTTTTTTTTGTAACCGGCTTTTGAATTCTTATTGTCGGGTTAAGTGTTAAGAACGATTTTACAATTTACTCTTGATGATCCTACATTCCCACTTCACTAAACGTGTCTGGGCACGCTACTGACTCAAGCGTTTTGTATCAATCCGTCCATCCATATATCCATCTTTGGATGAATAGATCCAATTGACTACAACTTTTATAGATTTATTGACACCGGTATCTTAATTGCGTCACATCCAATAGCGTCATTTGTATTTTCGTGGTGACCAACAACGTTTTTACTGGGTACTTTCGAAAACGTATACACTAAAATAATGCTTTTTAAAACGTTTAGTTGTGGTAAACATTTGGATAAAATAACTTGATTTGAAGTTATAATGACGTAGTAGTATTACACATTAAAATGATGTAATGTAAACCGTTTTCGTCGTTTTATTTCCCGTAATACTGTGTCGAAATGTTATTTTTGTTACACAATTGATGTGTTGAATATATTTCCGGGCAATAATAATAAAACAAAGGCCGTAATCCTGAAAATTTGTTCGAAAGGACTTTTATAAAAGGTTTTCAGCGAAGTGTCAAAGACATAGGTTTTACAACAAATGAGCTTTATTATTGCCACTACTGCCTTTTAAATTTAGGTACTCATAGGTATGTAATATAAGAAATGTATTTTGCCAGTCGATAGACCGTATAGGTACCGCGCAGCCTTTCAAGTTACTGATAAAAATTGTACCATTTATTCTTTTATCACGCAAGTATTTATTTTTTTATGATTAGAAAAAAACCATAAAAAAAAAAAAAGGAGAAATTTACAGCACTAACGATTTCGTTATTTTCGATTTTTTTCTTTCATTATTCATTTAAAATTAATTGGTAAGACCTAAAAATGTCCACAGAAAAATCATAATTACATTTTAAAGCTGCGATGCAATTTTCAAATTATTATGACGATTTTTAAACTATTTTTAGAAGTTTGTTTAACTTTTATTTGGTTGTATATGGATAAAACTGTTTGCTAAATAAAAATGTTTGAAAATTTAATGCAATGTCCATTTTAAATTATGCTTGGTGGTGAAAAAATAATAAAAAATAATAATCTTAACAAGATTTAAGCTTTGTTGTTTTTTTTTTCTCTTTTATAATCGTTTTAAGTTCAAATTTAAACGAAAATCGTAACAATTATGGCATTTTAAAACATGTTCAACCGAACTTGGCTTAAAATCGTATTCCGTCAGCAATAGTTAGTAGTTGCGTAGAGATAAAAATTAAATAATTTTACGTGCCGTATCTCGCCAACTGTTCACTTACAACAGAGGTATACCCATCAGCGGTATCAGCTCTTTATATTTTTTTTCTCGCGATCACACTAGCCGTAAATCATGAAAATAATAACCACTTGTATCGAAACGTTGTACCGCATGACGTATTTTAGCCAATGAAACAACAGTTGTATTTTAAAAATGAAAATATACTTTAGTTGAACATTACCTACCAGTATTTAGCTTAACGAGCTACAATCATTCGAATAACGATTTTTGATCATCCTGTAAAACTACAAAAACTGATATACAGTATTAGTGACAATACGACCGTAGAAAGGTTTTCAATTAGAGAGGAGTGGTAATGACATTTTTTCATTTTTTTAATAAATGCCTGTCAGACACTAATTAAATAATTTCCTCTCTTATCCGTCATTTCGGTAAACTATTTCCAAAAAATCTTTGGAGTAATAATAATTTTTGCTCATTATAGCCTTTACATATTTGAGGCATTTCATTTTCCCTTGAAATCGAATATTATAACGATTAATGTATTGCAGCATTTTAGCCGCGCTGTTACAAAAAATGGTTTCTTCTCGGGTACATTTTTATATTTTTGTATTATTGTTCAATGATTCGTCACCATTTTTCGATTTTTTTTTAAATTATAATACATATTTCGTATTGTACTGGCACGAGTATATTTTCTATTTAAAATGCGGCCACGCGTTTTATCCGTGAGGTAGGTATATATGCGAAGCATGTCCGACTTTTTAAATCGATTTTGATATTTCATCACTAATATACATTTTCGTTTTAAAGTTACGAGTAGGTACGAGTAGGTACGAGTAGGTACGTCCGGAATTGACGAGACTCAATCATATTATAATGAAATAGTCGAGCAGTCTCGAGGGTCATTTTCCATTTGAATGTAAAAAAAGTATACTTTATATATTTTAACATTTTTTCCCATTTTGGATATTTTAATGCATATACTACATTATATTTACATACCTAAGCGTATTATGTGTACATTTTTCCTAGATATTTTTAGTTTCTGAGCAAATCGCGGAATGTGTTTCAAGTTTTACTATGATATGGTTTTTTATTATGTCAATAAACAAATTTGCCACTCAATATTTTTTTTCCAATAAAATATTTCAATCAGAAATTTTCTTGTACCATATTTAACCTAATTAGTACGTTGAGGAGTTCGTTTTTTGATATTTCTCGCAGTTTTATTAACAAATGGGAAAATTGTTTTGTTGATTTCTGATTTATCTCGGAAATAAGGGTAAATATATCAATATAGTTATAATACTCTGCTCAGAATAATCAGAATCGTTTTTCATTATTAGCGATTTATACAGATTTTACAGTATTTTACAGGTATCAATTAAGTTACTCCATACAGACTTCTCTTCTAAAATACCTAGTGCATACACGACAGCAATATCAAACTTTATTTTTGTTTGCACTTACGATATTGATTAGACGATATATTATTATTATTATATAAATACACGATTTTAAGTTTATATCGAATCGAAAATAAAATCGTTTTTGCCGTGTTATTATAAATCATCAAACGCATTGCTTCGCATATCAATACTATTATTATGTAAATAGATAATTTTTTTCGATTTAGAATATAAACCATTTTCTGCACAATAATACCTATAATGATGATAAAAGACTTTTCAAGTTCGAAAAACGAATTTGATAAAAACTTAATATACATACTTAACCTATAAAAGTGTATTGTTATTTTCGGTTTTTATTTGGTATATTTATACTTATTTTGTTTTCAAGAACTTAAACCATAAACGAACATTTTATCTTCACACGTGCGATTCGTATAAATACAATATTATATCCGTGTTTGCATAATATATAATAAATAATATTTAAAATTATCCGCATAAAATAAAGCTATAAACATTTCATTTTTTTTTTTTATTTTTTTTTTTTTTTATCGGCGATTTCGTAACGAAAAAGCGCTAAAATGATTTCTTTATACTACGACTTCCATACATATACGATGAAATAAAAATGGTACACTCTGAACGTACTGTAGTATATAAAAGCTGATATTATGATAACCGTTGTACCCGAAAAATTAGATTAACTGAAAACTGCCTTTAACGGCCACTCGCGGGGCTTTAGTGTTTTTGTAATTTTAGTGTTAAATCAATTCGGCTGCGTACGATTTACCGACACCACGTTATTGTTTAACGAGTTTAAGAATAGACGAGTCACTGTGTCACTAGTGTCTGTGTACCGAATAATTTCCACATTTTACTTTAAACCGAACGACTTCTGTATTATAGGAATATTGGTATTGCAAAGAAAAACAAGAGAATTTGAAAATGCAGAGCGGAATTACAGTTTCTAGTTAAAAAAAGATAATAATAAATAATATTTAATCTATATTGACCACGTCATATGCATTATCATTTTCAGCGATACAAAGTAATCGGTTGAATTTCAGAGATACAATTTGTTAGTTTTCTTGGTCCCATGGTAAAACCGTTGTCCGTTATCGTGCCAACAGAGAGACACATTATTACTGTCTGTGTTTGTTATAGAAAGTGTATGTGTCCATCGTCATAAACAAGTTGAAATACGTTTAAATACCTGTTTTTTTTTTTTTTTTTTTTTACTTATTATTTTATTTGATAAAAGAGAGGTGTCCGTTTAGACAGGTTTCACTGTATATAAATGGTATGCTAAAATATAACGATGACACCGTTGATATCACAGGCAAATATGAAGAATAATATTAGATAGCAGTGTGTCATATAATAGGTACCATGGAGGTGAATTTTGTTGACTATCTAATGAAATAATTATTTGTTTATTCCGTGAATTATGTGATAATATGGAAAGGAATTGTAGTTAAAGACAATATTCCAGCGACGTCGTGTATTGTATCGCATTAAAAGATAACGATATATTTTTTATGCTGATACGCCAAAACAATCAACTGACCGTTGTAACATAAACGATAAAAATATTTTCCCATTCTGGAAATTCCTCTTAAATTTATGGTAACTGAACGTCATTAAGATTACAACGGTTAACACCTCTGTAACACCACCTCAATTAAAAATATTTCCTATGCTCGTACCACATTTTATTATTATCACATAATTAAACACAGATTGAATAGTGAATAAATAAATATTTTACCGATTAATCAATCAAATGCATCCGGATGAATCCATAAAGCATTTTTAAGGTGCTAGAATATATTTTCCCGCTAAAATCGATTTTTAGACTGGCCTTGCTGTTGGTGCCAATAGCTTCGGATTTACTAACAGCCGAGTCCGTCCTCCAGTTGTTTTATCAATGTCGATTTTATTAAATTTTAGACCAGTTACGATTATACTTACAACCATAGTCGAAACGATTTTTATAAGCGAAAAAATTCAAAAACAACGGGCATCACCGAAGAAAGTTTAAAGATTTATGTAAATAAGGTACGTCAAACATTTCCATTTAATAGCGAATATAGACTTTTATTAGTTACGTTTTTCCACACCGCAATGCATTTCGACCTATTATTCTAATCCACGAATATTCTTACGTGGCTCAATACAAGTAAAATCTGACTTTTTTTTTTCTTTTTCGTAACCCTAAAACGGCTTTTGTTTCGCGTATCTTTTCAATAGAACGCCAAGCTATTATGCGCAGCCACGTGCAAGTGGATTTGTCCGTGTGTATATGTGTGAGAAGTAACTTTATCCGCAATAAATATGGAAAGTCCCAGACGGAAAAACCGCCGAAAAAAGTTTACTCCCAACTCGAATCAAAGCATATAGTTTTAGTCGTATTCGTAATAGTCACGGACCTTATAATATAAAGATTTATGCAAATTTCAATGTTTATTCCTCACACTAGAATGTGCTCTATTATATTGCATTTTATATTATTTTAGATTTTGAGTGTAACGAAAAATGTATTGGTTTTATAATGATGTTTTTATTTAATTTTTTTATTCTATCTACAAAAATAGATATTTTCAAGGTATTTCTCTACACAAAAAATACATTATGTGTTTTATATTGCTTTCTTTTACATTCCTTTGTTTGTAATTTAAAAAATAATTTTGTAAAACCAAAGTGCATTACTTAATAAAATAAACTAGTTATTGTACATTTTCAATCTGCCATAAATGCCAGTTCAATGTAAACATAAATATTATAAATGCATATATTTATTACTATCGTAAAAGAATTGTATTATTACTTCTAAGCTAGCCCAGTAGATTGGGTTTATAAATATAAAACTATAATATGTTTAATGTTCAACGTTTTGTCTACAATCAACTTTACTATCAGTAATAAATAATTTTAATGAATATAGTTTGTTTGTGTTTCGTACGGGTATACATCAAATTCCACGCTATATTCAACTTTTCGTCCTACAATAGTGGCTCACCCATCTGCGAATAGTATGTCTGCATTTTCGTTTGAACTTTGTTTTTATTTTGTCCTTGTCGTCGAGGTAATCCATTAATCAACCAAACTAATTCGACTTTCGTACTAGAAATACCAAGTGTCACCCCCTTTTTAGGGCACGAGTACAGGTATAAAAAGTGCCTTATATATTATTCCTGGCCCAGAACTGTATGCGTGCGCTTAGTTTTAGCGAGAAACGGTATACCAAACACATATCCGTCCAATTAAACTTTCGCATTCATAATATTAGTGCGTAGGATAGGATATAATATCATCATAATGTACCATATAATAATAATAACATTATTATAATAATTACTAAAGGGAACGAACTCGTGTATTGGGGGTGGGGATATTTTTTTAGAATCAACTAGACCACCAACTTCGGGGGGAGGGACTAAAATTATGGACACATCAAAGACCCGTGGGGGCTATGCCCCAAAATATTTTTTACACGGCTCACATTACAACAGTCAAATACTATAGTCATTTAAATAATAGTGCATAAAAGTAAATAATAGTCATTTAAAATTTAGTACATTATACAAATTTATAATAAGTATTTTAATATTATTTTTTATACCAACAGGCAACGGTTTATAGGAAATCGTGTATTTATTGTTAAACTCATTAATATTATGATATACAATGGAGACAAGAAAACTTCATATAAAGAGTTTTGTATGGAGTGTATCCCTCTATGAGGCACAAACTATACTCAAAGCGGAAAGAAAAAAATTGAAACATGGTGCTTGAGAAGAACGCTTCAAATTCCTTGGGCAGAGAGAGTTACAAACGGAGAACTATACCGAAGAATAAACGAACGGAAAACGATCAAACAAATGAGAAAAAAACGGATTGGCCATATTATAATGAGAAATAATGAATGGATATCGGCAACAACGGAATAAGGAGCGAGAGGAGGAAAAGCCGGAAAGGATAGACGAAAACCTGCACCATTTATGAAACAGATACGATACGGAAGACACACGGGGAAAACCAATTACAAAGTACCAAGAGTAGCTGTGACGGACAGGGACGACGTGTGAAAGTCCATTAAATAGTCATTGGACCGATCTAAGGATTATAAGAAAAAAAAAATAAATAAATAAAATACTTACACTCGGGGGTTTTGAGGACCTCCTGGCTTCCCTCTAGTCGCGCCAACGGGTATTCGCCCCGGTCCCCTCGCCCTCCCCCCAATCAGGGGGCCGCGCCGCCGCCATCGGACCACGTCACGTCGCTACGCCGCGCGGACGCCGTTGTCGCGCGTCCTCTTGACGCGATCATTTTTACCGAACGTGACTGAACCGCGACCTATAACACGACACTATAATACAATATTACGCCCTCGGTCCTCCGGAGACACTATAATGGAACGCGGCGTACGTATGCGCTCTTGTATTTATCATAATAATAATTATTATCGTCGCGAAACGGGAGAACCGGCGGACAGGCGTCTCCGCCGCCGCCACTACAAAGCCCCGCGCGGAAAACCCTCGACGGGAGTGTATTATTATGCAGTCGCGAAATCGATATTTGTATCTAAATTAATTACGCGACTTATGCGCGTCGCCGGTAGACGCGTGTTAATTAAAAGCGACGTCGTCGTCGCCGTCACCGCCGAAGCCGCCGCCGTCGCGCGCCGCGCCTTCGTTGCCGTCGACCGACAACGCGATCGCGCCGCGCCCGCGATCCCCCGGGCCGCCGTCGTCGCCGAAGACCGTGGCCCCCGACCATCGTACGCCGTGTCAATCGGGCGTCGCGGCCTCGCGCGATAATCGCACGTGATTATAACGTCCCCGGCCTCCCCCACGTACCCTCCGTCACATTCACCCCAACCCCCCCCCGCCCTCCCCTCCTTCTCCGACCAGAAACGTGTACGCTGTTATTTTTACACGTCCGTAATACAAAATAATAATTTTCGCGCCCCGCGTTTGCCCGCGACTCCCCCGCATTCATCGCCGGCCCAATAATATTATCATTTCCGTAATACACGGTTGCGCGTCGTTCGTTTAGCGGTTATGTGTGTATCACGTGGTCGAAACGCACATCGTCGTAGAACCGAACAAAATCAAAAGTCCATTCAAAAAGCGCGAGTCGCTTTACGCGCATGTATTTCTGTTTAAAAGTTTATATACTATAATATTATGTATAAACTTGCGGGGAGAGGGGGGAGGGGTGTTAGCCTACCCAAAAATACCCAATAAGGTGTTTTATAGTACAGAATAAACATTGTATCCGTGTATCACGTTTTTATTTAATACGCAGAACGAAACACAAATTGCATACAAACTATGCATGCGTGTATACGAAATTAAGTTAAAAACGTTTCGGTACATTTTTGTATACAAAATTGGAAATAAAACGTGCAGTTGCTTAACAAAAGTATCGTGATGCAAAGTGGATTGTGGGGGTATCGCCTCTATGGGTATGTGATGAAAAAAATTATAATGACATACTGTATACTGTAAAGGTTATAATTTATATTCTGTAATCAATGATAACATTATTATTGTAACTCGCGATAACAGTTGTTATACCTTTAACTATTTTATGTAATACTAGATAATATGCTGTTGTTACAGTGACGCTGCCGCCGTTTACAAAGTGGCCCATGTTCGTATCCGACCTAATAATCCTTTGTTATCTCTTTGTCATTATTTGACTTGTGGTTTTAGGTATAAAATAAATTAACGAATAGTCAAATAATGTCTCAGGTATCGCTATATGAATGATAACAATATTAATAAACATGGATCGGGGCGTTTTTTTGGGAATATGCATTTGCCCAACCATGGACTTTAAAGTATTTTTGGGCCGGCTGCCTCCAGAGTCATTACGGACCATAATATAACATACGAATCACTATGAAAAGGCGAATATGATTTATCATTAGTCTACGATAAGACGAGTACAAAAAACTGTTTTTTTTTTTTTTTTTAAATGTTTCAAGTGTTGCTTTTTTAGTATGGAGTTTTATAATAGTATCACGGGTGACATAGGCAAACATATATTTAGCTCACCAACTCCCAATCATGTCATATGCTTGTAAAACGTGGTAGACAGCTTAAGAGGAGAAGCTTTGAGAGGTGCTAAGAAAATATACCAGTGAAAAATGAATCAACTGGGGACTATGAAAGGAGAAAAAATACTATCACCTTGGAATACCTACATAACAAACCAAATAATAAATGTTTTCTAAAAGCTAAGAGTCTAGATTGGGCGGGTTATGTATAGCGAGCCGAGGAAAACATAATTCAAAAAGTACTGATTAACAAACCAACTGGTTTACGTCTTAGGGGAAGACCTCGTCATCGATGGTAAATTTAGATGTAAAAATGATAGACGAAACGTCAAAACTCAAAACTCGAGAAAACTATTAATCATGATGAATGGGCGAACTTAAGAGAATCTACAAAAGGTCTCGGGCCTATAAAGTAATAATAAAAAAAAAAATAAATATAGTTTTATTACATTATAGTTTCATCTGATATGATTATATCGAAATATTCGAGTAAAACGATAGTCTCTAATACTGTCGTATCAGACTAATAATAATTGTATGAGTCACTAGAAGATACTGTCATCGTCATTTTTTCCCCGTTTTATATGTTTCAACGCTTACCGCCTATATTAAATGTATATAATATTTACGTGGCCTAGATGCGTATATAAATACAAATTATACACCTACCCGTTAGAATGACAATCCGAAATATTGTTTTTTCATTTTAGTAATGGGTTTTTCAATTATTCTTCCAGTCACCGTATTGAGGCATTCGCTGTACGAATTACTATTTAAAAACAAAACAAAAAAAAAAAAAAACAACAAAACAAAACAAAACTCAAACAAACAAACACGTAGAAAAGTAGTAACATTTTTTTTTTCAAATAAAATGTTTTAAAAGTAATATTATAAATAGCCGTGTACGCGCCATTAATACATTGTTATAACTGTGTAATGTTTTATGTATTTTTTATAATCCCATTTTAATATTATACTATGTACACATAAATATCGGTTTTTTTATTATGTCACATAAGATATGTCAATCAAAAAAAAATTTACTTTTTTATTGCTTTCGGGAAAATAATAAAATGTAACATATTAGACAACTTATTCCAGACCAGCGAATTAATAGTAATCGAATAAATATTATTATGTTGATTTAGAAAAATTATTGTAGTATAACAGTATTCAGTCACAAACTTTTAGTGTCAGTCTGGATTATAGTGCATACAATCTGCAACGTTGGAAAAGATATAACCTACAATATTGTCATCTAGTAAAAAGACAGTTTAGATAATATGGCATTAAGATAATTTATAAAAAGACGGACATAGTTTACACGTGGATGGGCCACTGTTATAGGTAAGAAGTTGGGAAGGTACTATGGAAATTTAATACACATCTATACGCAACGATTCTGAACAGAGTTTGGTTAATATTTTTGCTTCGTCAACAATATATATGTCATTTTATCGTAAAATAATGAAATATGCATAATATATTTTCTGTAGTAATATTTGTTTAATATTGTACCTATTTACCCATTTTTTCTACGTTTTTCCCAATTTCCCCAGGGTTTTCTCGGTTTCTCCAATTTGTTATGAAAACAGCTGGAAAAATCAAACAGTGAGCTTCTTAGAGTAGCACCCCAGTCAAATTTCCTTTCAAAAAAGTACTATTGCAATCCTTGAAAATTGGAACGAAATTGCTGGTAGAAAAGTTACATAAAAAAAAAAAAAATCATTGTAAAACCAATACATTCCTCGCTCCGCTTAGAATCTAAAATTTAATTTTAAGAATGTAGGCAATTCAGATTCAAAATATATTATTTTTAAGTTCTGAGACAGCTATTCTACCAGAAATTTTACTTCGATTTTCAAGTTTAACAGTTATTCTGAAAGGAAATCAGACAGAATCTGGTACTTTAAGAAGGTAATTTTTTTGATTAAACCAGAAGTTTTCATAAAAAATGTGAAAATCCAGGGAAAAATATAGAGAAAATGGGTTCATTTACGAAATGTTTTATTTTCAAATTGTAAATATTAGGCTCTTCAATAATTGTATAACTGCACTCCGTTAAGAATCGTTTTTCATTAGTAACGAAAAATATTTGCGGACAAATATACATTTTATTTCTCTTCTACCTTTCCAACTTCTCATCTACAAAACTAGAATATACTATGGAATATTTACTTTTAAATATGAAATATCAATTTATTCAAGAAAGTATTCCCTATATCAGTGGTTCTTAACCATTTTTGTTTCAAAGACCCTTCACCAAATTAACTGACTGCTAACACCCTCTCACGCAAAACTATAGGTTTACCCTGGTGTTTTGATGATGCTTTTGTTTTGTTTTGTTTTTTTTTTTTTTTGATAATTGGTTTTTATACAAAGTGTTATATTATCGGAATCTTGACCAAAACTAAATCAAAACTCTAAATCCAGCCCTGTACACTATTCTGATTTCACTTGCGATAACATTTCGCTGAACGCTGTTGCTTTTTATTTTATATTTTTCCGATATTCCGCATTTAAAAACTCAGTTCCCCCCAATGCCCACTTAAAACCTATCGCAATGGTCAAAGTCTCTCAATGGACTGATTATGATACCTGAAAGGCGGTACCGCTCACGTTAAGAACCACTGTTCTATATGATTTGTACAGGAAAAAACATAATATTATTTTTATTTATTTATTTATTTGTTTATTATTATTATGAAGAAAGTAAGTCCCTACACCGTTTCCTTTTCAGGCATCTAGGTAAGTTGCCTGGATTTGGGTTGGAAGCGAGGATATCGATGAAAGGGTTCGGGCAGGTAGCAAATTTGTTGTGAGTTTTTTTGTAGATTTGAGGTGCAAGTTTACTTATTGTCGGAACGCATAGGTCGTGGTGTAAAGAAGCGATTGTGACATACCAAGAGGCTGACGTAATATTGTTAGGTATGGCATATATTATAAAGTTTGTGTATTACCAAAGTTACAGCGTAATTAAAAACGAATTTGTTTTGAATATAACGACGATAATATTATAATATACTTAGTATCTATTACCTACGTAATTATACAAACATAGTATTAAAAAGATAAAATAATTATTATTTTGGTTTTATTATGATAAAATACAGTACCTAAGTAAGTGAACTTTCATCGAGATTATCTTTTCAGTTATTTTTTTGTCTAGATAATCCAAACACTGACTATAATATTGAATCCAGACTCCTCTAGGCCCTACAATATTGTTTAATATTCAATATAAATTCAATATCCTATGGACATCAGTTTAAATAAAATAATGCCGCAAAAAAACACTAATATTATTAAAAAAAAAAAAAAAGGACATAAAAAGTAAAAAAAAAGATGAATAGTGTGTTATGTATTATTCGATTTTTTGGTACACAAAAAAAAAAAAAAAGATAAAAGCTCCGTCGTTTAAAACGTGAAAATTGTTTACCAATAAAATACAAATTTATACTGACATTTTCAATGCAAAGTTCTATATGCAGAGAATTCAAATGGTATTATATTATTACAGAAACTTTTAAAATAAAATCAACAATGAAATTTACAGATGATTTTAGATTCCGAGCGTAACAAGGATAATGCACCAGTTTTACAATTACGTTTATTTTATTTTTTCGTTAGGTATTCTATCATAAATCTACACAGTGGTCCACCCACCGCGCGAAGTATGTCTGCATTTTTTTTTTTCTGTCTTTTGTGTATTTCTCTTTATACGGTGAACGATGATCGAAAGCGTGAAAAAAAAAAAACCAAAAACTGTAACTTGTTTCCGCGAGATGAGTACACCTGAGTTAATTACAGGTAACGATAGGTTATAATAAATCAAATTTCGTTTTTTGAAAGGATAATACTATAATACAGGCCGCGTCCACATTTAGAGTTTTACCGTGTATAAAAATAATCTGCTGTGCGGTTTTTTAATTGAAGTGAATATTATTTCTATGTGGGAAAATCTGTTTACAGGCAGGACGGAAAGAAAAATGAACAGCAAATGCGCATAGTGAAACTATTAACAGTATTTCCGCTATACGTCGAAAATCTAAAATAATATTTAGAGGCATATTGATAAATAATTCATGTCCGTAAAATAATAATAATTATTTCCTCGACACACTTTACGTGGTTTGTAAAATTAATAGCTTCCTCGTTCTGTTCGGCAGATTTTAAAATAACCCTTAACAACAACTGTATACCAACTATCCTGCCCGCCGGTTTTATTCGTACCCACCAAATATAATTTATAATTAAATATATTATCCGCGCGGGCGTAATAATTGTTACGGAATGAGAACGGACGATAGAGATAGTTTCCCGTGCGGTTTTCCCATTTCAAACGGGTCGCTGCTGTACGTTCACTGTCCTTTTTCCATAATGATACGGGTATACCTACCGTCCGCGTTTGTTTTGCTTGTTATCACTTTTATCGGGGATCGAAAAGGTAGATACCTACCTATGTATTATAATACGTGTTATTATTATTTGTTTCGCCGATAGACCGTCCCAGAATTATTTATAGTACGGAAATAATATGAAACGACGCGCACACGCAAAGTACCTAATTTCGTGCATTATAATCAGTGGTGGTGGTGTTCCAATCAAATTCGTTGAGAATATGCGACAACATCGAACGCTGTACACGGCGTATTTCGTAACTTCACACGCATGGTTTATACTGTTTATAGGGGAACAGATATAAATTGTACGAAAATTAAATTCGAATTACGAAAATTGTGAATTCGTTAAGTTATAATTACTGAAAAAAACACAATTCGTATTGTTATTGTTATAGCTTTAAGTCGCGTATCACGGACAATGATGACAATACGTCATAAAGATTTTTTTTTAAAAACTAATTGAGAACATAAGTTACTACGCAGTATACTTACTCGTAATTTTGAATATTCTTAGAATATATCATTTTTTTTTTCGCACACTCTATGGCGGTGTTTAATGTCACGACTCCCTAAATGAATATAAAATTTATTTTGTGATCCCTAAATATAATATGTCTTATACGCGGCGACCCAATTGGGTCGAGAAACACTGCCCTATGGGAACACCAATGGTTATAATATTATTGTTGATTAAGTTTCGTCACATAGTTTTACATGGGTCTTTTTGTTTGGGTCGGGGGTCAGTCGAAAAACCGCAACACATTTATTGTAATATTGAAAACGTGATGATAAGCGTCGTGATCTAGCGTTTTTCACAGTTCATAATTTAATAGTATTTTGATTGTTTTTAATAAATAAGTATAAATGTATAAAATCGAATTTATATTTCCCTGGTGATAAATTATTATATAATACGTATTACTTATATCACTTACAGCATACAAATAACTGAAATAGTTGTTTCGTATTAACATGGATTTCATGCAGGGAATCCATCAGGAATTAACGTCATTGGTTGTATTACACACGATTATCTTCGGTTCCGCAGTATTGTGAAAAAACCGGAATGTATAAGTGAAGAAAAGGTTGGGGAAAACGAAAACGCTAAAACGATTGAAAAGGAAGTTGAAGATACATTTAAAATTGAAGATTTAATTTTTTTTAAATTTTTTTTTTTTTTTTGTGAGCCCAAAAATACTTTGATGACACTATGTTTGTTGGTGGAGAAAATTTGTTTTCAACGAGACGGGGTCGGTTTTTTTCTCCATTCGCCAGACAAAAAAAAAAAAAAAAAAATGTTAAATAGTACAACGTAGCCCTATCGTCTTTTTCGAAATGATAAAAGACGCAATCATCGTATGTATAGTTTTTACAACTCAATAAAAGATCAAAAGCCACATAGCCAGTTGTAATATTTTCGAAATGTCTGATGTTTAAGATGCTTTGAAATATTGTTTATTTATGATAATATTCACAACCTATACGTACAGTGGAACGTCTTATCGATAATTGTATTAACATTTCATAAACGTCGAAACCAAATAGGTTTAACTTGTTCGTGTATACATATTTTATTATGCAGCTTTATTTGAATATTATTAACAATATCGTAGTTTGAACATTCCGTATACAATTCGTGTACGATAACATTCGGATTCCAGAAATACATAATATATAACTCGTATTTTGATTCGTTGATACAATATTCGTATCGTTTCGTTGCCGCGTAACGATATTAATAATATTATAATATATTATGTGTTGGCACCCGTATTAAATTTTTTTATTTACTATATTATCAAAGTTTATTTTCGTCTTGAAGGGGGCCAAAAAAAAAAAAAAAAACAAAAAAAACCGTAACTTAAAACATACGCGTTTTACGTGTCAAAAACCGGTATGTTTGTTTTACCACACGTCGCTCTGACCGGGAAATGTTCATTGACGTCAATTATACGACTATACCATGATAATAATAATAATAATATACCTACCTATAGTAGTAGAAAGGCGGTGAAAAAACATTTATTTTTTATTCATAATAATGTTCTTGTGAATAAGCGTATAGTGACATAAAAAAAATTAATTATTTATTTACGCTCGTCGGACATTTATCCGAGAAATATTATTAAAAATAATAATAATAACGGTTTTAAAATGTTGTATACAAACAAAAAAAAAAAAAAATGTTTTTTATAAATACACTCGTGTCGAATAATATTCGAACGTAAACACAATAAAGGAAAATCTCGAAAATCCATTTTAGATTCCTTGATAGATTGCATTTATTTTACTACAAAGTGTGCTTTTTTTTTTGTGTGCAAGTTTAAATCGCACAACAGAAGTCTAGTGTGGATCTTCAAGCATTGCATTTTTTCTGAAAGTAAAATTTATGTTTATTTGGTGTATCGAAATAGTTGGTTTTTCGGGATGATAGTTGTTTTCATAATAATTGAGAAAACCCGGTAAAAATCATAGAAAAAAGTAGACAGATTTACGTAAAAGAGGTTTTCGTTATTTCAAAATTTGCAAAACTTTCCGACGATGTTTGAGCTATTATATGGAATTTGTAAGTTTCGTTTTATTTTCGGTTGACGTTCTATTGAAATTAAATTGAATTTTACTGAATGGTTTTAGATACAGAACGTAGCAAGAAATGTAATGGTTTTACAATAACGCTTATTATTTTATTTTTATTCTGTTTTCTACCGGAAATCTTGTTCTGATGTATCAAGTGTAGCAATTTTTATGAAAGAAAATTGTATCTATTTGGTACTTTAAGCCGTTCATTTTGTGATTATTCAAGCGGTTTTTATAATGTTTGGGGGAAAACATAGGAACAACGGAAAATGTACGAAATTCATTATTTTTAAATCGTAAATATTACGGCCTTTCAATACATGTATGCTTGGATTAGTTTTTCGTTAGCAAAGATAAAATTAGAAAAATTCATATTTTTTGATTGGTGTAAGATGTTCAGTAAAAAAAAAAAAATACACTATTTAACAATCAATACATTCATCGCTTCACTCTGTTTTTGTTCCTTGAAAACCTTATATCATATATACGTTATACAATTAATAATTTGTAAAAGTAAAAACTTTATAGACTATAGTCTGGGAGAGCCGAGGACCCAAGCCCCTCATCTGGATTCGTATAGTAAATTCAAACTATTAGAATTTTCAAATACTAAGTTTTTATATATTATGTGCTCGCGAAATTACTTCTTCTGTATTTTTTTGGAAAAACTCTTTTCATTTCGGTTCGTTTCTGTAATACGGATAATACGAGTACCTATATGTACCGTCTCTTGAACTCGAGAAAGTAACAATTTCGTCGGTACAAGAATAATAAACTATTTTAAATTTATTATTGATGATACGTGTCGATGAATAATAATAATAATAATATAATAATACCCGCAAAATGTTGAATCGAATTTACCGACCGATAACAATAATTGAATTTCGTTTGGTAAATTTACCGAACGTAGACGTTCAATTTTATAGCTCAAAGTCACATAGTCTGAGTTTTAGAATTTGCAAAAATATTGGCCCCAATGCGTTTTCTTCGTTGTAAGTTGATTAGTGTAATCGTAGTATTGAATCTTTAACGGGTCACGGGAAAATCAAGATTGCTCGCATTCAAATTACCCAAACGCACGTTAAATCAACATTAAAAGGGAAAAAAACACTTCTTTCCCAGCAGTACGTATTAACGTCCGACCAAAAATACGAATAATTTCAAATGAAATCAATTTCTTAATTATAATATCAGGGTACGTGTTTCCACGGTAATTCTATGGCACTCGAGTAAAAAAGTGCACAACTAAAAATGTGAATTCTTGCATCAAGACTTGAGACCAATGTGACACTATTCTTAACGTGATGAATACGAATCAATCTAACTGACACAACCGCTCTCTGCGGATAATTTGTTCGTTATTGATGTGACGTTATTCCTGAATTTGAACACTTTATTTTTTATACGAATTTATGTTTAAAAAGAAAGAGGGTCATATTTGAAAATCAAACGTGTACACTCATTTAAGGTATAAATAATAGGGGAAAAATCAATTTAAAAAACTGCATAATGATAGAGAAAAAACAAAAATAAAATTCACTTAATATTCTCCGAGATATTTTCTGGTGCGTGATAAACTTATTTAGCATAGGTATTATCGTATATTTGATGTATACTGTATAAACTAAAATGTGTACGTTGCGAATTTAATTAATAAATGTTAATAATCTCTATAGAAATTTATAAAACGCATGGTTGAATATAATTTGTTATAATCAAGCAGGGAACAGAATAACATTTTTAAAAATTGTAAAGGCGTGGTCGAAAGTCAGTTTTGTAAACCTAAAAAATTCGTTCGACGATAAGATCCGCGATGAGTGTGAGCAAAGCGGCAGCAGTGTTTAACGTTTAACGTTGTCCGTTTAAAGTTTTTGACTTAAAACGGTTTAGTGACCACGACGGCACCCCGTAAATCCCATTGTAGGTATTACCGTGTAAAAACAACACGTATGTACGAAAGGGATGCAATTACCGAGCAGGGATCCTACCCCTACGGCTTTTTAACCTCGAGTTGTGGTCCTGAAACGTATATTTTCGGATTTTCCAACAGAAACAAATTCCGATTCGTCTATTGTGTACCAGTAGTGTGCGTAGAAAATTTTTGATAACACACGCCCTCCCTACATTACTTTAGAACTACGAGTATTTATTTTTTAATGTTATGTATCGCAGTCAAGTTGCAAGGAAATCAAGTTTGATTTAATACATACCTGGTGTTTTTGAATGATTCTTGAAACGGCAACATTAGCTCTTTATAATATTCTATAATATTTTGAAGTTCAATATTTGCGTTAAACAAAATGGAATCATCGACATAAAAAAACGAAAGAAATCGGAATTCGAGAGATAGGAAAAGCGTAAAACCTAGAAAATCAATAAACGGAAAAAAAAAACTAATGACGGGTGCGTAACTATTGTAGGTAGGAAATTGCGAAAGTAGGATACACAGAGGTTTAATAAATTTATATCTGTATGCAATGATATATTATTGCTAACAAAATACGATTCTGAGTAAAGTTCGGCTAAACATGTTTTGAAAGGCTATCATTTTTTACGATTTTCGTTAGAATTTGAATTTAAATGCTAATGCATGTATGCTCTTTTAAAGACAACCCATAATAAACTATTCGGAAGCTATCATGAAAGTCAAATTACTAAAAATCCACAGAATATATTATATAATATTAAGAATATTCAGTGATAATGTCAGGTCTCTAAGATTATTTCTACCTCAATTATAACGAAAAAACTGATCGAAAATTATATAAATATTAATATTAAAAATTAATTACGTTAACGAGGTTTTTCTAAGTTTTTATTCAATTTTGAAAAAACTCCTCAAATAATTAAAAATTACTCCCTCCATATAATAATGGGAATAACAAGATCCAAAATAAACACAGAAAAAACTTCCTTAATTTTTTTATTGACACATAATTTCTGGCAGAAAAGTTGTTCACAGGCAGATTAAGAAAAGTAAGAAAAAAAATATATTTACATTATGGTAAAACGTATGCGTTCCTCGGTACGTTTGGAACCTAATATTTAAAATACCGAAACGCCCTTCTTATACAATAACTAAACAACGTTTTTTTTTTAGAAATGATTCTTCTTTTAAAATTTTAGGAAAGATTTTCGGTAGGAAAACAAAATCGAAAATAATAAAACTTTTACTGCCGTAAATTTATTCGTTTCTCCAAATTATCATGAATATTATTTGGAAAATCAAATAAGTATTTTTCTAATGCAACAACTAGCTTCAAAATACTACTAAAAAGCTTTATTTTGGTTTTTTGATTCGAGAGAGATTTTTCGTTGAAAATTTAGTAACAAATATACAGACAAAAACAGGAATAAAAGAAATAAACAAAAACAAAAATCGTATACATCAAAGCTATACCGCCGCGCTGGTGTGTTCGAACAATACAATACCGTGAATAATTTATAGCGTCAGCTCTTTCTTTTTTTTTTTTTCTTGATCAGAGATCACATCGAACGCAAAAAAAAACCCCTACGCATGGTGAAAAGCAGCCCTTCGAGTCGGGCAACAAAATCTCGAAATGTGATGGAAAGTTATATTTTTTTATTTTGCCAAAGGGTTTCACGCATTCGGCTCACGTAATCTGAAACATATATATAGTGTGCGGTGGTCGTCGATGCTGCTGCTGCTGTAGTACTCAAATTTCCCGGACGAACCCGCCGTCGGTACACGGCGTGTGTGTTTGCACCGCTTTCTCGACCCGCCGAACCCTTGGATGGTGGTATAGGTGAGAATGGGTAAGGGGAGGGACGGAGTACACGGCTCAAAACTCTTGCGGACCCGCACATTTTTCACCGACCCTTATAATACGAACTGCATGGTGTATGGCATTTAAGAGATCGAAAAATATAATCGCGACGGGTGCAATTTACGAATAAATATAATATAGGTGTACCTTTACATAGTATATATATTGGGGTTGGATTTCTGGATGAAATAATAAAAGAAACTGTGAAATGTTTTTTGATCAAAATCGTAAACGTGTAAAATACCAAGTAGTTATAATAATATAAACTTGCACGGAAAATCGTTAAAAAATTGTAAAAAAAAAAAAAATAAGAAATAAGAAAGCCTGTTATACTTTGCACTATGGACAGACCACTGTTGTATAGATGAGAAATTGAGTATGTAGAATATATTTATAGGGCAATTTAGTTAAGGTACGTAATGCATACTGCAGAAATCGATGAAAAATCAAAATATCCGAAAAAGAGAACCTAAACAGAATGGAATGTTCAACAGTTTAGTTGAACATTTAGGTCGTTTTTAAAAAAATCGCAATTTTTTTTTTAAGTTGATCTTTTTAGAATCTTTAAGAAATTATAATCCATATTTATATTTATATTCAATAAAAAGCAATGGTTATAAATCACTATTTTTGATGTACTGCGCTACCACTATTTTCACTATACTTCTAAAAAAAATGGCGAACCCGAAAATCATCGGTACTTTGTATAAGTGTAGGACACCCACGGTATTCGCTAAAATAGTGGACTAACTTTTTCGACTTGGAAAGGGGAACTTTTTCGATGTTATCAAATTAATAAAATGTAGGGTACTACAGGATAATATAATCTTATCAAATTAAAATATCCTTAAAATAGTGATAAAACTATAAAACGACCGCCTCTGAATAGAGAATTCATTTTGATTTTAAGTCGAATTTTTATGACCTGACCGAGTATTCACAATTTTGTTTTAGCCTAGCGAAATTTACGCAGTTTTCATATTAAAAAGTAGTGTTGCCGTATTATACGCGACTTACTAAAATAAAACCGTGCGCTACCAATATCGCTGCATAAAAAAGTAGCGCACTACTTCCAAGTGAACTATAGCTACACGATACAAATCGTTTGTGCGTGTCGAAAATCGTAAGCAATTTTGATGTTTTATCGACATCATCTCATTTGATCATATATTTGGCGTGTTTTGAATTTAAATTATAATTATTATAACGGTCACTGCGTGATATATATAATTAAAATCGAGTCTAAACAAAAACTTTGGGCCACGTACATTGACAAGGAGAACGTTGCTATTAAAACAAGCCATAATGTTCAGGTATATCCACAGCCAATTCTAGTAAAAAAAAAAAAAAACAAAAATAAAAGGTTAGTTTCCCGGACTCGGGTAACGATCGGAGTCGAGTGTCGCAACATTCGCGCCGTAATTTATTCCGAAATCTCTGAGTTTTCGTAAGACGGAACAATTTCCGTCAGGGTGATCGGAGTTATTGGGGAGAAAATAAATTCGTATATGGAAAAATATGAATATTTTTTGACCGAATTGCAAAGAATTGATCATATTCGCATGTGCACACGATCAAAAATTATAGTATTTTTTTTTTCTCGCGGACAGCATAATATTTACATTTTCCTAAATGTATAATGCATACACATAAATAATAATGTTATAAACTTTATATACATCAGCATGCAAATTAGAAGAATGTAAAACAATATTAAAATATTTAAATTAATTTCGGAACGTGTAACATATTATAATATTGCGAAAACGTCGAATTTGAATTAAATTAAAATGTTAATAAAATATAATAACCCATAGGATATAACCCGAATATCCATACAATATAATACTTTTGTAACACCGAGTGTCGGGATATCATCTATAAAAACAAAATACTCTACGAAAAGATAATCCAAATAATGAAGTACAATGTCTTTAGGAAATAAGTAGAATGTAGATGATAGATTTTCGCTTCCGCTGAATTGTCTGCGTATTTATTTTTTCAAGTTCTACCGTTCTACCGTATTCGGTCACATCCGTGTTAAATAAACAAAAATAAACAAATAAAATGAATTAACTTTTATTATAATATTCAGTACAACTGACATGTGTCTTGTATAAATATTTATGTGTAGTCAACTTTATCATATACATCTGGAAAAAATATATCGGTTATCTTTCCCAACACTGATTACGACGCTCGCCATTACAATGGATTACTCGATCATCATTATTTCGGATGGAAAATAAAAAAAAAGGTCGATATTTTATCGAAAAAAACCCTACCCATATATAAGTACGAAACGCGAGACAAAACGCAAAGGACCGCTCGAGACGACCGGTGGATTTTCTGCGATATTATACGACGGCGTTGAAAGTGTGTCGGAAACGATAAAAATATGATGTTTCAGCGAAAAAAAAAATGTTTTGCGATAGTAGGTCGACGGTGGCGGAGAACAGTCATTCACAACGTCCTCGCGAAGCACTCGGTTTACGATTTTTTTTTTTGTCGACACGTGCGGAATTCAGGCACTAATGAATATCGCTCGATTAACACGAGTAAAAAAAAAAAATTGTTAGTTTAAACAAGTGGGCGCAAATGTGAAATGGACTTAAAAAATCGGTGGCGCTACATGTACCATTTTGTGGAAGGGGTTCCAAATTCTCAACACAATTTCGTAATAACAATTTATTATAATTATAACAACTTTAGGTTTTTATTTTTAACTATTGCAGTCTTATAATATTTCCCCAAGTTGTTGTTTTAACAATTCGTCGGCAATTTAGATTATAAAAGCAGCCTGATACAAAAAAAAAAGTCACCCGAACGTTTCAAAAGTATTTACAGCCGAGAGATAATAATAACAATTGTTATAAGACTCGAAATTTACGAGTAATTTAATCTAAAAAACTGTGCGCACAATGCGGAGTCTTTGAAAAAAAAAAAAAAATACAAATATCGGTTGTATAAAAACGAATTATTTGCCCCAGGCGACGGAATATGATAATAATGTCGAAAGGACAGCCGAACTTTGTAAAAAACATCGTGCGTCACGGAAGTTGGTTAATAAATGGACGATACCAAGAGGATGAATTATGTATTGATTAATTCATTAACTATTTTGGTTTATGTTATGAATATGAAACATATTTGAAATTAAATTCAAAAAATATAATTTTTCCCTACCATCGCGTGATAATATTATTTACTGCGAAAAAAAAAAATTACATGGCGGTAATCGATGCAATTTGCCCTTATTTTTTATGGATTTCTATCGCGCCGACACACGTTCGGTTCTTTAGTCATAGATACCGTTTGGAGTGGTGCCGGCTGAGAAGTGACTTTTGGGGATCCTATTTTGTAAAAAAAAAATATTATAACTGTCTATATCGCGTAGAAGACACAGCCTGATCTATTATGTCTTATATGTTGCAATTCCACGAAATTGAATTGTCCAATTTCTATTTTAAGAACCCCTTCGTTCCATTGTTATGACAGCAAACCTGAACTTGAATTTTTTTTGATCCTTGATCAACATTCTCGGGACCAACTTTGCTGCAATTCAGCACATCTATAGTTTATCGGGTACAATTGTTTGGCATGGAATGCTCGGTTCGCGACTAATACTATTAGTCTCGGTACATTTTTTTTAACACCCATGTGTTAAATAATTTACTATTATCCCTATAATAATAATAGCAGTGATGCAAATCGTATCAAGGGAAAAAGGGATCGTTTCCAATGTCATGGATCAAGTTTAATGGCCAAGTGAATTGCCTAATTTACAGAATAGATATAAGATGATTGATAAATAATTGCCCATTTTATGAATCGCACAAAATTAGTAGTACCTATATAATATAAACATGTTCACTATTTAAATGTTAAAATTATATTTTTCGTATACATTTAAATTTAGCTATTATAAATGTATTATTATTACAATTAATTATTTGTATAATTTTTTTAAATTAATTGAATAATAATAAAAAAAAAGGACGGGCATACTTCGCACGTGGGTGCAGCCATATTAAAGGCGAGAAGTTGGGAATGTAGGCTAAATACGGAAATTTAATGTATATCTGTAAGTGACCATTGCTAAAGAAAAATCAATTCTGAGCCGTATTCGGCTGATAATGGCTCTTTGTCAACAATACAATATATGGTATTATGTCATATTATGGTGAACTGATTAAAACAATGTGCGTTTCCGTGACAACAATGATTGTTTAAAAAGGGTTAAAAAAATAAAAACTTAACAATAATAAGTAAATAAAAACGGTTGCCAATGTAAACTTTATTTTTAATTTTTCAATCCTTTTTAACCTAAAGACCTAGGTTTTCTTCATTATCTCGAATGTCAAATGAGAATTTCAAAAAATGACCTCCTTAAAGAGAAACCACCCAGAGAAAATTTCCCTTTCAGTTTAGGTGCTTTACTTGATAATCGGAGTGTGCTTTACGGTAGAAAAAGTGATCATAAAAAAATAATAATAATAAACGTCACTGTAAAACCAATACATTCAATACGTTCACTAAGAATCTAAAAAAAAAGAAATTGATCAAATAATAAATTTCAGCATTTTATTTTCCAGAAAATATCTGTAGTAAATAATAAATTTAAAAATATATTAATTATCAAAAAAAAAAAAAAAAACAACCAATCCTCTAATTCCGAAAAAATATTTCTATTCGCACTGTTATTACATGTTCGGTTGTCGTGTTTAGTATTGAGTTATATATTCGAGAATATCAATTAACGGTCCATGAAACAGACAGGATGTTCAAAGTCTGTCTAATTCGCGAAACAGCAAATGTTCTTACTTATCGTACAAATATTGGGCAACTAGTTATCGGTCGGTTTCTCGGAACGGTCAAAGAATTTCCTGTTTCACGAATTTGTCGAGTTCGCGGAATGGGGGTGCAATTTTATTTCTCTACGTATGGTGAGGATAATAACTGTAGTGTTGTTGTTAAAAACGGTAAAAAAACGCTGGCATCAAACACGGAGCGCGATTTCGAACGACGGCGATTCGTTAATCAGCCCGAGTCTCCGAAATGCATGTACATAACATTATTAAAAATATTTTACCGTGTCGAGTCGCGTCGAGTCTAATTGAATCTCGGGCGGGTGGGTAGGTAGGTAGGTAGGTAGGTAGGTAGGTAGGTAGGTAGGTTGGTAGATAGGCAGACGGGTACGTGGGTAGCTATGGCTAACAATAACGTCACCGCGTCTGTATACCCGTATACGTTGTTTACCGTATAATATGTAAATTTATACAATGAATTTCAAACAATAATATACCACACTCGGATTCGTGTGTTTGTTTCTGGAAACCGCAATGGCGGTGTATGCGATGCTGTCGCGGTATAGGACGTAGCTGGGTATACGTACCTATACACGCGTTTCGGTCGGATTAAATTGTTGTTGGCGAAAAAAAAAAAAAAAAACGCAATTTTCCAATCTCGAGCGAAACTTTACACGTCCCTACGTGCGTACTACCCGGAGAAGGTGTTTCCGGGCAAAACAACTTTAAATGATAATTTTAATTCATAATTTTTTTATTTACGTTAAAAATGTTCAGTCATTGTTTTCGCTATAGTAGTTTTGTTCGAATGTTTGATGCGTATTCGAATTTAGATAAAAACGAAAACCGAATCAATCGTTTGTCTTCGTTAACTGGACGTTTATATGGAAATCGACTGTTAAACGTCCAGTTATAAATGGAAACTAAACGAGTCGGGCTTAAAATTTTCGGTTAATAGAAAAAAAAAAAATTAACTAAATAACAAATAAACTGTCTACATAACAAACTCAGTAATAAAAAGTTAAAGTAAAATAAAAGAAAACGTATTTTTTCCAATGGTTTCTTCATGCATCCCCCCTCTCACCTATATTCGAATATAATAGGCATTGGCCGCAAAACGACTATGGCCTACATCGGTTACAGTGATTATTGTCTTTTACGCAACAGAGCGTCCGGAAGTGACCGGAAGTAAAGCTATTGCGGCGTGTTTATCATATCTAGTTACCGAAAATATCAAACGAAAAATAAAACACCGGATATGACCAATATCCGAAACAGCGTCCGGCGATATATATTACGTATCATAATAGCATAATATTTGTAATACAATTATTTTCAAACAGTTTTTAGATTTTTTTTTTTTTAACATTAATTTTTACTAGACGAGGTGTGATCGCGTAGGTTTTTACCGTCTGTTAACAACATTTACACCCGAAATATCACTCCGGATTTCAATGGTAGCATCTTTTCTTAATGAATCTGGGTGTTAATCTAGGCATCAAAAAGGTCATTTTTTTATTTTCCATAGGTATAATTGTCTTGATAATCGGGAGAAACGTAAACGAAACGTAATAGTGTATGGCAATGGCGGTTTAATTAATTTTGGTTTTGGTTTTCAATATGATTCGGTTGAAAATATCAAGTAAGACTCGGGAACAGATGGATATACTCGTATAATTTAATCACGCGGAAAAACCCGCTCGGGACATTTTTATTTTAATTTACAATAAGACAATCGCGGTAAAATTAGATACCTAGTCATTTTCGCTCGGTATTATTGTGCACGGGCGTGAGCAAAACCAAGCAAATCGGTAAAATATTTAGAGAGTTTTAATAATTCGAGAGTAATGGCCAATTAGGAAACAGTTTTCTGTTGGAGGTACTTGCCACGGGGGGTGCGGCTGTTTTGTTATTTCGTCCAATTCTTTGCCGTGTAAATCCGGGGCACCACTGGCTCTATTTGTCACAGCATGTAAACTATCGTTAATCAATGACGACCATTTGTATACTGCGATCACGGAATAAACAAAAAAAAAAAAAAAAAAAAGGGTCGTAACTCTCGTATTTTAGCAATGTAAATAACACTTCATGTAAGTTTTATAACCGGTTTTATTGTTACCGTTTGGCGTGGTCAGCTAGAATAAGTCCGTTCCACCGATCGCGGTCAAAACATTGTAATCCAGCAAAGTATACCTACTGTATCATTATTTATACTGCGTATAATCGGAAAACAGCACGTGTCTCAAGAAACGTTGATAAGAATGATCGTCTGCGTCTTATATTATACAAAGTTGTTCAAATCGATTCATCCGATAACCAACGCTTGGGCTTTTTTAGTCTTTGGGTTTTCAGTAACAAACAATATTGTCATTGTATTTAACGTTACAGTTACAAACGATACATTAAATACAACAATAATACCTAAAATTTTGTAAATGGTCACCGTACGCGTTCTCCCGTATACAAACACCCAGTTTCTTCAAACCGCTTATAGTGCAGCTTATATCATAACCTACGGATTCTCTGAGCACCCGGCCGATTCATCGATCGACGACGAAAATCCCGTTGCTCTATTTTCAACGATTCGTATTTTAAAAATCCGTGTCACGTTATCGATTAAATTAATTAATTCCGTTCTAAATTTCTAAAACTTGGAATATATTCAAGTAAACGATTCGATAACATAAATTAGTATATTATAAACTGTATAATTACCGTGTTTTGCAACCGTGCATAAAATCGGACGGATCGTCTTGAATAACCCTGCATTATTATACACGTGCGTGTACGTTCTCTGTCTCTATAACAGCGGTCCCCACTACGCGGCCCTTTGACACATTTTGGGCGGCCCGTACAAAAATGTCTAAAACTGATTTTACATTCTATACTTTTAAAGAGCAGATGAAATAAAATTCATCCGATTGTACCTTTAATTTATCTTATCTTATTATTCTTGTTTGTTTAATCCGTCGATTTTCAACTTTAACCGATTTACCAGTTTGACAGATAATTAGATAGGTACGAGCAAGAATGTATTTAAGAGAGTAATAAGTACTTTAACAAAGATATTTTTTTTTCAAGTCGATATTGCAAAAAAAAAAATAAAAATAATAATAATCGTATTGATTTACTGTATGCGGCCCGCGAGTAATTTCCGAAAATCGTAGTTGGCCTTTTTCAGAAGGCTGGCGGCCGAACCGCCGCCCCACAGTAATACACATATAGAAACTAAATATACGATTGTGCCGAATCGTGTTTTCTCGGCGTAATAGCTAAACGTGTGTATGCTGCGGGAGTGCAGGCGTATTGTCGGAGAAAAAAAAAACGCGTATTACTTTCCGAGATACCGCGGTACGTTCGCAATGCGCGTTTGCGGAACACCCTGTATAGTAATGGCGATAGGCGCAGTACGTGTACCGCGGTGTACGTAAGACGCGTTACGTACGGTCAGAGCCGTACACGGTCGGACAGGCATCGCGGGCAGAAAAGAGACGCGCCGAGCGAGAGACGGACACGCGGCCGCGGCCGACCGCGCGCGGTAGTGACAGATAGCCGCGGCGGCGGCGGCGGCGGAGAGATGCCCGTGCGAACGGACGGCGGCGCGACGGCAGCGGCGGCGGTGACGAAGAAATATCGTTTTCCGCGGGCGCAATCGATCAACCCGACCGCCGCGGCGGCGAGTGATTGGCGTTCAACGGCGGCCGAGACGAAGAAGGACTGCGCGCGCTAAGATAAATGAACTCCTGGAGGAGACGGCGGCGCGCGGAGCCGTTTGGATTCCGTATTTTTGCCGCGGCCGTAAAGTAATAATAATTGTCCAAAACAGAGAAAACAGTGTCTCTATAACCGATACGTAAACGCGTGCGCCTACCCTGTACAGGGTACCGGCCGGGCGACGGGCGGCTGCGGCGACGACGGCATTTGATATTGACATAATGAAAATTGATGCGGCGGCGACTCTACTCTCTCTCTCCCTCTATCACTCCCTCTCTCCCTCACTCTCTCTCTATCTCTCTCTCTCTCTCTATATATATATATCGGTTTCTCCTCTCGTCTCCTTTCTCCCCGCGAAAAACGGCATTTAACTGTGGCGCGTTCGCGCTCGGATTCAATTATTATCGCCAATTTTCCCGGCTATCTGTCGGCGCTGCCACTGCCGCCGCCGACGTTTTATTCCGCGCGAAAAGATTAATCGGTCGAGTCTTCTGCCCGCGCTTTCCGGCGGCAGACGTGTCCGTAATAAAAAAAAACTAAAAAAAAAAAAAAAAAATAGACGTACACAATTACCACTATATTTATTATACCTTCGATATTCTCGCGATTATACACACGAATTTATACTTGTTATTACGGAACACGCGGGTCCGCAAACCGTGAAACCTATCCCGTCGTTTATATTCTAATCGATATCAACACGCGACACATCTCGTCGGTAAAGTGTAAGCGATTGTCGTCGCAGATCAAAACTCACCCGATCAAAAAGTCGTATTGTTCAGAAAACAAACAAAAATCTGGGAAAGCGTTTTCCCGCAGTACAATAAATAAACTCGAAATGCACTTTTCTTATCGTATTACGTTATAATTTATATAGGTTATATAGGCTTTTAGGTATCCAAATTTTTATTTGAGATAAAAGTTTGAAACGTGCGAATTTTTATCTGAGTTATCTACGGGTTAAGGAAAATCCAACTAAATTTGACCAAACGTTAGTTTTGACACAAACTGATATTTTCCGGAATAAATTTAAACGTTTTCTTGTACGTTCTGAAACGATCTGATTACAGAATCGGATTCGTACATGTTAATTGTAAAAAAAAAACATTGTCTTTAACTCGTTTCTCCGTTTTTTTTTCTTCTTGGAATATGTGAGCTCAATCACATTTGTTTCAACCGTCCGAATAATAATAAAACCCAGCTGATTGTTTATAGAATTTTTTTCGTATATCCGGCCAAAATAAATCAAGTGGGAAACATTCAACAATGAAGGCTGTATTCCCGATTCGTGTCGTCCTAAAATGTTTTATTTTTTTGGAAATTAAATTTCGTACGCCTATAATTCTTTAATACATTCCTCGCTCGAAAAATCCTCCGGTTCTATCCCAATTTTAAATTCGTTAAAATGTAATCACGACTACGTGACGATTATTATTACGACACATTATATTGCAATGCAGTATGAAAACTGGATGTAAGAAAACGATAATTCGATAAATAGGTGTACTGATATTACTAGTATTATGCTCTCTTTGACCCAGTGACATGCATACACTGGCGCGACTATGAGTCGCTAGTAGTATCTAGTATAGATCTGTAGAGCAAATGAAGAGTTTGAAAAATAAATATCAAGAAAAATGTTTACATTCTGCACACGATAAGAAGAAGACGATTTGATAAAAAAACATGCACAGTCTTTGTGTCTGAATATAATCGTTAACCGATTTCACAAGCCCGATACAGTATAGTCAGACCCGCCGGAATCTTACGAAAACTTGATGATAATATTATCAATTTGGCGAATATTCCCTATAATATAATAATAGTGTAACACAATGTTCGTTAAATAACGTTCAATATTGTATTGTATAAATAGTACACGTATTATAACGATATTATGTCAGCTCTGCAGCCCCCGCAGCCTCAGTGCCGTGCAGGCCTTTCAGAGTTGCCGCAAAAGCGGTCGTCACCATGACGAGACGCCAAACCGCGATCATACCCCTAACCCCTCGTGTAGACGTCAAAGGTGCCTAAATCGCAAAACCGCGATTATAAGAGTAATACTGCTGTTATTGTACACATTTAGCGACTGATATATTCAAACTACAAATATTACTAGATGGCTAAAATTTAATAATACTTTGAACATTAATATACAGTACGTCCCACCGTGTTCGACAGATTATTCAAGCGCTGTTAGTATTACGTTGTTTATGATTTGTTTTTTTTTTTTGAAATCGGTTTTTCTTCGAGAGGGACATCGACATCGATTTGAAGAAAAATTACATTTTTATTTTTATTCCTCAAACATAAAAAGAAAAAAATTACTTTATTTATTCACTTTTGAAAATTTTAAAAAATTACCATTTTTGAAAAAAATAATATTCAAACAATTTTAATGTATCGCGCGTTCACATCCGATAAATAATTTCTTTGTTATAGTCGTTTTAATTAGGTGTGAAAACAATTTTAATAGGTATTCAATTATTATAACACGCTACATGATAAAAAATTACAATCGGCACGGTAATTATTTACCTTCTATTGAATATTAATTGTTTTCACGCCTATTTTTTAGAAATTAAAGCGGCTATAATTCAGCTAAAATCTATTAATCGAATATGAATGGATGAATTGGATCACAATTTTTAGAATAATATTTTTTTACAAAATTTTTTGAAAATTTGTCTAAAGTGAATAAATAAAGTTATTATTTTTTTAATGTTTAGCGGATGAAAATAAAAATGTAATTTTTCTTTAAATCGATATCTCCCTCAAAGTCAGACCGATTGAAAGAAAAAAAAATAAAAATATTTAATACTAACAGTATTAGAAAAATCCGTCGAACACGGTGGGAAACACTGTATTTATGACATAGACCTTATTTGTAATGTTGCAAACGTAAGCGCTTATTACTTGTAAGAGCGTCGTTCATCTGAGTAAGTGTACCTTTTTTCCACCCTAAAATAACCGCAGGCCATTTAAAGGCACATTTTTAAGCCTATTTGAGCGGTGGATACCCATTTTATCTTAAAATTATCATATAGATCATTTAAACGCGTTTTATACTGAATATATGGTATACGTATAAATACGTTAAGGGACTCTCGTATTGTCCGAAATAACCGCTCGGTACGAACATTTAACAGACTACCTGTTGAAAATGAATCCAAGGAATAATAATGGGAAACCAAAAAAAAAAAAAAAAAACAAATGAACTCAGATAGTTGTACCGATGTTTGATATAATCGAAGAAATCAAGGAATTATGACTGCCGTAGGCTGGTCATGCGCGGAGGAAAGAAGAAATTCTAAAACGCCGGATACAGTGTTGTATGCCAAGCGAAAAGAGACGTTCGGTATAGATGGGAGATCGAGTGAAGAACTGATGTTTGAACGGTAAAACTGGGAACCGATCGACATGGTTTAGCGACGGGCAGAACGGCATGCCACGACATTTGGTGGTGGACAACTATCAGATCACAAGGGTCGGACGCTACGACTGTTTCGAAAGAAGACGTGTTAGTTCAAACATTACGTAGTATATTGTTCCGATAAGGGGGTTAATGTCTCAAAGGGAAAACTAGCTGAAACCTTAGTTCACGTGTGTTAGTGTGTGGAGTATATATGTATGTATCTCAAATTCGGGCATTCAATGCGTACCGACGGTGTTTTGTTTAAATTGCGTATGCCGCTAAAAATCGAAAAATACGTTTTTTTTTTTTTGTATCGAAAAAATCAGACAAATTAGGAACACAGACTGGTAAAAGAGCGTATTTAAATACGGGGGAATCGTGTCGGTAATGTCGACTAAAAGATAACCACTATCCAGGCGCCCTTTTAAAATACAATTGAATCAACACTGATTTGTTAAAAGGGGCGTATATCACATTAAACGCGTGTATAATTTGCGTACAAGGTGTTGTGTGTACGAGTAACTCTATTGTTTTCCGCGATAAACATAATTAAAAAATTAGGTTCGTTTTATTTTTTTTTTTTCGGGAAAAAGTTAAATTCGATATTAATGCCCTTTTAACGAAACACCGTCGAAATAAAACGCAATTTCGTTATAAATTACTCATTTTTTTTTTTTTTTAATACCTATGGTTGTGTATACATGTTATACATTGGTCTATTGCGTAATTACGTGTTCAATTTCAAGTTCGCGTGAGCATTGCATTAATACCGGAGCGAGAGTCGATTCAAATTTGACAAACCGAATAGATTTATCAGCGCTCATTTACGTAGCGCCGTATTAAACGCGCGTTTTATATCATGCGACCGCATACGAATTGAGTGGACGTGCGCCGGCAACTCTGGTACGCAGACGCGGTCAGTACGACGCGGCCGACCCGCGAATCAAACATTTTCGTAAAATATATGGTCTACGCGTGCACGCACAATTGCTATTTCCGTTGGTATTGCGCGTCCCGGATGTCTATACACTTGCCGTGCCTGTAGAGTTTTCCGAGAAATTTTCCGTATTGCCCGCCGTATTGCGTATTTGGATGCGTCGTACGCAAAACGAGAAAATCTCTTTAACGCAATATTATATACGGGTGTGCGTAATGTTTTTTTACACCGGACTTTATTCGCGACTTTTAACATCTTATTTTTTTTTTTTTCTGTGTTTTTCTTCTTATTTTAAACCGTACGCGGCGACGGCGCAATTAAACGTATAAACCGATGTTATAAAATATCTCTCTTTTTCTTTTTTTCTTTTTTTTTTTTCCGTCATCTTTTTCTTCTGAAATGCGCGCAAACTGTAATAAAGTATATTGAACGCGGGGTATAATAACATTACGAGTATACGCCGAAACGTGTCACATTTCGCGACTACGACGCTGGTATAAAAATATCGCGTACTACGCGGTGTGCATACACACTATATAAAGTGTAAACCGTTTAGACACGATCTCGACAGACGTGTGAAATTACGCGTCGCGTAATAATATTTTAACGATGTACGGCAAACGCGAGCCGGTATTTAAAATTGTTGTACATCATTCGTTCGGTCTCATACGGCGCGGACCGCGGAAACGCGTCTTGTAGCGTTTTTTTTTTTTTTTTTTTCTTAAATTCTGTGTGGGAGAATGTGTTATCGATTTTACTATGACTCGCGCTTTTTTTTTTTCGCGTACTTTTCATTTTTTTTTTTTATTCGGTTTTATGCAGATCGAATTTTGTTCGGCTTCTTCGAAATACTCAAAAATTTGATACGACGATTTTTATGACATGACGTTATGTATATATGTATATATATATATATAAAAAAAAACCGACGATCAACGGAGCCCCGTCATTAAAGTCGAATATTTCCCGACTAAAATTGTGTTATATACTTCCGAAAAAATTGAGAAATATTACCATACAAATTGTAGATGGGGAGGTTTAAAGTTGATTTTGCACGTGGCCAATTGTCTTGCGTTGATATGGCCATGTCGAAACTACCTAAATCCAACGGTATTGTGCTTCGTGTTAACTTTAAACGATTTAACATAAATCAGAATAATGAAACACGCGGACATACGATATTAGAACCAACAAAAAAATGTCTAGTGAAAAGAACCTTATGTAATTACTAGGGCTCGGGATTTGTTTTACATGAAATCCACAAAAAAACACTTAAAAACGTCAAAAGAGCCTGGAAAATAGCGCTTCAAGTAAATATCATTAGATCAAATAGTAGAAGGGTTTTGAAGACCCTCGTCTAACGACTCTAAATTATTAAATATATATTTCTAATACGACACAAATTATTCACAAAAAAATGATTTTGTTCAAACAAAATTGGACGTATTATAAAAACGATAATTTTGGTGTATTAATTCGTGCAGTATTAAAAAAGTTTATTTGATAAATAAAAGCTATTAGAGGGGAAACATTAAAACACTTGTACCTTTTTTGTTTTTTTTAATATTTTTCAAGTGCTTTTTCAGAGCTTTTTTGATGTTTTTAAAGAGTTTTTGGTGGATTTTAAGGACAATAAGTTCCGAGCTCTAGTAATTACGATAACGGGGGCTAAGTGATGAGATCAAACCAAAAAAATAATTTAAAAATTCCATAAATTGGAAACCTTTAGGGAAAGAGGCCATTGAAGAGATGTAAACAACGGTGGTTGGGCCAAGCTTCGAGAGATTTCGAAAGCTTAGACGTTCAAGCTAAAAAGTGGACAAATGTATGATACTGGTAGCCGTGGTCAGAAATGGTATGTATAAATAAAAGACGAAGAACAACAAGAACTTAACACCAGCCATTGACATGACGATTATATTAAAATAATGAAAATTAAAAGGTGTCGTCGTTAAACAAAAAAAAAAAAAAAAAAACATCATCATCGAAATTATATTAAGGGACTCGATTTGATTATAGCAACTGTAAATGTTAAAACTTTAAAACAAAAATATCGAACACGAATCGTATTATAATAAATTTCAAATACAAAAATGTAGAGGTACCTTTAGTTGACAGGTCGAACGAAATATTATTCAGTCTGCATCTCCAAACGTAATTCGACTTTCAATATATAAACGAATTAACTGTATAGGTACCAAAAAAAGATATTTTAAAAACTAAAAGGTGAATATAATAAATTGCGTTAACCGTCAAAAATCCAATAGACGAAATGTTAAACATGGATATATATGTACACGCATAGATATACGAGAACAGTGTATGAATATACGAAATATTTCATGTGAAGTTCGCGTTTTGAAATATTAAATAGGAAATCAAAATTGAAAATACCGAATGAATTCTAAACACTCGGCACTGCGTCATAGAGCGTACAGTAGTACGGATAAAATGACATAAAGCATAATATGAATTCTTATAATATTTATTTTTTTATATTTTTACAGCATACAATAAAAGATAATAACACTCTTGTGAATTATACTTATATTATAATGTTTGATGAAAAAACAAATACAACAATGGGAGTTTAAAAACCGTATTCGTGTTTGTGTACTTTAATATATAAAACGATTTGATACTGTTCGCGGGTAGGCCTGCACTGTTCTAGGTGGTTGTCAGATAGGTAGGATACATGGGTTAATGCGGTTTGTACACTGTATACAAAAATGAAACATTACAAACGAGGAAAATAATTCCGAATAGAGTATTATTAGTCGTTTCATTTTGTTTTATTTTTGTATTTGCCGAGGTAAAACTCTTGGCTATCAACACAAATCCAACAAAAATAATAAAAACAACCCTGGGGTAAACTGTTGACAATGTCGATGAATGTTTCAAACAAAGTACCGTCGGACAGAAATTCCGCGTCGTTTGAGGTATTGCGAGAAAAAACCGGAGCATTTTTTTTTCTTAACCGTCGTAAAATTGTTTTTCGAGAAAAATCTTTGTAAAAATAAGCGTTTTTTTTTTTTTATTATTTTATCTAGTATTGAACTACGAAAAAATAAAAAAATCAATCTATTTTATGAAATGCGAAGAAGAAAAAGACAAAACGAATATTTCACGGTATTAAATAATGATAATAATTTTACGAAATTTTAAACCCCTATACTAACCTATTTTAAATAATAATAATTATGTAATCACATTACTTAAATATATTGAAAATAAATATAACTCACAGTAAACATATACGGAATAATATCACGATAAATGTTTTATAAAATCCCCTACACCTGTCGTTTTATTGATAGGTTCAGCCAATATGATGAATTAGCAGAGACGGATACAATTTTCCCGGCATAACTTTCCCGTCCGGCACGAGGAACGTATAAACAAATCTGAAAATGGAAATTCGGGTCCGTTGTAGCGGCGATTGATGTGTTTTAGTTTAAATCGAGGAAAGTTGATACACGCGTTATATATGTAGGTATAGTATTATTATTATAGATACATCGACCGAAAACATGCGAAGACTTGAACGAAAATCGTATTACAAATTAAACCGATCGATTTATATCACGTTAAAAAAAGAAAATAAAATCGAAATACAAAAACGCGCAACCGATCGTTACAAAAATCGTTTAATATCAATTCGATCGGCTAGCTGTGTGAAACGAGTGTGTCTACACGAAAATTATAATAATAGTCACCGGTACTCGGAGAAATTTTGAAATTTAACAGTAAATAAACCGGTTTAGATTGAACGAAGAATTTTACAATAAAATTGCAAAAATGTCGGTGAATATAATTTGGATGGATTACAAACTAACTGCAAAAGACGTGTCTACTATCTACACCAGTTGTGATTACGAAAGATAATAATATAATACGTATATGCATAAAAAAAAAATAGCGAGGAAGGTGAGATTCGTAACCAACGATAAAACATTGATAACAAGAAACGATTCGGAGCAAAGTAAGGTTGTATAATATATTTTGTAAATATATTTATGATTTTCATCAAAATTTCATCAGCAAATTCCTTCATAAATACAAAATAGGTACTATATAAAACTAATTTTTTTTTTTTTTTATCACAAAGTACGACATTTAAGGAACCTGTTATACTTTCAAGCATTTCTGTTTAGTCTAACAATTTTATACACAGAGTAAATGCGGAATAAAAATTACGCATAAAACTCGCAAAAATTAAATGTCTATAATTAGTTCAAAACAAGATCAAATGTTTTGAAAAAGGCTACGTTTAAAAAAAGCAAATATAAGTTTTTCGTTGAAATTTCAAGTTTTTATTTTACTAAATTACATTAAAAAAACAAAATTAAAACTATTGAAAACCGGCAATAGATAATAACAATGATATGTTACTATAAATATTGATATTTAAATGTACAAATTCGTATTAAATAATACGCTATTACGATTATATTTTTTTCAATCTGTTATTTGTTTCGTACAATTTTTTTTTTTACGGTGGGAAGGGTTTTTCTTTTTAATCTGTTTAGTTATTATTCTTATTTTTTCAACGTACACCGTCCGATATAAATAGTTTCGGAACACAACCACGGTATCATAATATTATTGTTACTTTTCGAAAATTGATGAAAGTATTCGATATTATTACTATCGGGGTTTATCAGGCCTTAATAGGATCATCCCGTTTCGCCAACAACCCTCCAGCTATTTCTATCCATCGTCGAAATCGTCCAACATCCTAGAGCTTCTACGTCCTTTTTTATATTATAATCCGGCAAAGCCCACATCCACCACCTTCCACAAGGTATTTTCCCTATATTGGATTCCGCACTACCATTTCCCGTATTAGGTGGGTTACGGATTCTCCGTGCATGTTCAGGTCGTCACAATCTGCCTATGTAACGACAATTTATTTTTGTTTTTTTTTTTTTTACTGAGTACTCAGTAGCCAAACTTTAGATTCGTACAACATAACTGATCGTATCTATTATCAGTTTTCAATTTTTTTTAATGACGGTGATCGTGAACTTAATAACTCCATAAATCCAGTAAATCCATTTTGTTGAGAAATACATATTTAAATCTGTTTTAGTATTACGCGTTAAATATTATAGTTTCTAGACGAAACAAATTTCGTAACCATAAAATCGCATTCGCGATTAAAAAATTGAATTGACCAACAACTGATAATCTGTTCAATTCAATTTATTACTTCAAATCAAATGTCGATTCGTTAAAAATTATATACATTTAATAGTATATTTAATGACGATAAAACTCTATAGCATTTACCACCTAAATAAGTTAGAAATGTATGAATCGTCTATATTATTATACATGTAACGACAATTATAAGCGCAGTAGAAAACCGAGGCATTTAAATGTCAATATTTTACATGACTGGTGTATAGACTACAGAATAATTTATAAATATAATAACAATACTGTTATATGTGCAAAAGTCTTTTGAGAATTTTAAAGGTTCATGTATTCGGAGATATTATTTGTCGCTTAATGTTTGTTAAACGACACCGGTAATGTATTCATTTAACGACACGTTTAAGTATAAAGAAAAAATAACAATTGACAATAAAAAAAAAAAAAACAATTATTAGCTAATTTTCTTGATAAGCTTTTACTTGATCACGACACATAGAAACGATGGTCACTGCGATATGGTATTCAAAATATTTTACTCCACAAAAACAATAAATCATATGAGTTCCGATTCCTGTGTGTTCGTTGGACATTTTCATTTTTATTTATTCGGTCCTGTTGGAATTTATGTGTTTTACGCTTTTGGGCGTAAATGGTTTAAACTATATAAAATCGTGTTCGTGTAGCGCTCGTGTGTTAAACCGGAAAACGATTTTAATTAGGTAACAATTAGATTATTAATTGACGTGCATTAGGTCGCAGACACGGCTTTGGGGTGTTGTGCTCACATTATTATCACATTGAGAACTAAGACGAAAGTTAAGCTAACGCGTGATCCCGGCTAGACCCCAGAGAAAACCGACGATAATAATAACATAATGACTGCAACGCTGCAAATGCCATGGTATGTGCGACGTTTAATCGTACACCATAATATCGTAACAGGCGCACGCACTACGGTTTATAATAATAATGGGCCGTAAGGTGTTTTATCGGACAGTATATATCTGACTTTTAATATTCCGTGTTCGGTAATACCGCCGTAAATAATTTACCACGATAATAATTAATGTTACTTAACCCGAACCGTACGCATGTATGAAATGCATACAGAAATAAAATTAGATGGAAATAACCTCAGGCCACCGCACGGCTGTCAAGTGTTTTATTGCCGTCACATAATTGTTCAACGGAATTTACTCTCGTCATAATAACAGGCGTCTCTATTATCATCTACTATTTTTCTAGCCTACCCCCCGCCCCCTCTTCTCCTCATAAAGACGTGCGCATTTTAGAGATTTCCCGTGTGCCAAACGACCAGACGACCAATAGTAAAACGGAGAAATCCTGTAGATGCAGTAGCAGTACCAGTAGCGAGTAGAGGTATTTGAGAACACATACGGTTAATCTGCCCACTCAGTGGCACGTGCGAAAAGGTTTCGCAGAAAGCCCGACATTCAATTACGTGGGGTGTTGTTCGAAAGTCTAATTTTTAAATAGAATTCAAATAGTATACGGCGGTCAAACGTTTTATGTTCAAAAACAATAATTTTAAAAGCATCGCGTTTTACGTCTCTAGCGAAACACGATACGATCTTTAAAATATACTAACTTATAATATAGCCGTTAAAGAAACTGTTAAACACGCATATTATTATACTTAAAATACTACGTAAAAGCTTTGCACCTGCAGGACTCGAAACCATTATGATTTCAGCACTTCCTTATTCCTTTTCAGATTCTTATATATTATATTACGTAGTTGATAGCCGTCTAAAACGCGATAACCTTTTGAAAACGATCCTTACACAACCGCGAGTTTAAAACACCCACGTCCTATTAAGTGTATTCCCTTTTAGTTTTATACATGGATATAAATCGTAATTATAATGATAAATCGTAGAAAATAAGTACCGAAGGAAAATGTGCATTATAATATAATACGAACTGTGTCCGTCGGACACACACACACACACACACACAAACATACGATGTTAATCAATCGAAATTAATTAGACGGCGAGTTGTTTGTAAACTGCAGTCGGATTCGGTATAAAACTCGGTATTTCATGTACACAATCGGAACTCAATCATACGAATCCCCAGTAAACCCTCATAACTATAGGTTGTATATTTGAAATATTTCAAAATTGAAAAATTCACGCCTCGTGAAATGTTTCAACGTAATATTGGAAAATATTTTCGTTTCTTTACATTTAAGATAGTAATTCTTTAACTCTTCAAGTACTCAAATGCAATCTCCAATCAGTTTTTTTCCCGATATTGTTTCGGTACAATCGTTGTGGTCTCTGGTATAAAATAGCGTAGATAACGAAAAACCGGCGTGTTGATAGCAGTTGTTAACTGAGTTCCGTAATCGTTGATTATCACTTTATCAGTTGGGTATCAGTTATCAATTATTTAATTATAACTATAACAAATAAAACAGAAAAGATTTTGTTTTTGATTACAATGAAATATTTCAAAAAAATATATTTCAAGAAATTTGATAACTTTACCCTTAGGTAAGATCCGGCAGCGGAAATAATAATACGTTTTTGGAACCAAGGTCACTAAACATATGTATATTGTTACGAGTATTAGATATTTATTTACGGATTTTACGAGCTGTAGAGTCCATTGTAGATAAAAAATGTCGAAGACTATAATCTCATAGGTACAATAAAGACGATCGTATAACCTGCAAAACGTACACGAGTAGGTATATTACAATACCGTGGCCGTTAGGGTTAATCACCGACGAATCGTATACGCGATTTCATAAATTATCCGTCGGGGACGTCTCGGCAGTTCGCAAAGGACCGAAAATATCGCCGGGTCTCTTTGAAACAAAATGCCATAAATCGACTTGGACGAGTTCCCAATATTTTTCTATATTATTTATACGTACGCGGAAAATAATTGTTTGATTTTCCGGCCATACTAACCATTAACCCCTCTACCCCCCTCCCATCCTTGTGGCATACACATATTTTTTATTGTAGGTAATAATAGCAACTTTTTGCTGTCGTTGGCCGGACTACACCTACGCATTGTATAACGGACACGATAGACTACAATAATCTCTATTTCCGAGGAAAATTGTATAGAAAAACGCTTAAAACAAAATGCCTATACATATATGTATAAACCTTTACAAAGTCATTAAAAGTTTATCCCGTATACTTTATAAAAATAAAATAAAAATATTTACAAGGTGATCTTTTAAATTTTATTGTAGATTATAAATTTTCTTGGAGGACTCTAAGTGAATTTGAACTTTATTTTTTTTTTTTTTTTTTTTTTTTAATCGTTACGGAATCATTCAAACTTTTTTTTAACACCGTTTTCAATTGCATACTCCTACTCTTAATCCACTTTAGATTTTTAAATAACAAACCCAGATTTAAATGAAGAATATTTTTCTCAATATGTTGATATCCTTAACGCTAATATATCAGATTTACCGTTTGTCAGTTATAACAGCTCAAAGTTTAGACCGGAGTGGTAATAAATAACACATCTATTTTAAAATGATAAATCATAACTCCGGTAATTGATGGACCGTGATAAAAGAATCACTCTGTACAAACGAAATCGAAAACTCAATTTTGTAACGTAATGATAATCGCGTTTGGACGAAAACAGTTATATAATTATTTGTAAATATTGTAATTAAGTTTAAAAAAAAAAAAAAAAATGATAATAATTTATAATGACGTATACCATTTTATTATTTAGTATATTTTATGCATTTTTTACATTCCACAGTATGCTTAACAATAATAATAAATTAATTTTTGTTTTTTTTTTTTTTTAGATTATAGAAATTCAAGGTACATCAAAATCGATACGTATTAAAGATTCTTCGAGTACATTTTTGGCCACCAAGTAAGTTCATGTGAAAAGTACATATTATATATTATTGTAGGTTCCTGTAGCTATAATGTTACACTTGTTCGCTCTATAAAACTGTTTGTCGTACGGCTAGTTAACTATTGCGTTATAATGGACTACGAATCCGTTTTAGTTTCTTCGAGTGAAACAACAACAATAAATCGTTATTCGGGATTTAAAATTTTTGCACGCAACAATAATTATTGTCAATAGTTAATAGTACACGCTATACATTACAGTTAGTAATATATAATTTAATGCCCTCAATATTTATCGGAGTCTGTTATTGGCGTACCGAATATTGTACCTAGTTCGTCTGCGATATTTTATTGAACTAAAATCCGACGGAAAATTACCGATAGAGTTTCGGCCGGTTTTCGAACAATTTCGGTTCGATTTCGCGCGCTGCCTACCATTGCGGGTAGAAAAATAAAAACAAAACGTTTTCCAATATTATAATATTATCGGTGTGCATAAGCGTACAATAGCGCATCGACGGATGTTCCCGAAAAAAAAAAAGAAAAATACGAAAAGAAAAAAACAGGGCCGACACTGCAGCGCAATCATCAATCAAACGAATCAAACGCGAATGATTGGTGCGAGACTTTTATAAAATACAAATCTAAATTTAATTTTTTAATTTTTTTTTTTTGAGTAATTATATTGCAAATAAAATTATGCGAAAATGATTAATTTAATCGCGCGAACCGCTCCATCTCCCCCGAGCTCCCTCACACGTGACGATAGAAAGTTTGATTTATTCGATTTTTTGAACGTCCGCGTAGCTCTGTCCCGTGAAATGATAATTTATAATATATTGAAACTTTTGTTTAGGCGAAAACGGTTTCAAAGTTCCGTTTATTTATTTATTTTGTTTAGGACGCGGTGGGAGTTGACGGGGGAAAGCTTAAGCAATGGTATAATATACCGCGGTCATTTACGGTTATAATTTACGACGGGGTGGTATTTATTATTGTTATAATACTGATAATAATAATACACCTATAGGTACGTAACATATTTAAAAAAAAAAAAAACAAAGATAAAAAAATACAACGATATTATAAAATGTAATCCTGACCGGTATTTTTATGTCGGTGGGTAACGAAATATTGTTATGCGCGTCATACGGCGAGCTTTAAAGTTATATATTTCAATCGCCCGTTATGTATAAATAAACGATTGTGCGGCAGTTATACGTATATTATGCCACTCGAAAAGCTCATTAATTTTCTGTTAAATTATCCGGCGTCGTATTTTCGCGTGCGCTTTCTTTCTTTCATTATTATGGTAATTTTCCGTTTAGGAGGATTATTATAATATATTTATACCGTATATACGTATACCTGCCCGTACATTATTATACGAAACGCTCGCGAAATCGTATTGTAATTCAAGTGACGGGCGACATTTACAACGCAATATCTATAGGTTTAGACTGTTTAGAGGTATTTTCGGTGCCTACACTCCTACGCACGCGAAAAGCCGTGGTTTTATCCGCGATTTTCGTCGGGATTTTAAATTCGAACGCGTATTGAAAACGAACATAATTATCGAGAATATCTTATTAGCACCGTGGATGGTGGTTGTTGTGGGCGAGATGTTTCGTGAGTACATAATATTGTATATAGAGTAAAACTTTAGTTTATACGCAATAAAAACCACAATTGATCATTATGAACAAAAAAAAACGATTCTGAGCGGAGCTTTGTAAACTGGTGTAAGGTTATTAGTATAGTTTCCCCCTTCCCTCTCCCATTACAGCTAAGGTTGTAAACTCACGAATCTACAATAACGAACCATTTTACCCGTCGGCATTGGAATCATTATTTGATGTCGGTTTTTAGGAAAACCGCTAGAAAACCGAGAAATACATTTTTTTTTTTTCGAAATAATGTACCACAGTATACACTCAGAATCTAAACAGATTATTCGAACACTAACGCTCTATTCGTATACTTATTTGATTGCTTCGATCACGTGACCAGTGCACGGTAGTAACCACAATCGGGAACCAACCAGGAACTAAATCGAGCGTGCGCCAACCCGGTTTGGACGGAGACCGGTGCTCGTTAGAGAACCGCCCCGATGGATATACTTGTATATAATTTGTCCTTTAGATTGTACAAAATAAATTAATTTAGTTTTTCGTCCTTTTCGTGCACATGCATATTATATAAAATATCCAACAGACATAGGTATTATAAATTCAGCGCAACAATAAGACCGACGACGAAGACGACGATGTTATTTATTTGCGTTCGCGAATTTATTATAATAACGTTATTATATACCAGGTACCTATCAACCTACTCCGGTGAACCGATTAATTTTACGAGAGTCGAAATATTTTCATTTTTTCCTCTTCGCAACAAAAACTAATTTTCTTGTTTCTCTCCGTGCATCGGCAAGATTCGAAATTAAAATTATTTTCCATCGTGCAGTCCCGTAAAAAACAACTATAATTATGTTTGATAAAATAGGTATTATAATATTACAATATTCTAAACTCGAAATAGTTTATAGTAAATCGGAAAACAGAATACTGTTTCTAAACATTATAAAGTGCCGTATTATATTCTTATAAATAGTATCTGTCCCACACCCGTCCGGTTTTTTTTATTAATTTTACCTTTATTCCCGTTTTGCTATGCCTGTATATTGAACGAAAATAATTAGATGTAAAATGGATAGGCCGCCTACTAAAAGTGTTCTAGTGTGTCATAAAATTTTTTATATCCGTGTTACTATAGATACTCGCACAGCACAGGGTTAAATGTGCTATAATAACACTGAAATTATGAGGACAAAACCTTCCATGATTCAAAGATGACGTTTTACGTGTTTTCGCTTTTCACTTCACCACCCAGAACAGCTCGTAGTTTTTTGTTTGTTTTTTCCATCCATATGACCAAAGTAGCCCGTTCTATTTTAAGTCAATAATAGTCTAATAGTAGTAATAGACTCTTATATTAAGTTGTTATGGCATTTTTATTTTTTTGTTTTAAATTTATTTTTATTTTATCTGTGTTGCTAAATTAATCGATAATTCAACAAAAATAATTTAGTTTTCGCACCCACAATACCTAAAAACTTTTAGTTGAAAGGGATTTCAAGTTTTATTTTCGCGACAAAAAGTACGCTATGTTTTTCTCCAAAGTCTCATCTGTCTCTATACCAAAATTTATTAAAATTGGTTCAGCGATTTATACGTGGAAACGTATCAGACCAACTTACTTTTACATTTATAATATTAGTTATGATTATGGTTAGGATGAAGAGCACGAAATAAGGAGAGTAGAAGTCTAGGTTTTTCAATTTTGAGTTCATGTAATTATTATCACCATGACAATTATCAAATATTAAGTACCATTTTGTGATTATTAGTCAGATAATATCGAAGGTAAAATATTGGATATACTGGATAAAAATAACATAGTCCGAACAGTTTCAGAAAGTGAAGCTTGTGAACTTTTGATCTGCTGAACAATTTTAAAAAATTGACTACTATCCTTATTCCCTGTGCCGCGTACCGTCCATATGTAAAATACCGAAGCGAACATATTTTAATGTTTTTAATACACATTTGAGCCAATTAAACTTAAACTTAACATTTAAATAAAAATTATGACTTCCCTAAAATACATTTTTGTTTATATTTAAAAAAAATTATTGTTTAAAAAATATATTGTCATAAAGTGTAAATAAGTTTTTTATTCACGCAACTACTTAGTTTCGGCTTACGCCGTTATCAGATTGCACAGTGTTATTTTATTGTTCACATAAAACTATTTAAAAAATGGAACAATATAAACTTTAAAATAAAAATAAACATAGTCATTCTATACCATAGAAGTGCATGCATATTTTTTTTTTACAACAAAACAATAAGAACAAAAAATTTGATTAGATAATGTTATCACTATTATTAGTCATCTATATCATGTATTATCATCTTTAAGTTTATGTAGTTAAGAGAATAAAATATAATTTTTAATATCTGTTTGAACATTTAATGAATTATTGAAATTATTGTTTTTTATTTTATTATAAATATGGTAACTTTCTAGTACTGAACTTAAATATTTATTTTTTGTGTGCATATTATTTATAAATCTTTTTCAATGTTATATATTTGGCTGTGGTTACTTTCTAAAACATGTTTGGCAAAGTTAGATTTGGGATTTTTTTTTTAAACTAATTTCAGATATATGTTCTTTGAATATAGTTTTAAAGTTTCTATCCGTTTTAACGAAATATATATATATATATTGTTACATTCACATATTGCAACTTATTAACACTTTATGTCGGTATATTTTAAAAAAAAAATTTTTTTTTATATACATAATTAAATAAAAATATCAAAATATCAAAATATCTCAAATGTATAATTTTTGTTTATCAACATTTGGTTCCTATTAAATTTGTTTTAAGTAATGCGAAAACTAAACCGCGGTTCAATCGTGGCTTAAATATTATGTATATATATTTTAATATTTAAATATTCCTTAAATACGTTTTCCATAATTCAAATACTGAATATAATTTACAAACTACAATAATATTATAGTAGGAATAAATTAATTTTTGTTTAGTTTTGTTTTTGTTCGCAGTCAATTTATTGTTGCATGCATGTTTATTTACCCGTCGATGAAGTATTTATCATTGTTATGGAATATCTAAAAAAATTTACTTATAAAAAAAAAAAAAAATGAAGATGATTTGATGTTTATGGTATATGATTTTTATAGATTTTTAAATACTTCAGTTCACAATAATTAATAATTATGAAAATCTATTAAGATTACTACCAAACACAAGTGTTTACCCAAGAATCCTAAACATCAATAGTACAACAAAAATCATAATTGTCAATTAATTTAAGAATTACTAAACTCTAAATTAAGTTTATCAGAGACGAGTTTTAATATAAATTGGTGCAAACAGGCATAAGACTTTTCCAAATGTGCTATTATTTTTTCCAAATCGTAATTGCCGTATATTCAACTCAGTTTTTCACAATTTTTTTAAAACTATTTAGTAACTAAAAAAAGTACAGCATACGGAATAAATTATAATATAGTTTATGTAGACGATTCAAGGATGTTTTGGTATTTTTTACTTTTATTTTTTATGTTTTAAACAAATTGCACATTAATTATGTAATGTATATAAATAGAAAAATATATGACCTAAGGGATTAAAAAAATATAAATATAAACTCATTTAAAAAATTAACAAATTTAAAAAAAAAAATGTAAATTAACGAATTATTTATACATACCTAATACCTATATTTGCTTTTACGTAAAAACAAATATTCTAAAAATACATTGAATTCCTCTCTATATCCTACTTTCCTAACTCCTCATCTACAACAGTAGCCCATTCTTCGTGCAAAGTATTCTTGTACTTTTTTTTTTTTTTATGAACAAATTTTCTACCAGGAATTTTACTCTAATCTAAAAATAAAAATTAGTTAGCAATAGTTTATCAATGTTTAAAGATAAGAATTTAAAAAAATCTTGTGTGTCTCAATTTCTCTATTATCTCAATTTTTCGACAACAACAATAGTTGCATTCACACGAGCTTATCATTTACGAAGTAAATGCCCGTTTTTATATTTTAATATTAATTTTACAATAAATTAATGATACTTTCGTTTTACAGTTATTATCGTTTTCGAGGTAATAATGTACACGCGTATAAGACAGTTCTAATTGCCATTCCTTTTTTTAGTTTTTTCATATAAGTTTGTTAATAAAGTATATTTTTATAAATAAAATAATAAATCCCTGTGCCGGAGGCGGTGACGTACATAGTGGGTGGGGGAAAGGTTAGGGCTTATACCCCCTCCCTCTCAGCTGCCTAACAACTACGGGTTTTTATTTAGTAATTTTATCTTGAAATTAAATTATTTTTTTTTCAAAATCACAAAGAAAAAAATGCTTAATTTATTTAATGGAAATTGTTTTTTTTTAATTCAACTTAGACCAAAGAAAATTCTGCGATTTATTCATGAATCTTGATTATTATTTACTACATACTCTTTCATTGAAAATTTCTGGGCACGTCACACTGGTCTAGGGAAAACGAAATAATACTAAAAAACTTGTACTCATGCCACACCGTTTTTACTCGCATAAATAGGTAGGTACTTAATTCGTATCTTACTTTTAGATTCTTTTTGAAAACGAGATTGCACAACGGTTCTGGTACATTATAATACGGGTAAAAAAATCTCGATTTTTTTTTTCTTCGTCCGGGAAAACTTTAAACGGTTTTATTTTTATACATAATATATAGGTGCATATATACTTTAATGATTATCTATTTTCTCTAGAAAACTTTACAACGTTAAGATAACCGTGCGGTTGCCAGTATTCACTGGTCAACAATAGGTACTTTTAAAATATCGGGCCGTCGCGGTTGATCCGATTAAATGGGAAATAAAATAAAATAAAATAAATTGTCTTCGTTATTATACCGTATAGCTGTCCCGTAAAAAATGATATAATTTGTAACAAAATATAAGGAAAAGTCTTATCGTACAGAAGATTGGACGAAGAAAACAAATTGATAATTTTAAAATTACCAAAAAAACACATTCAAGATAGGTACAATAATTTCATACATGATATTTGTGGAAACTAGACTTTGACGGATTTCGAGTTTTAACTGTAACATAATATTATATTATGTATTTTGTTTATTTAAAAATATCGTTTAGCCACAGTTATAACGAAATTTAAAAAAAAAAAATTTAATTAATTTTAACTATGATACAAGAGTATATAGGTGAGTAGGTGCCTACTTACTTATTTTCTCGAATTCAAAATTAAGTCGCGCACCCCGTTCTATTAAATTATTAATTATTATCAGGCAATTTTTTTTTCGCCGTATCAACGAAAGTGGATTATAATAATATCGTAATATTAATTATTATGATAATTCGAACGCGTTATATTGTTATTTAATTATTATTCCGACGGGAGACTTTAAAATAATAATATTTTCGAGCGCATATATAACCTATAAAGTGTCAAATGATTAATTTATTATTATAAACAACTATACGCGCGGGAAAAGTCGGTGCCTGGCGGCGTTAATTTATCAATATTATAAATGTCGAGAAATTAATCTCGTCAAATATTATATTTGACATTTTTTTTTTTTTTTTTATTACGATCCAACGGTTAACTACAAAGATTTCGAGTAAAATTGATTTTGAATTTATTTATTTTTTCGAGTCATTATAAAGAATTTCGTTAAACGAACTTATTTACGATATCTTTAATGTATCCTAATTCCGTACAACGTCCGACCACATCGGTTATCGGCTTATCGGTTTTTTTTTTTTTTTTTTAAAATTAAAATCACCTCGATAAATCATTGATAACGAAAAAACGATTCTGATCGGAATTCAGTTAATAGTGGTGCTAAGTCAACAATACATAATATGTCATAGTATGCTAAAATAATTAAATAGGAAATTTATATTTTCTTTAATAATATTTGTTTAATATTGTACCAATTTTCCAGGTTTTTTACATTTGTTGAGAAAACTCTCGAGAAAATAAAAAAATGACCTCTCTTTAAGTTTCATAGTCAGATTTTCTTTCAGAAACATTGTAGTCGGATTGGTTAGGTTAGGTTATGTTAGGTTGTTAGGTTATTGTTGGTAAAAAAGTTATTCACAGGAAAAAAAGAAGGCCGAAATTTTTTTAACTAATACCTACCTAGATTTTTTATATTTTACCGTTTTTCCTCAGGTTTTCACATTTATTGAGAAAACTTCTGGGAAAATCGAAAAATTACTTCCCTAAAGTACCACCCCAAGAAAATTTCCTTTCAGAGAAAGATCTCCATTGTATAAATCGTACTTAGCTTTCTAGTAGAAAAGTTGTTCACATTTACAAAAAAAAAAACCTCATTATAGTTAAACGAATACATAATGTCTCACTGCACTCAACCGCATAAACCACTAGTAGGTATACAGCTTTCTAAATTCAGTACAGGCTGTGGAAGAACTTAAAAACCGCGCATGTGGCGACCCATTATTTTTGCATGAAATTCAATATCGTTTACTTAGATTACACTTTTCACACTTTTGTATAACTTCATTTTAGCACTATCTATACCTATACATTGCTGTCGGTGTTCCTGCATCCGAGACAATTGTATACCGTTTTGTTTTTTTGGCGGAAATTACTGTGCCGGAACGGCGCACAGTCAACGATATTAGTTTCAAAAAGTTTTGGGGTCTATTATTATTATTATTATTAATATATACTTACATTGTAATGACATTTTTTCGGCCTTTTATATTTCACTGTTTCTCTTCTTTCAAACGGATTAGATTTGAAAAAAAAATAAAGATGTAATCCGCATATTAATATAATAATATAGGTATATAATATAATATTTTGAAACCACCTGGCATGCACGAATATGTAAAAATAAAATATTTTGATGGTTTTAAACAATTTAAGAAATAACGTCTAGCGTAGAGTTTCCGCCCCGCATTACATTAAAATGTTATAGCAACGATATCTGGCAAAATTTATGCGTAGATTTGTGTTGTTATATATTTCGATTGTGACTCTTGGATACAAAACGTCTTTTATGTTCCGCTTACTTTGATTTGTTGTTTCTGAAGGAGAATTGTAAGAGTGTGCGGAAATCAAGCGGAATTGATTGTAAAACTGTATTGACCCGTTTCAAAATATTAGCGCGACGTGGCCGTGTGGGTTATATTTGTTCTGTGTTCCAGAGAAGTTCGAAAAACGAATTGTTTTTTTTATATTTTTTTGCATACATTTAGTAAGTTTGTTTACAAAGATATTGAAAAGTTTGTTGAGTTATCGCATTGAATGATATTCCTGGCGATCCGGTGACGGTTGAGTGTATGCGATTTGACGGAGTGTAGACTTTAACGCCGAGTAATTATATATAGATAGACTAATATTCTGTTACTATCCGAGCGATTTTGGGACACAATTTATTCTTATAATTCCGTCTGTGGTAAGTGTAAGTTTTTCCGTCACAAACCGTGAAAGCGGAATATCTTACCTATACTTTTATATATATGCATTATAATTTATACCTTTAAGTTCTAGGGAAGACGAATGTTGGCATTTTTTTAAAAAACATTTTTTTTATGTAATTTATCTATATTGTTATTTATCTAAACGTCATAAGTATGTATGTATTTTCAAAATTAATGCATGCCTTGTATATTAGCGTTGATATTGTCAACAATTTGCTTCTATTGAAAACTACACACAATTGACTTAAGCGTTTCTTATCTTGGACCAAACATCTATATGTTACGGCGGGAATTTTTTCGGATTCTGTAACGAAGAGGATACATTCCGACTGGGACTGTTTTTGGATTCATTCGGTTTTTTCGCATATTGATTACTATATATACGTGTATTCCTAGATACACTATAACCGTTTTCATACGGTATTTTCACCTGGTCCGCGAAACGACAGCAGTGTCTATAAATCCGTCGGCCAGACTCTATATGTAATATATTACCGACTGTACAGACTATCGGGTATAACATGTACGACCGTGTAAGAATTGCTCGCGGGCGATAGCCGAGGGGATGAAATCGATTGGCTGGACGGATACACGTACGCACACGTATTACTGCACACCCTGTGCATGACCTTTTTACTGGCGCGTTTACCGAGACCGTACCTATATTTTATTAGCAAACGGCTGACCGACCGAACGTGTGTATGTGTGTCGATAAAATGCCGTAATATAAATATATAAAATATAATATTAACTATATCACGTGGCTCAATTGGTACCGTCAACTGCAGCACACGCGGTTTGACAACATACAGATACCGGCTGCAATTTATTTATATTTACATCCGATTATTCATTACGTAGAGTACTTATTGATCAAAGCGTTCTGTTTTGTCGGAAATACGATAATAACACATTGAAATTTCGATCTTCACACTTTGTGCTCTAAAATACACACTATTCCAGGCCATGCTGAACGAGTGTTAATTGTGGAGTGTGGTTGATACAAATTAAAAAAGAGCTGATATTGTTGACGGACGTGTCACTGTTATATGTGGGGAAATAAGAAGGTAAAATACATAGGGATATTTAAATTATACAAAAAAAAAACTACCAATAAACGCTCAATACTTTTTACTTAAATACTAAATAATATCTGATAATGAAACTCTTGTAAAATGTTCAAATATTTCTGCTCGGTCAAAACAATTGTAAAACTAAAATGATACTCGAAAATGGCAGGAGCCAATAGCCAATTAGATACAATTTTTATTTAAAAAAAGATGTTACACTTGAAATAAATATGATTAATATTTTTAGTTGGTAGAAAATTTATTAGCAAACATTAAAAAAACCAAACGGACATACTTCTTACATAGAGAGGGCCACTGTTTTAGGTGAGAAGTTGGAAAGGTAGTAGGGAAATTTAATGAGCAAAAGGATTATTCGTTATACTAAAGAAAAACTATTCTGAGCGGAGTTCGGTTGTACGTGTTTTAAATTTACGATTTGAAATAATTTGATAATACATTTCGTACATTTTCTAGTTTTCCCTATGTTGTTTTTTAGTTTTTCCGATCTTTTATATGAATCTTTGAGAAAATCGAAAAATTACCTCCTTAAAGTACCACTCTAGTTCAATTTTCTATCAGAAAAATACAACACTTGAAAATCGGAGCGAAATTTTCAGTAGAAAAGTATTAAACAAGAAAAATTAAGAAACATCATTGTAAAAATCGCTCCAAATCAATAACGCACCATAGTAAAACCTATGAGTTGCTCACCGTGCTCAAATTAGAAAATAAACTACTGTTTTACGATGTCTTAAATGACCATGATGCCCATTTAAAATGTAACACCCGGAGTCAATGCCCCCTCCCGACCCTATGAAGAATTCCCTGTCTGAAAGCGTTGCGGTGGTTAAGAGTCGAGCTCAAGTTATATATTATCATACTCTGTGTTTAACCCTAAGAATGTAATTGTGTATTTTAATTTGTACAGAAAAAAAAAATCATGATTTGAATCACTCGAACACAATAATTAACGGTTTTGGGATGTCTGCAGTACCGCTTGTCGTGTTTTTTTTTTTTTTTTTTTTTTTTTTATACGTTTTGAATATTTAATGCCCATAATATTATGTAAGTTGATCTCTTTTTCGTTTTAATGGGTAAATAATAATAATATTATGTTAATCGTTGTGACACTGCCGTAAACGTAGGTACACGCTGTTTACCATTTTTTTTCCCCCTTTTGACATACAAATTAATTTCAACGACATAACGTGTATATAGGTACACCGACCTAATATTATAATATACATTTAAACACAGCACGCACTTTGAAGTGAAACAAATAAAAGTTTTTTTTTTTTTTTTTAATATACAGCGTGTTTGCGTCTCCAGGTAACAAAATATTTCGACCGAACGACCTTGGATTTAACTTCCAGTCGATATAGGGTACTGTTGTATATATACCTCTAAAGTTAAATTTAAAATTGTTCAATCCTTTCAGTTCACGCCCATGTGCAATAAAAATCACTTTTTTTTTTTAATATTAATACCTTTTTCCGACGCTGGATTCGAAAAGTCCTATTTTTTCAAGCGACTTTGATTAATACAATTTTTTTTATCTTATACACCATTTATTAAGATACAGCCATCTTGTATTAATTGAAAATATGAATTTTATCGGTTTTCCAAAAAAATTTAAATCCGAGGTTTTCAGGGCGAAATATTCAGTGTAGTCGGTAAACGGGAACGCACTGTGTATACAAAAACGGTATGCATTTAATACGATCCGTCACACGATAAAATTAAAGCGGTACAATCATCGCTCATTTAAATATCAAACGCCGTACGCACGGGGGTAACAGCGAAGTTTTATCGTATTAGTTAGGGAATATTTAAAATGCCTTTTATTTTTTGTTTGTAAGTGGCTATAGTAAATCATTTCGCACAGTCTATACGCTGTGTAGAACGGTGGTTTGGCATAAAATCTCCGAGCTATACATTAATTTGTCGCTTGAAAAGCAACACCTTTTACGTCTTAGCGGTGATATTATATTTTTGTATCAAAATGAGTTCGTGCCACTGTTGTTTATTAAATTTTGCGGTTAATCGTTCGGTGTGCTTAGATTTGTCGACGGAAAACTTTACGATCGAATATCCAATAACACGGCGTATCTAAAAGTGGCGTGCCGTCGTGGGCAAGCCAGCTTGTAAGCGACGCATGCCCGGCTATAAAAGAAGAGCAAGTTTTACATTTATTGTGTTAAACGACAATGCTACTCACATATTATTAAAATTACTACTGTTCATTAATTGTTACACGAGTATTCAGTTTAAAACATTTTATCAGGTTTCTTCAAAAGAAATCAAATGCATTTTTTTTTTTTTTTTGCGTAAAGGCAATATTTCTTTACGGAGCGCTCGTATTTTATATTGTCCGGCTCGTATCGTTATTGTGAGAACGACCGGTCGCGGTTAAAGGCGCTGTTGTCGAGCGCTTATCGATATTTTTAAAAAACATAATTCTGACACTTTTTAGTCACGTATCGGATTATTATTATCACTAGCGATGCATTTTTTTTAAATTTCACGGGTGTGATCGTTATTAAAGTGCAGTAAAACTTCCGTGCTACGGTCACCGAAAGCACCGGAAATAATAATCGCTATTTAGAGGTGCACGTTAACGGAAGTTTTACTGTATTAATATTATTTTTAACATTATTTTTGTAATGTATTTACGAAACAAGAAAGAAGAATAGTTTTCAAAAATCTTCTTCTAAAATCCATATAAATTTTATCTGTTAACAAAATTTTAAATTGTAGTTTTTATCAATGAAATACCTTGTTTTTTAAGATTTAGCGTCACCATTTTCAACGTTTACAAGTGAACATGTTGAAGTTCCGTGCATAAACACCTTATTATTTTTGATTTGTTTTTGTTTTCTTGTAGTAATGACTTACACTATGGTTCCTCTATTTTATATAGTTTTTCAAAATCCAAGAAAGCTATTTTATAGTATATACTTTGAAACAAAATGTTGGTGTTACGAATATTTATTAATAATGAATCGTTGTTTGTTTCGACAATGTTTTGAAGTTTATACAGTATACTGTTAACAAAATTATTTTTCACGGACAAAATGGTAAATCATCGATATTGTTAGGTAGTGTGACATGGAAACAATCATAAACTTCAAAAACGTCATAGGGAGTAAACGATTCGTCATTATTAAATAATTCGCGACATCGAAATTTGTTTTCGAAATCATATACAATAAAACGCTCAATTTTATATTTATTTTTTTGCGTGTTTATAATAATTTTTGAGGTTTCAAATAAATATAAACAATTCAAAATAGAGATATTTAAGTACGAGGTTCTGATATACGAGACCGTTGTTGTTGTAGCCTTGTATGTGAGAAATGAGGAAGGTACAGGGGAAATTCAATGTATATCACTATACGCAACGGTTAACCATTAATAACGAAAAACGATTCTGAAGGGAGTTCGGTTAACAATTTTGCTTTATCAACCATATTGTTTTATATTTGTCATATTATGGTAAAATAATTACATATGCATTCGATGTATATTTTCTTTAATAATATTTGTTTAATATTGTACCTGTTATCCCGTTTTTCTTATAAGTTTTTTCCCGGTTTTTCCCATTTATTGGGAGAACTCCTAGGAAAATCGAAAAATTACCTTCTTGAAGTACATCCCATCTCAGTTAGGATTAATTTCAGAAAAAGTGCTATAATTGAAAATCGGAGTAAAACTACTGGTATACAAGTCGTCCGCAGAAAATAAAATAAACATTGTAAAACCGATACATTGGTTGGCTCCGCTCAGAATTTAAAATATTAAACACGACAACGGTTATTTCGGATGTCAGACCGTCAGGTGTAACACCGCGCTTTATACAATTTTGTTCCGTCTATACACATAATATTATGACTCCCTTGTCTGACCATATACGCGTGACGGTATTGTTTCGAAATAAAAAAAAAAAAAAAAAAAAACAGTAATTATATAGTCCCGTGTCGTTGTATTATACCCGAAACGCTGATAATAAGTATATAATAATGTAGCGACGGCGGTGATAATGTTATGCGAGTGCGATAATATACGATTTACTACGCGTGTAAGTATTTTAATACGGGGACGGCGCGGCATAGTCTCTCGGGAGAAAGACGTCGTTGTCGATAATAAATAATATTAGAGATAAAAAAAAAAAAAAAAAAAAATCCCGTCCGTTAGAACGCGTATTATTATTATTATTATTATTGTATACGTCGCGGAGTTTGAACACATATTTTTTTGTTCCTCGCGATGCGTCGTTTTTTTTTTTGTGAGAGAAGAAAAAATGGAAAATGCCGCGATATCTCGACTAGCGCAGTATATCTTAAAAATGTATCTCGCGTCTTCGTGTAGCCATACAATAATAACGACATGTTTACCCCCCCCCCCCTCATTTCGTGATACCGGGACGCGATCCCATTAAAATAATATTTTTTTTTTTTTTTACGCGCCCACGCAAATATCACAACAGAGATTTCGCATTTTCTTATAATCTTTATGTATAACGCGTATTATTATATTATGTGTATATATATATATACGTACGTATACTCCAGACTCGGAAACTTTTATCCGACTCGCTAAAATAATATACGTTAAACTTATAGAGAGAGGGGAGGAGAGTGGTGGGTGTTTGTAACGTTTGAAAATCGAATTAACTCGGACGCAAAATTTACGTGATATATTATGTACCGAACTATTTATAACCGCAAAATGTGCTGCGATATTTTAAATTTTTAAATTTTAAACTTAACTAGAGATTTAAGGTTTTCCTATTATGTGTGTGTGTTTTTTTTTTTTTTTTTGTGTCTACGAGCAATTCTCCTACCGGAAATCTTGATCCAAACGAAAAACGTCAAAAGGAGCTTGTTTTTTAGCATTATGGATCCATAATTTGATTACGTGGATGTCTTTTTTTGATTTTTATTGCAGTTTTCTTAATAGTCGCCAAGAAACGCTGGGAAACCGGAAAAAATATTGGCAATAACAAATTAATTATTTTGTTTATTGCAACTCGGTTGTTAAAATCAATTAATTGAGTTCCAACATGGTTAGGTGAGCACACGCAAACATTGAGCTATCATAGAAGGAAAAATTGAATACCACGGAAACGGAACGATTACCAATTTTTACGCATATATAACCAATGTCATTGCGGATCATGATGGAAATATTTCAATCATGGGCAAAGCTCTTTCCGAGAACTAGACAAATGCTGAAAGAATAAACTCAATCGTTCTCTCTCATATCACGGGCTGTCTTCTACGATTTTCCTAAACATTCTCTATCTCTGTCCAACAATATGCTGTCTTATACAGGAACTATACAGGCAGCATATGCCCAACTAGGGAGATGTAAAGAGTCTTTAACACTCTAAATTTTAAAACCAAGGCACCTTATAACACCCAATGGGCTTTTTTTGTATTGTCAACTAAATATTTTTTCCAAGAATTTCATAATAATTAATTATCAGAATAAAAAATGAGTAAAAAACTTCGCACTCGGGTGCAGCCACTGTTGTAGGTAAGAATTTAAGAAAGTATGATACAGACTGAAATTGTATGTATATCTGTGAGCAACAATGACCCATTGTTAACGAAAAAACAATTCTGAGTGGAGTTCAGTTAATAGTGTTGCTTTGTCAACAATATTATATTATTATATCATATTATGGTAAAATGATTATAACGATGTGTGTTTAATGACAACAATCGTTGTTAAAAAAGATTAAAATAATAAAAACCTAATAATAACAAATAATAAATAAAAACGGTTGCTAATAACAACTTTAGTTTTATTCTTTCAATCTTTCTTAACCTAAAGAACCAGGTTTTCTTCATTATCTCGAATATTAATGAGAATTTTAACCTCTCTAAAATACCACCCAGGGAACATTTCCTTTCGGAAATGATGTTATACTTGATAATCGGAGTAAGCTTTTTGGTAGAAAAAGTATTCACATACAAAAAAAAATGAAAAATAAACATCTTTGTAAAATCAATACATTCTTCGCTTAACTCAGAATCTAAAATACAGATTACTTACAGACAATAAATGTATGTGTACAAAGTTATGATGCATTTTTATACTAAATTTGAAATGTTTATTGCTCGTGTAGATGGAATTGTTGAGGCATTGCATTTCCATAGTCCCTGACAGTATAGGTCTGTGATGTGATGTGTCCATAGTATTAGCACCCCCAAAATTGGTGGACTAGTTGCGCATATGACAGGCATTGTAGGGTATATATGGGAAACTATCAGTTCATAGACTACGTTAGAGACCGAAAAATTACTGGACAAAAAACGTGGAAAAAATTAAATTAAAAAATCGTTCGATGATTTTAAACATTTTACCACGTCTAAGTAAGTCCAATTTAAGTATTATTAACAAGTTTCAAGTCTCTACGTGTATTTATAACCGAATTACAGCAAAACACTCCTAAAAAATAAAATTTCTTAAAAGCTCAAAAGTGGTTCAAAAGTTTTTCGGCGATAATACCGTAAGAAAGTAAATCAGAAAGGCAACAAAAGAGGTATGTTGTAATTTTTCGATTACATAATTTTTTTCTGGTAGAAAACGTCGTCCGTGTTTTTATAAAATAATAAAATCGTGAAATTGTACGTTTTCCTACGCATTTGTTCCACTTAAGTGCTTTTATTTATAAAAAAAATGGCGTCGAAAATCAAAAAAAATAACCTATTCAAAGTACCATAAAAACAGTTTGAGCTTTCAGAAAAGTTGCTACTCGTACTTATCGGAGCAAGTTTTCTAGAAAAAAAACGTGTCCGCAGTCTAGAACAAAGAAATTTATGAAAAAAAAAAAAAAAAAATAAACAGCATTGTAAAACCAATAGCTCCCTCGCTACGCTCGGAATCTAATACTCAATTCATTTCGAAAACGCGCGTCATCAACACTGTTATAACATTACACGGCCAGACTGTTTTTGTAACAAAATAGAACTAATTATAATACAACATTGTATACGATTTTACTACACTGTATCATTAAAATATATTACTATGGATTTTTGAACTCGTATTTTACGCTCACAAAAAAAAAAAAAAAAAACCCATGAAATTAATTAATACCCGATGCCGATGAAATCATAGTTATTATGAAAACGGTAAAAAAAGCTATACATTTATAACGGCCGTAAATTATAGATGTATTTAGATGTACAATTAATGTTTCTTTTTGTTTTTTAAATTCCGAAAATTCATTTTCACAATAAACTAATCATATCAGGCGTCTAATATGTTAGGCATAAGTATATATGTTTTAATTGTCATTTTCAATAAACACGAACAACATAATAATATTTTTATCACGCAGGGACACGTTTGGTTTCAGGACGAAAACAGGACGGCTCGATACCACTCCCCCTCTCCGCCGTCGTTTCACCATTTAAAAATCAAAAAAATATTATTTTTATGACATGAACAAAACTAAGCACTAAGCATAACTAATAATTATTAATAAGGTAAATAACAATAAATAATCGAGTATAATAATATTTTTTAATTCGAAGGAATACGGTACGGAACGAGAAATGTATAGAAGCGACGAGAGTTCTGGAAACAGATTTGAATATCAGAGATTTCTTCTAGTGACTGGTGTCATATTTGAATACAAAATATGGCTAACTATAGTGACAATTTTTCGAGAATCATGATGTGATAGTGATGAGTTCCTCTTTCTTATCATCATCATCATGTTATTTCTTAGAATTAAACCGACTCTTAAACGGAAAAGAAAAAAAAACAAGGCACAGTTCTTCCCATAGTATGAATCCCCGTTCCGTTTCGAACCCCTTTTACATATATTATATGCATCTACTTAGGAAGAGTGTTCAAGTACTTTTAGAGCAAGTAAATCCGTCGACACGTTCTGGAAACGTTATAATTTTACTACAAATATAATATTAGAATCGCAACGTTTCGGTATATCTTCAAGCGAAACGCAAATCTGATTACGAGTTTCTCCGAAGGAAAAGAAAAAGTTAAGTATTCCGTATACGTTAAAGTGTTTAAAATCTGAAAAAATAACAATAAAAAAAAAAAAAAAAACCTTATGACGGTGCGGTTTGTAAATCCGGAATAATATAACTTTTCGTGTAAATACCTAAAATACCTCGACATGTTTACACACAACGTCCGCAGCGATTAAATTTAATCTGTATGCCGTAGGTACGCGAAAACGTTTTATTTATTTTAATTTTTTTTTTTTTTTTTTAGTTTTACACCTCTCAAATAGCCGCGCATCATTATTCCTTCGTCGTGTACAAAACAAACGTTCATTTAGACCGGTCAAACACAATAGAATATTAATAGGACGCCGTCGCACGTCCGCGGTATTTAAGGGTACGCTTGTAATAGGCAAATTTAATGACTTTCGAGAAGGATAAATCAAAATTCGTTGACCGAAACGTGTATTCTGATTTGTTTTCACTAGTATTCACTACGTAATCGCAAAATACAATATTTATGGAAAAAACTACGATTTGCCGGGAACATAAATTGTAACGCCGAATTTTATCGCAATATAAGTTATTATTATTATATTAATGGTAACATACAGATAAAGTTAGACGGACAAACATATTTGACGATGTTTCCTCAGGCAGAGTTTTTTTTTGGATATTTTGTTCCAACGATTTCGTGTAGGTAATTTTATTTTAAAAATAATCGTAAAACACCAGTATTTCAATAATAAAATTAATAGTATAAATACCTTTTATAAATATATAAAAAAAAAAAAAACTCTCGAATAATGAACGAAAAACGTTAAACTTAAATAATGTTAAAATTATACTATTTTTTTTTTCTTTTGATTCTTTGTCAACAATATAATGTCATATCATGGTAAATAATTAAATAGACATTCAATTTTGTCTTAACTAATATTTATTTAATACTGTACCGATTTTCCCGTTTTTTCCTGGTTTATTCATGTTTTTCCGTTTTTTCATATTTTCTAAGAAAAATCTTGGTAAAAGGGAAAAATAATCTTCCTGAAGTATCTTTCTAGTCAGATTTTCTTTCAGGAAAAGTGCTATCAGAACTTCAAAAAGCATTAATTTCAAAACTAAGTCTGTATGCTCAATTTACTTCCATTCAAAAATCGGTAATACACATATGTTTAAAAAAAAAAAAAAAAATATAGAAAAATTAAATTTGTTCCACATAATTTTATAATCAAACGATTTTCGTCAAAATATGGTATTAAAATTCTTTTATTAAAAAAAAAATACTACATTAAATTCATGTTTTTTTTTTTTGACCACAAGGTAAGACTCTTAATGAACTTTTTTTAAATTTTCAAGCATTTCTATTAAGTCTAACAATTATACCATAAAGTATCTACCGAATAAAAATTACGTACAAAACTCGCAAAATTCAATTTTCTATAAATAACTCAAAAATACCTTAAATTTTTTGAAAATTTTACCACAGCTAGAAAAGGCAAAGATAAGTTTTTTCCGAATTTCAAGTTTCTAGGAAAATTTTAACTGAATTACAACAAATAACAAAATTGAAAAATAACTAACGCATTATTTTCGTACATTTCCTGGTTTTCTTACGTATTATCCTGATTTTTTCAGATGTTATGAAAACCGCTTGGAAAATCAAAAAATAACCGACCAAAAGTATCATCTGGACAACATTGCCTTTTAGAAATGGTACTGCGCGTATATATCTGACTATGTTTTCTAGTAGAATTTTTGTACACATTATAAAAAAAAAAATAATAATAAATAAACATCTTAGTAAAACCAATTCATCCTTCGCTATACTCAGAATCTTAAATTCTACAAGAAAATTCCTATAAAGTTTTTGACTGGAAAATTATTTTTTGTACAAAAATAAAACACATTGTAAAACTAATATACATTCCTTGCTTTACTCAAATCTTAAAAAATGCGTAAACTGTCTGGTAAATAGCTGGTTTTATTTTTTTGTTTGGCATTCTTAAAAGCACCACTGACCCAAACCGGCATTTAGTGTACGTATCGTTCGAGAGACCCACTTTTACCGCGACTCGGTTTCGACATTTTTTAAACGTGCATTCACGATTCATGCGTGATCACAGAAACGTCGTTTGAAGGATTCAGACTATATTACACTTAAACAGCCCTATTTTTTTAAATTTTTTTTCGGAACTTTTATTAATGAGCCTATACAATGTAAAATCCGAAAAAATAGAATCGGAACATTGCCTGCCGATGACCGCCTCTATCGTTGTCCGGCCGTCTAAGAGATGTAAAATTGAGATATGAAAGGTTTTATGAAAAACTGTTATCGACAATTTGACAACAAAATAAATGTATGATATTGAAACTTAATTTTTTAATTTTGTTTTAAGGGAAATTTGTTTAAGTTATGCAAAATGAACAGGATACATAAATGGTCTGGTGGAATGAAAGTGATCTGATCCAAATATTTGTATCGCTGTTGAAAAACCGAAATATCGTCCCTGCGCGATACTTGACCAAGCATAGGGTTTCCTTACAATCAAATGGATTTCGGCGTGTGAGGGTATGAGGCGCAGGAGCCGACACTATTACCGTTGCTGTTATCGGCAATTTACACCAGTACAGCATAAACTGATGTACAGAGTGATTTGTTGTTTTTTATCGTCCAACACTTGTCTTTACGAAGCTTTTCAGTCAATGCATATTGGTTTTTCGATCGTTATGATAATAGTTATAATAATTTCGACAATATTATTGTGTAGGTACAGTAACGATATCACGGATTCTGTAAACCGTACTGTCAGTTTTCAAAAGCCGATAAAAAAAAAAAAAAAAAAAAAGCGTAAAACTTAATTTACACGGAATAATATGGTTAAAAAGTAATTCGTATAAAATCCTGTGAGAAAATCGCCGGATCAACGAAACTCGACCTGTTCCTTATAAATAAAGCCGTACGATACAGGTAAGACTATGCAGTATACACACGGCGGCGGCGGATCAGCCGGGAAGTTCTGCTCGCGGGAAGATTTATCGTGCGGGCCGTCGCAGCCGCGTGCTCGCCGATTTTCTCTCTCTGGTTTTCGGGAACGGCTTTCGGTCGGATACGCCCGCGCCGCCGTCGTTTTAAGCGCATGCACGCCACCGGATACGGTACACTGACAAACGCAGGGCACAATTTTACACGTGGCGCACGCCACGCCGTTGCCACTTTAGCGGATAATCGGGTCACTGCCGACCATAATATTTTATTATGATAATAATAATAATAATAATATTAATATGTATTATACGCAAGTGCGGAAATTCGACGAGAAACGTCCGCTATAATATATTTGATGTGCCGGTATAGCTGTCGCTGGAATCGTCGTGTTCTGACCGGACGACGACGGGTCCCACAGATAGAATGGACACGAGACAGAGTGAACGGGTGACGAGAGGGCGGTGACTCGGACAGTTCCCCCTTCCCGCAGTAACAGAAGAGTATATTATAAATCCACGATCGAAAGAAAATTACGGTCTCCAAGGCTCTAGACGAAAAACTATTGGCATATTTGAGATCAGATTCAACGATGGTTTTTTTTATCTGAAAATGTGTTCTCTACTATCATTGTACACTGAAAACTAACTGAATTTAACGCTACCGGTGGTTTAATTTAACGACACATTTTCGCCTACAGTAATACTATTATTATTTCCATTATAACTGTTAAATACGGTGCTGTAATCGTCACTGGTTAACACTGAGACGCCTTGCAGTTGATTCTTTTACTCCAATTTCAAGCCACTGTAAAACTGCTCAATATAAATTAATTTTATTGTAGACCATGTCGAGCCACCAAAAACGAGCTAATATAAGCTCTCCCTTTTATCGGGTATATATTCGAGAGTCCGTTACGATCAATCGTCCCTTTCCTAAAGCTCAACAAGAAAAACAAAATGTATTGAACACATTAATATTATAATATTTCACAAAGGATTTGCTACATTTTAACATTACAAAGGTTAAGTTAGGTTATCCTCTGAAAGGATAACCTAATATAATAAAATTATTTTATTAATAATACCAATTAATAAAATAAACTTTCTTTTTCACTTTTTAAAATGTTTAAAACAGTAATTTATAATATATATTATTCTTAAAACCTGAATGTATCATACATTCATATCCGATAAATATTACTAAGAAAATATTGATCATCGGATATAAATGTAGGTATACAGTTTTCAAAATAATATATTTTACAAATTAACTATTTTAAAAATTATAAAAGTGAAAAATTAAAAAGTAATTATTTTCAATGATGACTAAGGGATGAAAATAAAATTTCTCAAAATGTCTGTGTCCCTCTAACACAAAACTTGATAAAAAAAAAAAATGAATATTGACAGAGTTATTTGCATATGGATAGCACTGTAACACACCCTGAATAACAATTTAATTGATATCGGTTTGCAACGATAAAACAAGATTATTAATCAATCGTGTTTTGCCCATTTTTGTTGCCAATAGTTAACTTACAAGAATTAATAAAATTTATACAAAAATCAGCCAGTTTACTCTATGTATATTTAGAAAACTATCGGGAAAATGAAAAAAAAATGGCCTTCTCGATTTATCAACTAGATCAATAGCGCTACAATGAAGTCCCGATAAATCTTTCAAATTGGAGCAAAGTTTCCTGTAGCAAAGTTGTTTAGAGACTCAAAAAGGAAAAAAAAAACCGCATAGTGAAACCAATATACATTCCTCGCACAAAACAAAAATATGAAGTACATATATAGTGACTTTATCTCTTTATTCGTTGCTATAATAGCTTATTGCTACAATATCCTGGATAACTGGAAAATAACTCGAAAAACCAACTTACTATTATACATCGTAGTACCTACCGTGCGTTTGTACTTAACGATTGCGGTGAGGGACCGCGGTCACATCATTTTATAATTATTACAGTATAGCCGGCCGGTCCCGCGGTCGTTACCCGTATTACGGTACAATACTAAACAATATTATTATTATTATTATTATTATTACGTAGTTCGTATCTGTTACCGGGGAGAGGACGAGGAGAAGGAAGGACGGATTTATCACGTCAACGGACAATAATAATAGTAATACTATCGCGTTTACGCGCGTGTAATAATAATAATAATAATAATAATAGTATCAACGACGATAACAATAGTGCGGTAAGTCACGCCGTCGGCGGCAAAAGGGGGGGCGAACGAAGAGGCGGAAGTGGAGGAGTCGGCGGTTGTGGCGTTTGCCGTAGGAGTCTTGACTTGTGGCTGTGGACGGCCACGGGAATTATAATAATGATAATAATTAGGGTATTAAATTCGGTAAACGATTGAATTCCGGACGACGACGACGACGACGCGTAATTGTCTAGAAGAACGATTTTCACCGGGCGCGTACCCGAGGATGGCACGGGGGTAGTACCTATGTCTTACAGGCGTATAGGTTTATAACTATAGAACATAAAGCTGTAGCTTTACCCGACTATAATAATATACGGTTTTAATATCCTTACAAATGCATTTAACTAAATTGTATACATTACAAGGGTGGCCAAACTTTTTGTACTTATAGTATATTTTTCCTCTAGAGATCGACTTCCTAACAAAAACGTATATATTATCAATTACTCAACAGGTATTAATAATAAACATACGCGTACAAACAATAAACCTAGAATGTAAAGCCAAATAATGTTTGTCATCACACTTGTGTTCAGACCGATATAATATTACTGTAAATGCAATTGCCAGTATAAAAGCTGCTGAATATTGTATTACTTGATACATTTTTAATAAAATACATCCAATATAATGTAATAAAATACAAAAAAAAAAAAAAACAACGGGATGGGTGCAGCCACTGTTATTGGTAATTTAATGTATATCTGTTAGTAACGTTTAACCGTTGCTAACGAAAAAACGATTCTGAGCGGAGTTCAGTTGATAGTGATGTTTCTTCAACAATATAATGTCATATTACGGTAAATAATTAAATAGGCTTTACATATTATCTTTAATATTATTTGTTTATTGTACCGATTTTCTCGTTTTTCCTACGTTTTGCCATGTTTTTTTTACGGTTTTTTCATATTTACTGGAAAAACGCATGAGCAAATTGAAAAGTGATCTACTTTAAGTACCTCCTTACACCGATTTCTTTTCAGAAAAAATGCTACACGTTAATATTGGAATGAGTTCTCTGGTGGAAGCTGTCTAGAGAAAAAAAAAATAAACATCTCTGTAAAACAACAATCTTCTTCGCTCTACACTGAATGTAAAAGCAGGGAGATCGACATTTAATTCGCCCGTGGTGCACCGGTCGATCGCGATCGACCGTTTGGCCACCCCTGGTATTTAATATATAATATATAAAGGTGTATATAGGTATATTTCGCTTTTAAAAAACATTTTTTAAGGATTTTACTGCGTGTTATTATTTTTGTTTTTGTTTTTTTTTTAATGAGACGCGCGCGTGAGTTAAATTAGGCGACTGACGTAATTTATTACAAGTGTTGATGTTCAGCGTTATACACCTATATACACAACAAAGCCGCCGCGATTCGGGGACAAAGTCTAAAAATGTAAACTCTTATATTATGCTTTTTTTTTTTTTTTTTTTTTTTTTTTGTTTTTGTTTTAATTACCCGACTACTTAAAATTATAATAATAAGTAGCAATTTATTATTATAATAAATGTTTTTCGCGTTATTTTTTTTTTTTTTTTTCATCACGTTTGTGAAGGTGAAATTTCGCAAAATATTTCACAAAAATAATTTAATATGAATTTTAACGAATAATAATATTCCACTTAGGACTCTCGGAAATAATGAGTATACATACTACCGGACAGTAAATTCAAACGGATACCCGGAGGGCAATTTGTCATGTTTTGATATTAACCCGTGAAATGGTGTGTTTATTCCATAAATTATCGTGTCTGGGTCCTCGAAAACGATGTGTGTTTTTTTCTGTCTGTAATCAACTTTTAAACAGAAAACTTGTTCCGATCTATCAAGTGTAGTACATTTTCTAAAATAATGTTTTATCTTGTTTAGTGCACTGGAGAAGACATTTTTTGATTTTTCAAGCGGTTTTCGTAATAATTAGGTAGCACAAGAAAAAAAGTAAAATAGAAATTGATAAATTTACGTCGTTGTGATATCATTATTTTACATTTTTACGCTTTATGTTTTCTACCAGAAATACTGCCCTAATCAAAAAATGGCAAGAGATTTTGTTTAATCTTGTCGGCGAGTAAGAAAGTTGTGTTTTTCATTTTCTATGTAGTTTTTTTTTAAATAATTAAGTAAAATCGAAATAAATATAGGAAGAACGGGAAAGTAAGAAAATAATGATTTTGTTTTTTCGTTGAAATTCGGCTAAAAATAATCGTCGAGACATAAATCTTTATGTACCTGATCATCCCAGTTTTCCATCAACAATAGTGGCACCCATCAGCATTATCAGCTTTTAGTTTTGCTCTTCAATTTTAGTGTATGGACATTTTTTTCCATGAGTATTATTTTGTGGAGTCTTTATTAGTAAGTATATAGATATCTCGGGGAACTATATTATACGGCTTGGGCTTGAGTCAATAAGGGCCAATATCAAATTTAATCAATTTTAGGAAATTAATAAAAAACACATTTTCGGACTTTATTAATATTGCAATAGTAATTTTTCTAACGCTGGTCTGGTTTTCTCAGATCTCAAAATAATGATTATTGAGTTACGTGCTCTTTTATCACTAGAAAAAGCATGTACAATTTTATATTATTGGCCATAAAACTAATTTTCATAAAAAATTGACATTGGTCCTTCTTGACCCAAGCTCCAGACTGGATTCTCGTAAATATTGACCATAGACAAAGTTGGAGATTTTTTTCTAGGCCATATATTCCTCCAACAGAGAAATATTTAACTATTTATAATTATTATATTTATGATTATTGCCTATTACGTTTTGAATATTCTTTATAAAGGTAATATTGGTAATAATAATCAAGCCGTAAGAAAAAATGTGAAATTTGTATTACCTGGTCATTTAAATGTTTGGCCATTTTTTCCGTTGGCTATTTTTATTTGAACATTATCATATTGATTACCATTGCGCAATCGGTTTTTTAGTTGTCTTAAACAAATATATCTATGAAAAACTCAATTTTTATTTTCACGCTCCTCGAAACATTGTAATAATAATTGAGATTTTGTATTTTTATTGTTTCCGTGCATCCCGCGTCGCTATTAAATCGATTTTGTTTTGATTTCGGTGATTCACGCGATATTACTAAAATATTTTAATAGGAGACAATTATTATATTTTTATATCTTATCAATTTCTGAAAATAAGACATTTTTAGTTAAAATACTGGTTCGTAAGGTGCTGATGCCTATAATAACTATCTTTATTTTCAAATCGATTTTTGTAAAAAAAAAAAAAAACGATCGTTATGTACAATGTACAACTTTATGCCGATCAAAATTGCATTTGATCGAAACGTAACGAGAACATAATATTTCCACTAGAAAATAAACGTTAAGTATTGGTTTAACTTTGATGTATTTTTTCTTTCTGTCTGTTTGTCTATGCGTTTCTACCTGAAAGGTACAAAATATGTATACGATCTTCACCGAAAGCAAATTTCATCTGGTCGTGATTTTGAGGGAGTAATTTTTCGATTTTCTTTGTGGTTTCCTTAATAACATTATTGAAAACATTCTGGTGATTTTAACTTGTAGTGATTTAAAAAAAAATAAAATTACCATTATGTAGTAGTTTTTTTTTATGAGTATTTTAAGATCAAATTTTGATGAAAATCGTAAAAATTAATGAATTTCAAAACACACGTGTAACCGAGACAGGAGACGAGTTTTCGCTTTTCGAAACGTTATTATATTTTGCTATGTAGCTGAGAAATACATCATCCCGTTAACCGGTAGGGTCGACTTTTTTATTTGTATTCTCGTGGCCGCGTCTGGCGGAGTCCCTATATAATATGTTGGTCCGATTCGTGACAGCAAGGACGGTACAGTTATATGGAATACGGTTAGAGACGTCCATTGGGAGGAGGGGCAAGTGAGGGACATGTTTCCCATCTAGAATATAATAAGAATAAAAAAAAAAATTACAAAGTGAATTAATTAATTAATTAATAAACATTAATAAACATTACATTGCCACCTACAACTTGCACTGTAAAAAGGTCTTTCAGTACTCTGCGCAGAGTCAGGTCAGCAATAATTGATGAAAGGCTCGATGAGCTATGCATAGTGAGTGTGTTCATAGGAAAAAAATGGAAGATAGACGAACTGAATTTATTGACAATGTAATCAAAATTGTCGGTCTTCCAAAAATAAACTCGCAATTTTCATTTTCACACCAGTAAGTATTTTTATATCATGATTCTTATACAATGACATTTATTAATTGCTATTTGTACTAAGTGTTATTACCTAAAAATTAATAATCTAATTGGCTAGTCAAATGTATAATGTAGACTATAAATAGCAGAATATTATAATATTTCAGCGCTCGACAGTTTTTTAAAGCAAATGTTTACATAATTACATACTCTTTCTTCCACATTCGTTTTCAAGAAACACCAACCTAGCATCTACAAGCATATGCTATAAATAAATTTCGGAATATGTTTTCAATTTGTCCCCCGTCACAAAATCACCCTATGAATGGTGCGTTCCCAAACGGGATACTACACGATTTTCGTGGGAGTACGTTTGTGTTTCGCATATAGTACAGTTCGGTAGTCGACGGGCTAAAAGCACCCGTCCGATGACGTGACTTATTGTTTTCGGGATGTAAAATGGCGGTGGCGGCGGCGAGGATCTCCTGACTGTAGTGAACGGTCTTCTTCTTAATGGCCGCGTCCGGACGGTCGCCGATTTTATACCGAGGTCGCGGTATAACAACCGCGGCACCGTCGTTTTCTTTGCGAGCCGCGCTCTATAAAGTTTGCGGCTCGGCGGACGATTGTCGAAAGCTGCCGGTCGAAATTCCCGCAGTATCCGCCGGCAATGGTTCGAACGGTCGCAGTAATATATTATCTAAAATAATTAAAGCGCCCAAGTGTTTGCTAGCGTGCGCGGACATTTTCAATATAATATATTATACGGAATCATCCTTGGTATTTTTTTTTTTTTTCGAGAAGAAAACTAATTTAATTATAAAAAGATGGATATACTTCGAACGTGAGTGGGCCACTGTTGTGGGTAAAAATTTAGGAAGGTCTGCATTGAGGGGAAATTTAATGTATATCTGTGCGCAAAGATTAACGCCATTGCTGTCGAAAAAACGATTCTGAGTGGCGTTCGGTCGATAGTGTTACATTATCAACCAAAAAAAATAACTAAATATAATCATTATATAATATTTTTTTTTAATAATGTATTTTGTTCAATATTGTACTTATTTACTCGTTTTTCCTACGTTTTTTTCGGTTTCCCTATTTATTGGGAAAACGCATAGGAAAATCAAAAAACTACCACCTTAAAGTATAAACCCAGTCAGATGTCCTTTCAGAAAAAGTGCTATCGTTATTAATCGGTGCGAAATTGCCGGTAGAAAAGTTGTCCACAGAAAACAAAAAAAAAATAAATAAATAAACATCGTTGTAAACCCTTTGAATTCCTCACTCCATACAGAATCTAACAGAAAATGTACGCATACATAATTAAATTGACGAGACACAGATCAATTTTCACCCCGTCACCGTTATCACAACGTTGAATTTCAGCCACCACTATCACACCGTTCTCAAACAATTACGATCTGGTTTCGTTGCTGTATTCCTTTATTCCGCCTCCATTTGGTCATTCTTCCCGCCGGCTTCTATTCAATTGTTGTTTGAATTTCGATTATTTTTCACTAAAACTATTAAAACGAAACGCTTGAGAATAATCTTTTCTGTCGAGTTATAATGAACGATTATCACTCTCCGACTCTTTTTAAATTTTTTGTTGCTGATGCACATTTACACGAATATGTTACGGTAGTGCAATTGAACAGTATATACACACAATTACAGCTTATATAATTTAGTATTTATCTTAAAAGTATTAGTAACAATGATAATACTTTTTATATTATAACCTAATTAATTATTAATATTGTTTTTGTTTTTTTTTTTTTTGTCAAAATTCATTGAACATTTTCTCCGAGATGTTTAATATTTTTGTCGCTTATTTATACTAAATTATAATTAAGATAATATTCTACATTTTAATCGACTTTTTTCGGAATTTTCTTTATTGTCGAGCGTAATATATTTTTTTCCGAGAATATGCCGCGATTAATTTCATCTTCAATAATACTCTCAAACCATCGTTTAGGGAATATGATCTGAAGCTTATTAAATAGAGACAGACCGGAATAATATAAGTACTCAATAGATTATAACCGAAAACAAATTTCTGGGCAGGTTTGGGGTCTGAAATTTACTATAAAATCTTAATTTTTTTTTTTTTTTTTCGTTCAATTAAACACCGTCGGCCCCGTCCAACCGAGCGCACCACAGAATAAAATCACACCGGGGACAAAAAAAAAGGACAATTTTTTATTCCAGAAATATTTTATATTATTACGGTTACTACAAATATGAAAACATAAAACAATATGCGTTATAACAGTACGTACAGTTTCGAAATTTCAGGGGGGAAATTACCCTTTTTGCACCCCCCCCCACCACCGCCCTGCGTTCGCGCCATGGCGTCCAACACCGATCACGACCCGGGACACATACAGTTACATTCAGTAACTGAATACAGTTCGCATTGGCAATTTTCAAAAGGTCCGGAGGGCCTCCGGTTCGCCGTTGCGTATACGCAACGTAAATACAGACGCGAGCGCACACGTGTAATATTGTAGAAACGCGCGTACCGACGAGCGAAACGATCGCAGTTTTCGTTCGAAAAACGTGCCTGCCGCGTACGTACGTCCCGCGCTACATAAAACCGTACGGAGCCCTAATTGCGCTGCCGCCGTCGGGGTCGAGTTTCGATTTGCGGATTGGTGCGGCGGCGGCGCTGAGGACCGCAGCGACAAGTGTCAAACACCAGCGTTATTACTCGCACGTCGTCCCGAATGCAATTTATTTCATCCCGTTATCCCGCACGTCCGCCCGAGACGTAATTTTCACGCGTTTCCTCTGATAAACGAGTAAACCGATGTAAAACAATTACTATCATCTCGAGCATTAGACGGGCTATGGACGAAATAACAATAATAATTCGTTATAAATGGCTTATGCGGTTCTCGTGCCTACGTTTACTATTACCGATCCGAAATGAATAGTCGTCGAGTTTTTCTAAAACGTAACGCTCGTGTATAGAATTCCTATACGATAGTTCTCTGGCCGTCGTTCTGTTTTTCGAACGAACAAAACCGAATCGACGAAAACGAGAAAAAGTCGATAGTGCAGCTCACGGTGGTAGACCATTGTATTTGTAGACGGGAGGATGAGATATACGGTGTAATTTAGTTGATACACATTTGTAGAACGAAAAATCATCGCAAACGAAAAAGCGATTCTGTGCGACGTCTTGTTTTTCCCTCGTTGCCAAGGTAATCGAGAAATCGACGAAAATAAAAAGAACCTAAGAGAAAAGTGTTTGAAAATATCGAGAAACGTTTCCAACAAAGTACCGCCCGTCAGAAATTTCGTATATTCTGAGAGACTATACGAGAAAATAAAGGACCATTTATTGTAATCATAAACGTGTTTTCCGAGAAAAAAAAACCAGATTTTTATGAAATTCGTTTAGCTTTTTCGTTTTATTCAAAATTTAACATAGGTAGGCATATCTTTAGAACTGTATTTATTTTTAAGAAAAAATTTTAAATAGACGAATATAATATGGATTTTTACAACCGTATCGAGTAAATATACGATAGCGTGGAAAACTACCGATGTGTTTTTAGTTGACAGTATTAGTAGTGGAAATTTCCGCATACCCTCAATTTCGAGAAAATATATATTATATATGAGACCTAACACGTCTCTGAAAATCGAAGAGCTGCATGTAAGGTACACAAAATGCTGACTTTGTTCATCGACTAGAAAATCGTCGGATAATATACAAAGCCAAAACAAGTCTTTGTGTGAATTTCGCGTATACTGCACGCTGAGTAAAGAAGAATAAATCACACGAACACAGTGTGCGGGGGGGGGGAATGTGTAATAATTTTACCAAACACGATATTGAAAAAAAAAATCAATCGTGAAATACAAAGGGGCACCTAGTACGCGTGAAGGAACAAAAAAAAAATTACATTTATATTTATGGTTTTTGGCCACCTTTTGAAGGGCGCACAAAGTCAAATCCGCAGGTTCTCGATACTAACAACTGTGCACAATACTTATTAATTTATTATCCTTTTGCCCGGACAAACATGATAACTGATTAAATTAATCAATGTACAAGTTAATATGAGAAAGCGACAATATATATAATTTACACCAACGAGAACGAGAGAATCGTCGTAAAATCTTTTTTTTATGAAACGATTAAGCTCGTTTATTTGGAATATGGTGACGTGATAACTTGGAATAAGAAATTTCAGAGCGAGAAGTAACTTAAAAATGAATAAGCGAGAGAAGGGCAAGAGATCAATGTCACCAAAAATTAAGTTATGAGGAAAAACTATGCCACGAGACTGTCAATGGCCTACAGAGTGATTAGAGATGGGGGAATATTATAAGGATAGGTTGATAGTCGTGAGCTGGGTAGGGTATTTTTAATACATAGGTCATAAAACTCGGGATCTTAAGTCGAACCGGAGCTTAAATTTATAAAGAAATGTATCGTTTTTACGTTTTCGGGAATATGAACCTTATGTTAATCGTTTTTGTATGTTCAAACTTTATTTAAATTTTTCCGTTTTACGTTATTTTACTTTTTCGTTTTCTATTAAAATGTTATGAATACATTTGAAATTATGCATTTATTTAGTAAATTCTATTGTCATTTTTCACATAACTGACATCGATGTAAAAAAAATCATATTTTTCTTAAATCTTTAAAAAATAATAAACTAATCACTTACAAATAATTAGTAAATTAATTTTTCTAATTTAACTTAAAAATATACGTAATAAGTAATAACGTTTACAATTATACAAATTTCTTTTAAAAGACATCATAATATTGTAATTATAACTTCTATAAAAATATAACAAATTGTCATACTTAAAATTGAATTAATTTACTTGAAAACATTCTTATACAAGCAGGCAGGTAACTCCATTACAGTTTTATTGTAAAAATAACTAAAAGTAATATTAAATAATTACGGTGAATAAATACCTATTCTTGTTTTATGAAAAAAAAAATGATAAGCTACTGGTTAGTACCTATAGATAAATTAATGTTGTTAAAACAAAATACGGGATGGATAAATAACGAAATATTCAAATATCTACATCGGTCAATTAGGTACAACACAATTTGAAATGACGTATTTATTATTTACGCAAACCACGCCAATCAATTTGGACAATGTAAGATAAATTAGTGGAATCACAGAAATAAACTAATATCGTAAAATAATCTACTAAAATCGAGTTTACACCGAGTCGGCCGGTCGTAATCACTCCGAAATGCCACAATAATCTCTCCCAGTTCATGACTCCGTGTGAACTCTACCTTTCCATATTTTACGAACAAATCAACATAAAATAGTTCGGAAAACACGATTCATTGCTAACTTAGGTTAGCCGACTTTGAATCGCTAACACCTGTAATGTATAAGGTTTTGCGTAAAAAAAAAAAAAAACGTTATTTCGAAATTTTTTCACATTACAGATACATTTTATTGTTTATTGTTAATCGTCAATTATAATTGACGAAGCATTGTGTTTATTGGTATACGGTTTTTTCCGTTGTGACGTTTTGAAGCAATGCGTTGAACGCGCTAAACCGGAACTCAAGCAACTATAAAATTATTATACGTCATGGGTGTAAACATTTATACGTTTATCGGACAGGATAACTTTGGCCACCCGGGGTGAATTTTTGAGATAACAATAGCGTCAAAGCGATTTCTTGTACAGAAACGCGGTCGTAGCTTTTTTTATTCGTGATTTTGTTGATAATAATTTTCGGAATAAATAAAAATAACCGATTTGAAGATCCGTCGCGATGTATAATAATATCTGTACTCGGGGAATAAAAAAAAAAAATATGCTTTTTATAAAAATGCGATTTTCCCCGAATGTCAACATATTCCGCGAGTCAAGGGTCGCTGAATACAAGTCGCTCGTCTGAAAATCGCCGACTATCAAATCGTTTCGAAGACACTCGAGTGTTTTGCGCAGTTCTAATCGAATCTTTTAATTTACCGCGCTGTTGACAGCGTAAATCTAATATAAGTACGGCACGCCTTTGGCCCCGTTATATATATTGTGAGTAAACACGTGCACATTATATATTATTATGTATAGCCGTTGTAGTTTTGCAATTGGTTTGTGTAAATATCGTCCTGAGTAAATACGGCGCGCGTGTAAAAATATATAAAACAACAACCGTGCAAAAATTCAAATCATAACGAGCGGGTGTACACCTACGAATAAATTTAACCGTATAATATAGAACCGAAAGTCTTATATTTTTTATGTCTATATAAACCTGCACGGTAAAAGTTATGTATATACAGTATACATATATATATGTATACATATTTTCAATAATTTGCACAAAAATCAATATCGCCATAAAATACGTGCTCCGTATTATTTTTTTTTTTTTTTTTAGACGCCGAACGAAGTGAATAAGCTATTATAGTTTTGAAAAGATGAGTGGTTTGTTGTCTCGGAAAACACTTTTTTTTTTTTTTTTGGTTAGTAAAAATACTCCGATTTTTTTCCAATGCCGCACGGCGTTAAAAAACGCGGAATTTCTGCCCAGTGGTATTTTATTCGAAATATTTATCGACATTTTTAACGGCTCACTCCGTACGGGTTATTTTTGTAGATTTCCGGGTCCCCTCGACAATAAGAGAACAAACCCGACTGCGCAACTATTTCGCTCGGAACCGTGTTTTGTTTTGTATTTATCGTCGCTTAGTTTACTAATTTTAACATTAATAAATTAAATTTCCCTGTATATCACACGTAGTCAACTACCCGCATACACCAGTGGCTTCCACCGTGGGGTCGGTTATCAATTTCGGGGGTGAAAAAACGTCGGGAAATCGAAAATATGTTCGAATTTTCAAAATATACTGACGTTTAGTTATTAATGTTTATTTTAATTTTGATTTTACGAAGATGACATTTCTTTTATTCCAGTTTGAAAATCTGAGAAGAAAAACCCGGACAATTGTAACTTGTTTGGTATAGTCACTGTAATTAGTACAATTTTCAATTTAAATTTATCGAAACACGTATAGCCGAACATTGCTCAGAATCGTTTTTAATTTGCAATGCGTTGTATTCATTATTTCGCATCCTACGACGTCGGGTACTGGACTATATACAGTTCGAACGACACCGTATTTTTTTTTTTTTTTTTTTATATATTTATCCATTTCTATTAAAAAAATTTGTTTTACATGTATTGTCATAAATTGCAGGTCGAATAACACGCCATCATAATATACGATACATGCAAATAACATTATACAGGGACGTCGCAATAAAATATTGCGAAACGTACCTTTTACGAGGACATTCAAAAAATTAATTGCTCGTATATATTAATAGATATCTAACATGGAAATTCAATTATTAATACGCATAAAGGTCTTTTGATTAAAAATCGTTTACAAGTCTTTATGCGCGATCAATAATCAATCAATTCGCTAACGTGTATATGCCGGACAAATCCATTGACGTAAGATAAGTAGACCGGGAATGAAAAAAAAAAAATCCCAAAGTCTGTTTCAGCGTTCGGATTTAACAATTTACTTATCTATTGATAAATAGTTTCATAATTATCTAGAATTATTGTGAGAACAGAATCGATTTGATTTTTTGTGTTTTTTTTTTATTCGGTTTTGAAAAGATTTTGATCAATGATTATAATTATACATCATAAACATCAACGAGTTAATACACGAGTCGTGTCGAAAAATAAAGTTTATTTCAAACCTTTAGATTTGGCAGTATTTTTGTTTATTCTTCAGTGTATCGTACATTTTACCCGCTTTTCTTCAATAGTTCTATTTCGTAATGTAATCAATAATCGTTGAAAAAATACACCAAATTATTCGCATCGACGCATCATCGGTGGTTTTATCTAAACAAACATTGTAGATTTCCGACAGTTTTTTTTTTTTTTTTTTTTCATACAATACACCTAACTTAAATTAAATGTATTTTGTTTGAAATAAAAGTTGTTCACGAATAGTAAAGAAAATCGTATGTCTACACTATAGTAAAACCAATGTACATATACAAAATAATAATATCAACAATACGAGTGTACTTAAAAAATTGTAAACATTTCTTGTCAACCGTTTTTAATTAAAGATATTTAATTTATTTAAGTTTCTGCGCATTAAAAGCATAATAATATACTAGGTTACCGTATTCTTTCGAAATTGCACATGGTAATTATAGTTTATTGTTTAAACTAAGTTTAGAAACTGAGGACTTTGCAAGCTCGCTGAGTGGGCTTTCCTAACAATTTATTTTTTTTGTTTTTAATTTCCGGCTATAAAAGAAAATTTAACACGACTAAATTCCACTTGGCTTAGAATCGTTTTTCGATTGCAAAGACTTATCAAATTAAATCACCTTATAACCTACGATACGATCTATATAGTGATACAATTCAAACTCTCCGCCTACTACTACAGTGGCCGGACGTGAAGTAAGTCTGAAAATTTCTGGGTGAGTTTATGTCTTACACGCAGTATCAATATAATCCGTATGAAAAAAAAAAAAAAAAACAAAAAATATATCCACAAATTGTTTTCTATTGTTGCAAAATCGCATCTTGTCCGTCTCTCTTGGACATAATATTATCGCATTGGCTTCGGTGTATTTCAAGGTATTTGTCACGCTGAGGGTCACGGCTTTAGAAACGTATTGTACTCGAAAATCGTGAGCCCAATTTGTTTGTCGGTACACGTGGAAATTAACGTGTTCGTTTCTTTTCGCGCGTGGTCATTGACAAAATTTGCGGGCACGACGGGAGAGTGTATAATTGTCATCGAGACATTATGATTTCCTTACGCACTGACCGCGGCGCATAATATTTATCGATAAGGAATCGCATTTATTGTAAACAAGGACGGCGTGATAACACGATATTATCGAGTCTGTATTGGTTTTTTCGTCGCGGCTCGGTAAACTAGTGTGAAAACGGAAAAAAAAAAATAATAATATCAACGTACGTCCTCTTACTGCACGCCGTGTCATCGGCGGAGTAACAGTTTCACCAAAAATAATATGTTCACAATGACTGCGCGACGACGTGCGTGTCGAAATTCAAATATTGTAATAATGGGATTTCGACCGGGGATTTTTGTCTTGTTTTTTTTTTTTTTTTATTTTTCGGTAATTTCACAGTGAAACCATCGCGCGTGTGACCCCCGAAATCGTCCGATAGTTTCCAGAAAGTTATTTAATTTCCGGCAACGTATCCGTAGGGTCGGCTTTTAATACCCTAAACATTTACCCATCCACCCATAATAACAATATATATTCCGCGTTAACGTGCAGGGCGCGGTATAATCATAGTTGACGGGACGGTGGGATGATTTTTGTTTCGCCTTGTTGTTGAATAAAACTAATGTTTCGGGATCTTGTACGAAATGTTCGATATCGCTGCAAAAATATATTAGGGCTGGAATTTCGAAATTACGTGGCTCTTCTACTGTTTTTTTTTTGAGATTGCTTTGCGAAGCTCGTTTTGTTACAAAAAAAATCGCACATTTTTTATTGAAAATAAGAAATCTTGGTTTGCGTATTTCGACATTTTTTTTAAATTCCCAAGTCATTTTACAGATGCGTTTAAGGACTTAGTGAATTTTTTGAGAGGAATTTTCAGATCCAGCTAAAAAACTCGAATTATCGAACAATATTAATATAAAAATTCGGATATCGAGAAACTCGTCTTGTTGTAAATTCGTCTCGTGTATTTTCAAACGTGATTTTTTCGTAGGTATTTTTCAACCGTTTTTGATTTCAAAGGCGTTTTTTATCATTTCATAGGTGTATATAATATTATTGTCTTGGCATTTTGTGGGATAAAAGTACGTTCGGGGTTTAAATTCCGTTCTCAGCCCTAATAATATCAAAATACAATATAAAACATACTGTATTACTATACGTTATTTTAATAAAACACGGTAAAAAAAAAAGAAGATATGTAGATTTGGGTTTGAAAAAAAAAAAATTGCAAAATATAAGCGAAAAGCTGTGGGTCTGGGCGCACGGTAAAATTGTATGTGTATGCATTATATAGTTTGCCCGGGGTCCTGGAAAATGTGCTCGACTGACGGAAGGTACAAATCTCCTCTCCCCTGCTCTCTTCCCCCTCACGGAGCTCGCCGTTGAGACGACCGCCTTTTTCGAGCCAAGCTAAACAATAGTCGAACGTATACACTCACACATATACATATATATATAAGTACTTGGGGTGCGCGGCGTACTTAAATGTATTGTTTCGGCACGTCATAACAGATTTCGGTTTTCCACGTTAATAAGTTTTACGGGTTTCGAAAGCTCTCCATTTGTGCGTGTGTGTGAAGATATGTGTGTGTGTGTGTGTGTGTGTGTGTGTTTGAGTGTGTGCACTTCTTTAGCGATATATATTCTTCCACGAGTTTATACTATTCGATCGTGATCAACAACAACAACGACGACGACGACAACGGCGACGGAAATAATATCCGTCGCACCGGCCAGGTGTTCGCCACGCAAATCTTTTTATTTTTATTTTTCATGTAAACCGCCCGAGAATTTATTATTCTGTAAATTTCGTATCAAATCGGACGATTCACCAGGGGCGTCTCCGGACCTTTGCTATAGAATTAATGATTGATAAGAAACAAAAATGATTTCAATTAATATATTGATTATATCTACTTCTGGACCAATTATTATACCAAATGCCAATTAAAGTCCACTTCTCTCGGGTATAGGGTGGCCGATCATCCCCATCACCTTCCCATAAGGACGCCCCTGCGAGTCTCTTGCGTTCTCCGCGCAGCGTCAAGATTATCATTAGAAACGGGCCAGTATCATTTCTCGATTCTTTGTCGTACAAATTGTGTAACGAGCGTTTGAAGTGTTGTTGTTCGTTTCTCGCGTCGTTGTTTACGCCTTTGAAATTTCCATTTTTGTTCATACCGATTTTAATAGAGTAAATATAGTGTGTAAACTATTATTCTTTGATTATGTCCATAGTAAAAACAGAAAAACCGGTATAGGTATCGAGAATCAAATAACGAATTTTTTTAAACCGGGCAAGAACCGGTACCAATGTTTTTGAAGAACCAGCCTATTCCTTTTTATTATTACTAAGATATTTATTGTTATATGTGCGACGACGTCAGCAAAGTCTGTAACTTCATAGGTTGTCACAGAATTCTCGAGAGGGCAATACTCCCTGTTGAGCTGTCCTATCAATGCTGTCTTCCGTATTCAAGAGTTAGCGTGTACACTATTTTCTTGACATTTTTCGTAAAATGAAATTTTTATAGACTTTAAAATATTAAAACTCTCTTTTAAATACGTTCACAAGTAGTGCCATGTTATTATCAAAAGTATTAATTGCGTAATAGTATAACGAACAAAAATGTTAATTGATTCGCGCGAGCAAAAATTACTCGGGCTACGCACTTAGGTTAAGAAACCAAATTTGTTCGATAAAACAAAGAAAATGTTCACTGCATAGAACACGTTGGTTTTAGTTTTTCAATAGGTACCTGAACTATTGCGTAATAAATTATTCGAATAACTGTTTTGTTGTGTATAAAATATCAAACAAATAAAACCAACGTTGCACTGTGCAAATTTTGCCTTTTTTACGGTGAAAATTGTATTTCTTAATTAAGTCTATAGCCCGGAGTGTTTTTTCCACGCGTAAAACCGTTTTTTACAGTACAATTACGAGTCACAGCACTCTCTCATAATTCTAAAACGCAAACTATTTAAATTTATTGTAATGTATATGTATTTACATAGGCCGAAAATATTGACTCGGTCCAGGCCGGTCTTTTGTGCGTTTATATGAGTCCTGCACGGTTTTTTATTATAGTGTTTCAAGCATGAAAGCCCAGCTTGGGTTAAAAAAAAAACCTTTTTTAAAACGAGCCCGTCCTGGATTTTCTCGCTGGTATTGGTTTACTGTAAGAGTTATGCATCTGTTATTTAAAAATTAATATAAATTGACTGCTCTTTCCTACTATTCCGATCTAAATTTTAAAATGTTATAATATATGAATTATATGATATTTTCTATACTAGTATTACGCCTTTTAAATTTTTTAGACAAAAATCTTCTATCTGAATTTGTGTTCAAAAATAGGAGTTTATATTTAAAATCCAATGTGCATGCTCATTTTATATATCAGAGAATAGCAATACAAGGTTAAAAATATTATTGAAAATGATTCCAAAATTATTAAAAAAAAAAAACACAATAAAAATCAACTTCACCCAAATAGTTCAGAAAAATCGCTGGTATATGATAAATTGATCACCTATCTACAAGTATAAGCATATGTACAGTATACAGATTTTATAATCAAAAGTTAATACCCATTTATTGTGCCTATAAAAGAAAGCTAGAACCAGTATTGGATTTTGGAAATAGTGTTAAAATTAAGGTTGAAACTGTTCAATAAAGAAAAAAATAAACTTAAATATACTGGAGGAAATTAGTGGATCACGATATAAAAATAATAATAATAACAATCACCGTTTAGTGTATAAGTAAACAAATGGGTCGACTATCGGTCGGCTTGGCCGATCGGTCCGTTTATTAAAAGCGTTTAGAAATTATTAAAAAAAAAAATCACCTATTTACGTATAAAGGCAATAAGCGTCACGTGATGCTTCGCGCCGCCACCATCGCGTCGCCAATGCTGCGGAAATAAAAACTTTGAAAGAGGGTGCGAAAAAAATCTAATAAATAACAACTCTGACAAAAATTTAATTAAACGCGATTTAGATGAACGAAAAAAATAAAACCCTCCCCCTCCCTTCCCTCCATATAGTAACACGCAAGCGTGTTTATAATGTATTATTATTGTACGACCGTTTAGCACTCGGCTAATGTGCACGATCAAAAGCGATTATAAGATTATTTTACAGGTACGAAAAAGTTATTAACGCTAAACAAAAAAAAAAAATAAAAAATAAATGCATATAGCTGATATTGTTAATGAGCCACTGTCGGAGGTGCAAAGTTGTAAAGGTAGAACAATGTGTAAACTAATCTGATATATATGTCAAATGGTGTATACGAACATAAACCACTGCTAACGAAAAACAATTCTGAGTTAAATTCGGACACTAAAATATTTTTTTTGAAGAGCGACGTTTATACGATTTTCATAAAAATTTGAACTAATTAACAGAAATTGCTATATTATTAATTAATATAGTTATATAATAAAGGTTATTATTATTATTATTATTTTTTTTTTGTTATCACGCTAAACTAAATAAAATTTAAATACTCTACAATTTAAAATTGCAAAATAAATAACACGACAATAAAATAACCAGCATATTTTGAAAATCGTATCACGACTAGAAATGTTTAATAAAAATGTTCGAAAGAATTCGCATGCTCCACCATTATTTCTAACTGAATAACAAAAAAAAAAAAATAATTAAAAAATAAAACAAAAACCAGTATTCCGTGAATATGCGAATTTATCAGAGTTTTTCGTAGTGGCGGATTCAACGGGGGGGTCGGAGAGGCGAGAGAACCCTGGTCTCCCCTTGACAGTTATATTATATTTGTAGTTGTAATAGTACGAGTTCATAACGGTTATAAATCGTCGTTCAAATTGCGGTTAGCACAACTATTACGATAGCTAATAATGTTAATACTTGATGGTAATCTAATCTGTATTTTATGGGTACGAAATGTCGACAATCGAAATATCGGAAAGTTAAAATGTCGACGGTCGAAACATCGACAAGTACAAAATGTCGACCGGTCATTATACCGACAAGTACAAAATGTTGACAGGTCAATATATCGAAAAGTACAAAATGTTGAAAAAAAAAAAAAAAAATGTAATTTTATATCCTAACGTTAATATGTTAACGGACGAATGTATAAAGTGAACGGTATTATTTTAGATATTCGGTGGTGTATCCAGCTTTGTATACACGGATAACGACAAAATAAATAGTATTTCCCGTAATTCGCTTGCTCTTGCTTTAACATCACCAGAAGAAATTCCATCAGCGTTCGCTAAAAAACAAGAAAAACTAGATATAGAATCTGACGCGGAAATGAATTCGGAAAATATTATTGGTCAATAATATAAATTGGTCATTGTAATCCGGATCATCCCAGTTTGGCCAACACGGTTCGATCCGGTGTTCAGATCGATTCGTATTAAATTTCCCACGGTATTTTCGAGCTTCCAAGTCTTAATAACGGTCATATCCCGTCTCACAACCGATCCCACTTTGACCATTAATTTTTCTTTTTAGTTCGAACCTTCACCGACACATTCGTTCTACGTCGTTTTTCCTGACCGATCGCCGGTTTTGTTAGATCGACATTCCGGCCCTTACACAGCCGTTGTCCTCTTTCCCCGCACATGCGATTTCTCCTCATCATTACGTCCGTCGGTACGTATTTTAATTCATAGTAAGGCCTCGGCATTCCTTTCGTAGTTCCACTTGGTTTCGATCAGTATCTAAAATTAAAATGTTAAGTTAAAGGGTTTTTTTTTTTTTTTTTTTAACAGTTCTTGTACAAACAATTCATATGATATTAATGATACGCATCGTGTAGGATCGCAATGATTATCGTTGTACAGCATATCGGTCTTCTCGCCGGAACGATTTAATGAAATACGGTGACTTTATGTTTCAGGTGCGTTTGGCGGCCACATAGAATTAACAGCGGTCGGCATGCGGGGCGGCCGCCGCAGCGGCGGTAGTGGACACCGTCAAACTACGGCCACGCGACGTGGACGATTACTGCCGCTGCTGGTTCGGTGGTAACGGTCACGGCGTCAACAATGACGACGACGGTGCCGATGACGTCAACGACAACGGCGCCGGTGATTGCGGCCGCTCTGTAGTGGCCCCTTCGACCACCTCGTGCGCGCCACTCTCATGTCGGCGGCTGTGACACCGACTGCGACGACGACGACGGCGGCGGTGGCGGCGGTCCGATTTGCGGCCGTCGTGACGGCCGCGCGACTACGACCGCGACCACAGATCGCATCTTTCCACAGCGCTCCCGGCGCCCGAGCCGTGCTCGAGCCGGCCGTATAATATTTCGTACGGTACGCCGTAAAACAAGTTCGGCATAGCTGAGTGAAGCTCGCCAACCCGCCGACCTAAACGCAAATATAATAATACGCCCGCACACCCGATTGCCGTGACCCGTTTACCCGGCACCGGAATCAGCGACTAATAACCGCCAACCGCGCCAGCTTCACCTCGGGCGCCGCCGCCGCCGTCGCCGGTGGTGGCCGGACCCGATGAACCGGACCGAGTGCCAGACGCTGCGCGACTCGATGGTGTGGAGAGACGCGCAGGTGTTGGGCGCTCTTGTCGGCTTGTCGTTCATAGCGTTGATCGTGACCGTCGGCAACACGCTCGTGGTGGCCGCCGTGTTCAACAGTTCCAAACTGAGATCGCCCACCAACACGTTCATCGTTTCGCTAGCCGTGTCCGACCTGATGGTCGGCGTGGCCGTGTTACCGTTCAGCGCTACCTGGGAAGTGTTCAAGGTAAAAAAAAAAAAAAAAATTCATTACTATTATTATTATTATTATTATTATTATTGTTATTACGCTCGTGCGTTTAGGATTCACCCGATGACTCGGCGATGTTGCCGTTGCGCAATGGATAAATAAAAATATTAAAAGGATACGTATACCGATGCGGTCGTCTGTCTAGAACTGTGTTTCTCAATGTGAGAGGCGTGAACACGTTGAGGGGGAGGCACGAGCATTTACATTGTACATTTTATGTAAACGAGGAGTAAAACGAATAGTAAATAACGGCCCGTGATCGCGTATCGCTTCGGCTAAAATAATAATCGTAGTTTCAAAAATCCCGTGCCGCTGCGCCGACCGTCGCTACAAAAACAAAAGCCTACAAAAACCTACAAAAACCTAACCAACTTCATTATAAAAACAAAACTACAGAAATCACTCGGTTGTCGAATCACACTCGAAGTGTGCTCCTCTCCGATATCGAACCAAACATAAAACTATTCAAAGGAAAGTGTTTTTGGCTTTTTATTATCATTTTTTACAAATTACAAAATATTATTCACATTACCACGTAATAAAATTTTACCATTTATATTATTGGCGATTACACGAATATTGTGTAGTTTATTTATAAAATATATCAAAAAACAAGATCATCAAATTTTTCAATTTATAGAGTGGTGAGGAGAGGGGGTTAGATTTATGAAAAATCTCGGGGGCGAGGAATAAAATAGGTTTGGAATTACTGGTCTGGAACGACTTAAAATTAGCAATCCCAAACGATTTATCAATTCAACACGAGCATTGAAAATTATCGGCTAAACGTACACTAAATGTAATGTAGTAGATGAAAAGTAAATTATTCCTTTAAATAAAGTTTAAAAAAAAAAATACAAAACAAAATAAATATATTTATTTTAAGCTCTGAATCATCGAGACACATCGACACATCGTACAATACGTGAATTATATTCAAAATTTATTTTTATTCTAATGGGTACTTTATTTTTCTAAAACCACGGCGTGACAAAAAAAAAATAAAAAAGGATGACATACTTCGCACGTGAATGACTCACTGTTATTGGTGAAAAGTTGGGATATTAGAGGGCAAATTCAATGTATATCTGTACGCAACGATTAAAGCCATTGCTAATGAAAAATCGAGTCTGAGCAAAGTTCGGTCAATAGTGTGGCATTGTCAACAATATACATGACACCTTATGGTTTTTTCTACGTTTTTCTTTGGTTTACCCATTTATTGGGAAAACTCATGGGAAAATCAAAAGACTCTCCCTAATGTGCCAACCCAGTTATATTTTTTTTTTTTTAGAAAAAGTAATGTAATTGTAAATCGGAGGAAAATTTCTGGTAGAAAAGTTGTCCACAGAAAAAAAAAAATTAAACATCATTATAAAACCAATGCATTCCTCGCTCCATTTAGAATCGAAAAGAGCCAAAACTGGAAATAAGTGTGCCACTGTTATAGCTAAGAAGTCGGGAAGGTAGGACAGATTAAGTTATTGCATTTATACCTGTAACGATAAACCATTGGTAATGACACACGATTCGGAGCGAAATTCGGTTATACATATGTTTTAAAAGACCGTAATATTTACGATTTTCATCAAAATTTGACATTAAAACTGTAATAAAAATAAACTTTATTTCATTTTTCGGTTTTGCCCAATTATTAAAAAAATCAAAAAACAATTTTCTTACTCACCAACTAAATTAAAAATTTAACACAATAGGTCCTTTGCCGTTTTTCTATTGGAGCAATATTTCTTTTAGAAAACATTGTTTACGGACATGAAAACCAATGAAACCTGTAACGATTGGCACGGCCCGTGACACGCTGTCAATATTTGCTATTTTTTTTATATAATTTTGTTTCAGGTTTTTTACAATTATTTTGCAAACCCCTTGAAAAATCAAAAAAATGAATGCTTAAATGCATCAATTAGATAAAATTTCCTTTCAGAAAATGTTCTACAAATGATACATCGGAACAAGTTTTCCTTTCGAAGAGTTGTTTACAAACGAAAATAACACACATCATAGTAAAACTAATACGCTACGTTCCAAATGTAAAATTATGAAAAATATTCGACTAGGAATGAATGTTTCGTAATAATATTTTTCGCCCATGTCGGTTATAGTTTTGCAAAATCAAATCTGATAAGTTTTTCTAATAATATATTGAATGTACATTGTTTTACAGAGTCCTCAAAGTCAAAAAAAAATATTTTTTTCAATAACATTACTCAGATAAAGGCAAAAGATAATTGAATTTCAATATGAATATTCCCTAGCTTATGCAGAAGGAGGGAGATTTTTTATCTTTTTATAGGTCCCACCAAATTAAGTAAAGGCGATGCATGGTAAGACTATGTGCATTTTGAGGTTTAAAACCCATCCCCAATCATTTTTATGTCCATATTACATTTTTTTTTTTTTTTGAGAAAATTCCGGGATTTAAATACTCCTACTGCCTTTAATGTAACAAAACTCTGGGAATCATAACTATTTTGAATAAACTATTATAAAAAAAAAAAAATTATACATAATATATTATAATGACGATAAGTCGAGTTCGAGAAAACTCGGGTAAATGGAAGTCTGCTGCTCCCGAATGTTTTTTCACACCCGTGTAACCAAAAGAGATCAAAAGTGTAATGAAAAAAAATTATTTTGACTGCAGTTCTTAATATTATATTGTTCACGTTGTAAAGTAATTAGTCACCGTTTACACCCGGGTATCGATTTTGTATTTTTTTTTTTTAGAACCATAAATACTTCATAAGCAGACAAGAGTGCTGCGGCGGTGTTTAGAGTGAAAATGCATTAAAAATAATTAATAATACGCTTGATATATGAATGAGGTCTAAAAAACTAACAACGTTGGAGTTTTCACGAGCGTGCAAATCAAAAGACCCGCGGAACTTTGTCGAGAAGTGTTGGCAACACTTGGCATTTTTGATCGCAATTCTCTCTCTCTCTTTCTCTCTCTCTCTCTCTCTCTCTCTCTATTAATATACTTTTACATATACAATACAATGTGTCTTAATATAAATATCAACGGTCCCGAAAAATTACACAGACTGAAAGGGGGGGGGGGGGGGGTTAATCATTTATAAGAACGGGTAAATTGTGTTTTACTTACGTGTAAAAAATCGATATCTCCGTGGTAGGTATACATTATATACCTACACACCTACCAGGTGTGGGGATTGCAGACGTTGTTGGACGTTTAAAATCAATAAAGTTTGATAAAATTCCTTATAATGTAATCGTAGTATAATATTAATAATAGCAATAGTGTCTGTTTGTCTGCCTGTGCGCAATCTACAGTCGAATCTATCGCACACAGAGGTCAGATGTAAAAAATATACATACAAAATTACACGGACGGGACCAACCGTGTGCCACGCAAACGGACTTCGACTCCGACACGGCGGTATTCGAAATTTTCGGAAGGAAAATTTAAAAAAAAAAACCAGTTATATGAACCTACTCCGCCAGTCCTATATTTTGTAATGTCTTTTTGATACGCATACAATGCTTTAATCGTGCCGTTGCTTATAAAATGTAAAATGCAAAGGATAACCGTACCACTGCCAATGGCCGTCACTATTATAGGGGTTCAACCGTCTGAGATGTGAGAGTGGAGACACTGGAGATTTTTACCAAAATTAATAATCAAAAATTGTTCATTGTTATCGTGGCTAAATAAACAGTTATGTTAGCAAAATAAACAATAAGCGTCGAAATTGACGTCACGCGGCGCACATAATAATACTATAATTATGCATTAAGCATTTCATGAAAAAATTAACTATGGCCGTAGTTTAGTATCAATGGCCACTGTAACGAAAACAAAACTAGTATTTGAATATTGAAATGTAAACAGGAATAAAAGCGACCCAAGCGAACGGAAAAAGTTCTAAAAAATCAGTCTAATTAAAAATGTTTGCATTCCTACTGAAAAACCGAAATGACGCACCCGTGCTCCACCGGCGTCGACGGAGCCGAAAGTAATACGCAATCCAACGGTGCTGCACTAAGTAACCGGTTACTGTGTAGACTATATTACAGTGTTCCTCACGACAACTTTCATTCGTATAATTGTCTGTGTTACGTCATGTGTCACCCCATCTTCGCGGGTTGAATTCCGTGGGAAAAGTACTGCATGTTACGCCTGGTCTTAAACATTTGTGCAAAACTTCAACTCGAACCGTCACAAACTACCGGTTTAACGTGAAGCGGTAACATTCGTCCAAACAGACTTCCTTCGCATTTCTAATATTAATAAAATTCGTTGTTCGCGGGCGAAGAAATAGTTAAAAAAAAAAAAAAAATTACCGGCCATCGGTGGTCAGTGACGGGAACAGAGGGCGGAAATAGCCGGAGTCACGAGTATACGGGTCTTTATTTTTCGAATTTTTTTTTTTTTTCATTCAATATACTGTGCACGAGCAAGACAGCAAGTAATATAATAATAATAAGTATGTTAGGTTAGGTTAGGGTGTGTCGACCGCTATCGGTAGACTCGCGTATTATATTCTACGCACGTTCGTACGGGAATCTTATTTAGAATACGGATTAGAAACACGATACGAAAACGTTGTATTATGAAAAAAAAAAAAACTGCAATTTGACAAAAAATAAATATAACAATAATTTTAGAATTTGTGATTTTGCAATAGTGTTAAATATTGCGGACGTATATTTCGAACGGTATTTACCCGTGTCCCCGTATCTAGTTTGTAAAAATAATTGCGAATTATCTTAAATAGTTGTCTAGAAGTTTTTTCGTTCTTTTCGTAATCAATTTTATTGCAGTCGATGCATAATATATTATTAGTAAATGTGTATTTGAACGAAACAAAAACAAAAAAAATCGATAAATTCGATACGTATTTTTATACGGCGGGACTTGTTATTTGTCGCTGGGTACCGGCAACGGAGGAAAAGAGGGGAAGGGGTATGACAACCGTATTTGAAACAAAACAAAAGGGGAAAAAAACTGTAATAAAATATTTGCAACTTTTTTCTATGAAATATTTATCCGATTTAAAAAAAAAATAAAAGGCAAGAAAAGAAAACTTACTGGCATATTTTTGACAGCTATACAATCGATGGATGTAAACTCGAATAAAAAGAATTATATTTTAACCTCATATAGTTTTTTTCCGAAAAAAAAATGACATACGGTAAATTTATACCGACATTTTGTACGATAAATAATCAAAACGGACTTATTGATTGATGACTCTATTGTTACAAAATTACATAAAACTAATCAAAAATAGCCTATATAGTATTACAGTGTGATAAGAATAATATCAGCTATCCGTTTACGGTTAGCCGATTGAATGAAATACGATGTTCTATATACGTGAAATATCATAAAATTATCAGTGTATCTTGTCATCTGCACATCGGACCAGGTACTAACTTAAAAAATGCACCTGCCTAAAGTAGATCTTAAAACTAGAATCAGATTCGTCAATAAACTAACAGGCCCTTCACGGGAAACTGCAACAAACTTCCTTTGAACATATTTTATAGCCTTGTCATTATCGGTCACAGAGTGCTGTGTGGGAAGGAGTCGCTTACACCTAGGTGATAAATATCAAACTTAAATATACCATGTGCACAATATCTGGTACAGTCTTGAGTACAAACAACCACTGACTGTCTTATTTGGTCATTATAATACGCTCACATAATAGTAGACAAAACAGCATGCAAATAGTAAAAGGAATAATCAATAGACACCAGAAACTGTCATTTATCGAAGAAGGTATAGCAAACTCAAGGCTCTAATACAGAAACCGTTCCTTCAAAGATCTCTGACCATCACTGAAACGAGAAAGATTACTCCAAATACGTGGCAGGATGAGACCAGAAGTCATCCACGTATAAAACGAGTGCACTTCAGTTCTAGGCATGGACCTCTCTGAAAAAATCTGGATCAGACTCAATCGCACTAATACGAGACACGGGAGATGTTGCGAAATAATGTACAAATGGAAATTTAGAGGGAGTCTAGAGTACGAGTGTGGTGCAACTGTGCAATCGATGCAATAACCTAATTACTTACACCTAATTTCTGGCTGTTATTTTAAGAGAAACAATGGTGATTTGGAGGAACTCGCCAAAGTAACGCCTGAAGTACCATTTTATTAAATGTTCAAAATCGTATGTAGGCATTTTAATGAAAGTAAAATGAGTTTGTCTGATATATTTTATTGGCTGTGAAAATCAATTTTAATCGTACGAAAAATGGTAATTATGGCGCATTTGTTAATTACCGAGGTACAGCACGAAAAAAAAAAAATAATAATAATAATAATAAATTTGTGAAATAAGTATTTACTCTGTAAAAAAAACGAATTAAAAAGATAAGGATATTTCGGTTTAATCTATACGAACACTAAAAGATCTTTTGCCTTTTATTTTTTAATAAGTCGTCAGGTATTTAGATTATCGTTTAAATGAATTTATCTAAATGTATTCCAACGCTAATGCTAAAATTATTTTGATCAATTTCCATTGATTAAAATAACTGTAAACCACGGGTGTAAAATAAATTACAGGTAGTTATAATAGAAATTGACAGGTTGATACGATATATTTGATATAAATCCTGCGAAGAACTCGAGACCTACACGCAACACAGTGAAATCGAGGTATGCACAGTAATCAAAACGTATATACGAGTATTTGATAATGGGGTAGACGGATCCCTGGATATTGTATTCTTTAATGTAAATACGTTCGAGTATAATGCAGAACGGTAACAGCTGTTGATGGAGAAAATATTATAGTATGACGAAAGTAAAGAACGGGCAAGAGGAAAAAGTGACGAATCAAAATATTGTACAGTATAAAATTACAACGCCGAGACTTACTCTCTGCGGAAATGGACCACGAAAAATAAACAGTCTTACATTGTTAAAATAGCCGAATGTTCGGGCCGTGGTTGGAGATTAGATCAAACTATATTAATACTGTAGACGTTTTTGTAAAACCAATGGACGACCGACAAAAATTTATTAACGATCATATTATCCGCTACCGGTAGATAAATTCAGCAGATATGAATTCAGTGTTGTGTTTCATCTATACAATATTTTTTCTTATATTTAGATAAAACATTCGAATTACCTAAAATGTATGAATATTTTATGAGAAATAAGATAAATATTTAATTTATATTGATATGGATTTATTAATAATTATTATAAGGGTGCATCAATCGCACGACCTTTATGAAATCTAAACGTGTGGGTGTCAAATCTGTAACATTTTTACTACTTTTGACATCCATAGTGTTATGATAATTATAAATGAATAAAATTCATAAAAAAAAAATACCGGATGTCTTCGAAATAAAAGTTCTGAGAAGAATTATTAGGCTATACAAGGATGATCATACCGGTGCACAGTGGAGAAAGAGACATATCCAAGAATTCCAGGACGTCTTTCAACGCCCAAAAGTAACGAAAGAAATTTCAATAAAAATACTAAAATGAGCGGAGCATGCGGGAAAAAGGAATCAAGAGTCAATAATAATAAGGTCCGTTATTTAAAACAACTCGGTAGAAAAGCGGTTTCTCAGAAGATCTTGTTTAATGTGGGAGGACTGTGCGGTTAGAGACATATGAATAGTCCTAAAACCCAGTGGAAAAAAATATTAAAAGACAATGATAGGTGAAAGTATAATTATGTACCTATGTTTGACGGACTAACCTTCAAAGCAGTTACTCCCGAAAAAAAAAAAAAAACAAAATTAATGAAATCATCTTTTTTTATCAACAGTTTAAAAAGTTGTATGTATTTTTATCTTCATATGCACGATAATTATTCTAGCAATTTTTATATCATACATCTTTATGTAGATATTTTGTAGATATATTAAAACTTAACTTTATGCAACACTGTTTATAATAATCACTTACGTGCCGAGTATTTTCGCGTATTCGGAAAAGTGCGTGAACAGCGCAGAAACGCGTATAGTTCCCCCGTTTTCTAATGATACTTTGAATGTCGTTTTTGATTTCGTTCTACGGCGTATCTCGCATGTTCGCACTTCAAACGTTTTAGGCGGTCCGAATCGGGTATAATTCATATACACTAATATATGCAGTCCTCGAGTCTCCTTCTATGGTCTCCTATATACGAAATGTACAATATATTATTAACTTCGTTAAAATCGTAACGCCCGACCGGCGCGGCCGAGACGAGCTATCCTCAGCGCATACAACGGCTGATGCGACACACACACACATATTATATTCAGTAAAATGTATCTTTTCTCCAAACTGAATTCCGTATTATAACAATGTGCGCCGCTCGACATTTCTCGTGTCGCAAAACAGGAGTCGAAAAATAAATACAAAGTGTTTTTTTGATTTGTATTTTATTGATTTATATTTTTTCCCGTATAGGTACACCAATAACATTCACGTCGCCCACCCCGTCACAAAGTCCAATAATATAGTATCCGCCGTCCGGCAGAAAATATTATTACTGACAGACGACCCGATGTTTTGTTCTACATCGTCATCGTATCTTACATAGTTCAGCCTCAACTGGCATGTACACAGAACGATAAATTTATCACGAACCGGTGATTTTCTCGAAGGATTTAATGTGAATTAGATTTCTATTTTTTTCTTTTTCGATCATTTTAGAACCGTTTAGGTTTTACACTGCCGTAAAGAGTTTAGACAAACATTCTGTGTTCAAATCTGTAATACCAGCAGACGAAAGGGGTCCAGTTCGAAAATCAAAAGTGTATACTCATTTTAGGTATATTATTGAGTAGAGGTAAAGTAACGGCCGATTGTTCTTTTATTATTACTGCTCCAAGAACCGAAAATCCGGTATATCGGTATCGAGAACCCGAGGAATAATTTTCGGAACCAGACAAGAACCGGTACCGCTGTTTGTTAGGAACCGGCTCATCTCTACAGTCTTAACGCATTTAAACTACGATATTATATTCCAATCAAAGGCGTTATAGTTGTTGCAATTCGTACGCATAATCGATGTTACGAAGTCCCGTTTGTAATTACTTTGTGTTTGCGTACGGTTTATGGGTGTACCTAATACGCAAACGCGGTCTTACCTGATGGTTAGAAAAAAAAAAAAAAATACCCGTACATACCGATGGGTCGCGCCTACACTTGATAATATTACAATCGTCGCGTTTTGTATTACATTATAACTAGGACAAACGATATGATAAATTCGAATGTTATGCGTTTGTATTACATATTATTACGGACGATAATAATTATTATTGTACACTGCTGCAATAATGTTTCAAATAGGTCGTTCAAATAATATCGTCCATAATTGTTCCGAACTGTTATCGTCTTGACGCGATAACTTCATCCTTACAAATTATGATATATGTTTACAGTGCATTAAATTTTATCGCAACTATATAAAATAAGTTTTTAAGTATCGCCGTTGAAGTATTTAAGTTTTATAATCGTAAATAGCGGTTTTTTCTCTCTCTCGAACTTGATGATGTTAATATTATTACTGTTATGCGCGTATTTAAAAAAAAAATGTACAGGCACGAAATCTCGGTTATTACGATAACGACAATATGCATCGCGTGTATTATTCACGATTTTTCTTTGTTTTTTATTTAGTTTTACAGGACGTAAATGTATTGTAATTAAACAATCGGTATTTAGTAGAAGATACATCAAAATAATCGTATTATCTAGAAAAAAGATATATTCTTAACTAGGGACTAGTTATCAAGATGGAAAACAATTTTGTTAATTACCCATGATAAAACTAAATGTTGAAAGTGGGGGTGGTGAAATTGTACATGCATACTAGGTTTGATATAGTTACAAATTGTAAGTTTTCATAATCGTTGTGTGATTGATGTAACTTAATAATAAGTTAACTCATTGAACCATAATATGAATATAAATTAAATATTGCATCAATTCTTTCTAATGGATAAATAAATTAGTGTTGAAAAAAAAAAAATGTTTCTAGATCAACGGTTCTCAAACTGTGGTTCACGTACCACAAGTTATTACGCGATAGATCGCATGGTAGTAGTACGGAAAATAAATTAAAAAATATTCGTATACTAATGTTTTTATCTAACGGATTTAATACTATATTTTATTTATTAATATTATAATGTAATATTTTGTTGTCTTATACTCGTATCTTATTGAAATGCAAAGAAATTATAAATAGTTCAATTTTTAGTCGTAATTGGTACACGGAAATAAAGTTTGAGAACCTCTGGTCTAGATGGTCCAGTTATTTTTCATAAACAGCTTTTTTTTCTAATTTATCCGAATAGATAGGATAAAAGATAAAAACAAAAGACTGCCGCCACACGGTCATACTTATATTTATTTATTTACCTATTAAAAAAGATCTGATTAGGTAATAATATTATTATAAGCTAACAGGGTTTTTTCTGATTTCCTTATGCGAGTTATAGTCATTGTGGCAATTAATTTCCTAAATACAAAAAAAAATAACTAAAATTACAATTTTAGAAAACGGATGTTTTGTTAAACGTGCGTAAAATTTCAATCAATTATCGGGTGACTTAAAGACTTTAAAAGACTAATATTATGTCAAACCATATGACGTAATTGGGCCTGAAACAATTTTTCTTCAGACGCCATATTCATAAAAAACAAAAAAAATATAGCGAGTACATGGTTATTGGCTCGACAAAATCGATTACTTTTGTTTACGGAAACAATATACACGGTACAAATGCCAATTAATCTGACACCGACAAATGTATTTGAACATAAAAGGTCAAAGACGTTTCTTGAAATATTCTGTTCGAGTCACTTCAAAAAAAAAAAAAAAGAAAAAAGAAACTCAATGATATGCACAGAATCTAGTACTAAGTGTATACTAATTAATATTAGTGATAGGAAAGAAAAGTACATTTTACGAATATGGTATTCTATGCGCGTAATTCACGAGTCTAAAGTGGAAAATAGCTTATAACCAATAATATAAATTATTATTAGTATTATAAATAATATTTTTTACGATGTCACACACATCTAAAAATAGCATTCCGTGATGAATAGTTGATAAAATAAGTACCTACACCTATTACAAGTTGTTTTGTCAATATTTAATTAATATCGTTTATTAATATTAGAAAAAATCCTTGTTGCTGAAAAAACGCGCTCGTCGTATAAGATTCTAAGCCCAACGAAAATGTCAAAACAATAATTGTCCACGTTAATAAGGAAACTCGATAAATGACCTACTATCAATGCACCAACTAGATCCAAAATTGGATAAAGCTATTCCTATAAATTGATTGATCGGAGCAAGATTCCTGGTCTAATAGCAATTTAAAGGCACAAAAAGTAATAATAATTTTAAAAAACCACATCACTCTAAATCCAATAAATTTCTCGCTACTCAAAGGAATATAAAAAGTTAATATTGCACTGCGAGTTTACGGAGATAATTCAAATAAAATAAATATTAATGATGGCTCATCTAATTTCCCAAAATATAAATAATTTTTTTATTAAATACAAATTTTTCATGAAAAAATCGATTAAGAATAAATATACTTGTACAGATAATTCATACCAGTTTTACACATCCAACTATGATGTCAGAAAATAGGTCTTATGATAGAACCGATTATTATTGTTTATTACATATTATGTAAATATATCTCCTATAATATATCTTTTCAATCTTTTAAATTAAAATGTATAATTTAATGGAAAGTCAAATTTATTTTAAAAATAAAATATAATAGTTTTCGTTGTGTAATTTAAAAATTGTGTTGACTTTCAATAAACTAATTTGTTTTGATTTATACATTTACCGGGAGTTTTCTCGGTTTTTTCCATTTATAAGAAAAATTGCCAAAAAAAAAATCCAAAAATAACCTCTGTAATTCACCAACTAGATCCAAAATTCAAAATTTTAAAAAAAGCTCTTTTATCGTTGACGATTTTCGGTACAAACAAATCATTTAACATCGGTTAACATCAAACAAATCGCACACATCGTTTTAAAACCAATACATTTCACGACGCGCTCAGAATCCAAAACTTGTGTTTTCTATCATAACATTGTAATGTGCTCGAACAAAAACGTGGCGGAATTTTAATAAATATATTTTATTGTCGGACGTTCTTTTCTGGGGTGCCCTTTTTTTTTCCTTTTTTAAATCGCATTAAATTCCTCGCCCTATACTTACCCGCGTAAACCCGCGGTTATACTCGTTAGCGATGCAGATAACACACTATAATTTGGAATAATATCATCCCTCGTGATGAACACTGTAATAGTACGATATAACTATACAGTTAACTAGATTATAATATTATATTGTATAACACAATACTATACACAGACACGATTGGTACCTAATAAAGTAACTTTTCGCGGATTCGTTTCTCCGTCGTGTGTGTACAGAATAAATTGCGAATTTCCACCGGTTGTAGATACTATTATAAGTCATATGGTACAATACACACGTATCGTAGCGAACCACCACACCCGACCACATGCAACGGATAATAATCGTATACAATATGAATTCCTACTAGACTCACTGTTTTACGTGCCCTTGTACATGGGATGATTTTTTTTTTTTTTTTATCTTTATTTAGCAATCGGGTGTTGAGTATACATTTGGTTATTGTAGTCATCGCTGGATCACGATTGAAAAACTGTCCTAGGATAACGGGCACAGATGCAGCCTCTGTTGTAGGTGGGAATTTCGGGCATGTAGGATATAGGTAGTCTATAGATGGAGATGTATTGATTTAAATGATGGGGATTTTCTGAAAAAAATTGTCCAACAAAAAATGTACAGCCATGTAATTTTTTTGCGTTATTCAAATAGAGGTACCTAGCTTTAGTTCTTTATATTTTGTTATTTGTGATTAAACTCTCATTTTAGTCTAAACAACACAATTTATGTTCTAAGTAACGCAATTTTACTATGTCCTACATTATAATACGTAGACAACACATGCGGATATGACATCCTCTTAACCAAAAACTTATAGATGTACCCACGCCCCCACATATTAATTAAGATTTATTCTATATAATTATAATAACAATTGCAATGCAACTTTGTGTCATAGTAAACCCACTTTCCGAAACTGCTAAATTGTAGGAAGTGCATATCAAGAATGTAATGGCCGTTGCATTCTACTTTTATCAGATGGATGCGATTGATGTATTGTCATTTATATTCCAGTCTATCTATAAGTCAATAATGGTAATTAACCGTTGGTAAATACTCAATGGGTGAGTAAATATTTTGGATATTTACTCGTAGGTTTATTTATCCACCCAAAATGCGGGTAAATGCTTTTTTTTATTCCTGGTCTATACATAACTTTTCAATAAAAAAAAAAAAATAAAGGAATACTGATTGTCATAAAAAAGTTGTATAGATAATATAAGTATTTATTATATTTGTTTTTATGAATAAAGATCAAGTTACTGTTTTATTGTTACCATATTTTTCTCTAAAAAATGGTATTGAATTCAAAATGAATGAAATTAACAAACACTTTGTACATTCTATTTATTTACTCTAATAAAACAATCTGGAAAAACCATGAAAAGGTCAGGAAACAATCATAATGGAGTTACAACATTTCAATGACCGTTATAAGCCGTCATGTATGAGGGACATACAACTACAATACATATTTTCCGAGTCCATAATATAATAATACTTGTAAAATACAATACATAATTGGATGAGCGTTGAAAACTTGAAAAATTCATACCGAAAATATTATCGTATACGACAACGCGTATACATAATTTAACGTTTTTAAATGCATACCTATAATAATATTATATTTGCAAACAAAACTACCTACGTCTGAAATGCATGTCACGAAAGTACAGTGCAAGTGCGTGCAACACTATACCTAACATTTTCGTATAATGAATTTGTTATCACACTCTGAATGATGCGTTTTGCAATACGCACCTGCAGGCGAATTTTCGACTGGCATCATTCAATCAATGTGCATTTTGATTTTTCTGTTCCCACGGATGTTCGTTGTATTTCTTCGAATTTGAATTTAGACTTACAGAAAGTCTGAACACAGTCTTAAAAACAAATTCCACAATCAAACGTATAAAACAAATGCATAACGGTGTAGTTTATAACTTGTGGTTTTCGGAGTTAAACAATGCGTTTGATTTAAAAAAAAAAAAAAACAAAAGCAAAATCATTTTTTAAATGTTTAATCGTAAATCGTTTAACTCTACCGAATATAAAGTGCCTGGATTTTTTAGATTCCTCCGAGAGTATCGACTACCGAAGAATGTTGTATTGGTTTTACTATGCATGTTTTTTAGAATATTTTGAACACCAAAAATCCTGCTTTACAAAGAAAAAAACAATATTAAGCAATTGGATTTTATTTAAACATATTCGTTCGTTGAATGTGTTTTAAACTTGTTTGAAGTTAGTATTAATTATTTTTACATGTATTCAATTAATATTTAGATGTTTGTACAACAATAACGATCGGTAAAATTTGTGTTGCTGGCTAAAAATCCGCTATTACAAAAAATAAAAACAAAATAAATGTTACCAAGGCAACTGGATTTTGTTTTGATACACTCAGATAGGTTTATTGGACGTTATACACGACAAAGGTTAAAAAGTTGTTTCGATGGTTTCATTTAATTTTATATTATTGTAATGCTGAGTGTATACCTGGCACTATACGTCTATACGTATTTAAAGTGGTTTATGCCATGAAACTCTTGCATAATAAATTCTAACAATATCGAACATAGCTCCGTAGATATTTTTAAATATCAATTAATATAATTAAACCGAGATATAATAGAGAAATGTATTTTTTATATTTAGGCAAACAAGAGGCTTTAATAGAAATCGTACAACAAGAACCTTTCGTACGTCTTTTCATATAAATGCAAAAGTTAATCTCATTAAGTCTTCTGGTGCTTCAAATTTTTAAATGAACAATTATGAACATTTGTTAGAAGCCAGTAATGAAGTTTTACCAGACTCAATTTTATCTTGCAATAATTTATCTAATACCGACACAATTTTTTCAGAAATATCATCACCATCTGAAATTGACATTTCCAAAAAAGATGACTTTCAGATTTTATTATAAAATTATTCTGTTTCTTATTTTGCAACTTATTTAGGTTTTTTATGTTTTCGTGAATTTGAATCTATCGGCTGTACAGTTAAATTATTAAAACCTAAGAAATCCTTTTTTTTATGACAAAGAATCTAAAGATCCTGATTTTATACATTTTTTGAAAAAATCAATAGAAATATTCAAAGAGTTTGTAAAACATGCACAAAAAATAATAACAACTTATACATCACAAAATCTAGAAACAACAAACTGATGTATAATTTTGAACAAAACAATTAAACTTCAATAGATTTTTGACTCATATTTTGATTTTATAACATTCAAACTAATGTCATTCAAGTTATTTTAAAACTTAAAAATTACATCAACAAATAGGTATGAAAAACCGTATAAATTCAAAATCATAAAATAAATTCAATTATTTATATGAAATTCGGTCAAACGTTCAAATGATTTTATATTGTCATTTATTTGATATTATTATACCACATTATTAAGGTTTCGGAGTGTAGTAAGAGATCTATTGGTTTTACTATGATTCCTATGTGTTTTTTTTTTCTGTCTGTAAACACTGTTCTATAAGAAATCTTGCTCCGAATTATCAAATGTAGCACCTTTTCTGAAAGTTAGTTTTCTATAGTTGCGCATTATTTATTTGATTTCCAAGGAGTTTTAAAAATAATAGTGAAAAACCAAAAATTTAAAATTTAGTAATATTTACAAGCAATTGGCGTCCCGGTTTAATTAGTTTAATTATTCATTAATTTAATTTAATTATTCATTATATTATATAATATTCCTCCATTCGAAAAATAGCAAGGGATCGATTTTGTTTTAATAAAATGTTGAAATTAAATAACTTTATGTATCACATCTACAGCAATGGCATACCCGTGTTCCAGTATCAGCTATTATTTTGTCTTATATATAATTCTGGATACGTGTTTAAAGCACAAAAAATCTTTAAAGTTTAGTAACTCGTAACATTTTTCAAACAAACTCTGACAACTATCTAACAACTCAAAGTAGGGTTTATTCGAGTGTTTTTGAAATTCCGTACTATTTGTCTACTGCCAGCTTCCCGTAGGTGAAAATTTGATAGTTTTATCCTTGGTCATCGCTCATAAAAAAAAAAAAAAAAAAAATCGTAATTAATTATTCATGTTAAAAAATGTTAATTGCATTAAATTCAAACACGCATAATTGCATATTGTGTAACCATAATTACACTGCCGCTGTAAACAAAATAATTTAATTTGAACTTTAATATTGTATAGATTTAGAGTTACATAGGGGTTTTAAGGAAACAAAAAAAAAAAAAAATGTCATAAATCTCTAAACTCTGGAAAACTATGGCGTATAATATATAATATACAGGATGACTAATGAGCCATCTCATATATTAATTACGAGCTCGACGAATTATTTATGAATATTTTATGTGAATTCAAATCGTATCGTGGGTACTGAAGAAAAATCCGTACTTTAAATATTATTATATATTATATATAACGTTATATATTATCTGCACCAAGTTTTGTATTACCAATTGTAAATGAAGTAATATTTTATGTTTCATTAACAACTTCTTACATTATGTCGAAATTATTTTATTTTAAATTTAAATCTGATTTTTAAAATTTATTACTAAAGTTTTTAACGATTTCATACATCTTTTGTATTATAATATTAGAGCAGTTTCAATAATTTAATACGTAACTTCAACGGGAGATTGAAACTATTTCAATTTAAAAAAAAAACCAACATTTTAGAAATTTGTTTACTGCAGGTAAGAGGGGTAGGTATATCTAAGGATAGTGTAAAACTATAAACGTGTTCCGGAATGCAAATTATTGCGTATCTTTTATGCGACAAAAAAAGACTGACAGAAAAAGACATAGGCAAATAAAGACAAAGACAAAAAATATCAGTGATTACTAAATTTAAAAAATTTTACTTATTATTCCATATATAACTTACATACTGTATGCGTGAATTAAAATAAATAAAAAAAATAAAAAACAAATAGCATTTATGACACAAATAATTCTTCATGAGTTCGTGCATTTTGATGCCCTGCACTTAATATAATATGCAAAATATAATTCCGTCTTTAATTTATAAACAACACAATACAAATTTTGACATATCCATTTTTCTATTTAACCACAGTAAAAATAACATAATACTTCATGAAACTTACCACCCTGCTTACATGTGTTTATTTTTTTTCCCGCAGCTTGTATCGCGGTATCATCTAGACAAAATTATCTCAAACTCGGCAATTACAGTCGTTTCAAAGCTTGACATAAATTGTGTTGAATTTCAATATGAATTTCACAATATTGCCGAACGAGAAATGCTATTTTTTAGATTTGTACACCCCTTTCAGACTTCCCAAATGAAGCCAAGGGGACGCATGGTGGTTATATCGAGAATCTGCCTTTTGGGAGTTTTAACTTTTTACCCCCGTCCTTACAATTTTTCGCGCTCAAATATCATTTTTTTTTTTTTTTTTTTTATGTAGCACAATTGTAAAATTATAATTTAATATAGTAGATTTTCTATTGTTATTTTTATTCTGTTATTTATCGTTTTGTAAAGAATATTCTATAATCAAAATAGCTGTGGAGAATTTCTGCAGTAGTGCGGAGAGCTCACGGACGTTTTTTTCTTTTATGAGTTTCCAACAAACTCTATCTCTAAAAAGAGATAGAAAGAGATCTAACACCGTTGGAAAACGGTGTCGTTCCCGCGGTGACATATTATTCTATATATATATATATATATATATATAGTATATATACTATATATATATATATATATAGTATATATACTATATATATTTATATAGACGGGACGCAGTGTGCAGGGACACGCAGTCCATTTCTTCTTTATTATTATCGGTCTATAATGATATCAGATACGTACACGTGTCGTACTAGCAGCACGTATAAAAGAAACAAAAACGAATCGATACGGGCCGTGGAAAAAAAAAAAAATAATATATATATATTAATAACAATAACACCACTGTCAGACAAAAGTCTTTTCTTTCTTTTTCTCCCCTCATCACGCTTACCGGTATCTATAATATAACGGCGTACATATATATGTATATATACCGCAAAAAAGAAACGATATTATATTATAATATAATGTCATCTATCATCGAATATTATCGGGTGTGCAAAACTATAATACATAGGGTACAACTATACCGGGTGGTTTTTATTTCTATCGTGATATAGCGATTACTTGCAAACATTTTGAGTACAATTTATTTGGGAGATTTTTTTTTGCGGGCGTTTCAGAATAACGGTTTAATAATAATCTTATTTACAATATATTTTCAAATTGTCACCCGTACCAGTACACATATAGAATTTTGATTAACAAATAAGTACCCCTTACTCTAGTTCGATATTTATAACACTCATATTGGATTTAATATTTATTAATCATAATAATTTAAACTTAGGTAACACCCGAAGGGGCATAATTTATTTTGTAAATGGTATATACAACCATAAATCATTGCTGACAAAACACGATTCTGAGCGGAGAAAAGTTGTTTTTTCCTTTGTTACCAATTTAACCTAGAATTCAAGAAATATTAAACAATAACCAATCAATGATATAGACCCTTGATAGCAGTTCGTCCTCTAAATTCTAAGTGGTGATATGATGAAAATGCCTACAAATATTTCAAGTTAAGCAACACCGGGCAAACATTTTACATATGTTTAGGTACTACGTGAAAATATTAGTACTTTCAGTTATCCCAAAAACTGTTTTCAAAAAAACAAAATAAAACATAATAGGAAATTTTCGGAAAAAAATATTTGAAACGTCGAGCGATTATTCGAATTACATAAAATACCTATGTCCAACAAATCTAACACGAAAATTCGGAGCTTTTTAATATTAACCATAGTATAATGTTTTTTGAAGAATAATATCACATATTTGTAAAACAATTATAGTTAAAAACTATGACAATATTATAAAACAATTATACATTGTATTATGATACAGTTACAATTGTAATTTTGTGGTATAATTATAGTTTCTTCGTTATACTCAGTATCTATAAGAGGATGTGTACTTTATTACCCTAAGCATTATTTGTTTGAATCTGTATTAAAAAAAATGGGGGCAAAGCAATTTGAAAAAAAAGATGTAAATACCTACTTATTTACGATGTATCTGATTATCATATTGTGTAGAGGTCAAAATTTGAAAACACAATGCCAAATCCGAAATCGAATCAACTAAAAATCCTCTTAGTATAGAAAACCGCTGGATCGTGATGAAAAAAAAAATCAAATCAAATCACTGCGTGTATAAAATTATTATTATTTCGCTTTGACGTTTTCGATTAAACGAACTAGGGGGATAGGGGGGGGTATATCGTAGATATATTATTGAATTGTGTATTAGCTAAGTAAGTAGGTACCTATATGATATAATATTACAGTACACGTATAAGAGATCAGCGGCGGGAGAAGAAGGGAATAAGCAGCGGGGAAACCTGGCGCGGTGTTTTTCCTTCTTTTCCCCGTCGTCGGGGATTCATTAAACGAATTTAATTACCGGAATGAATGGTAACGGGTTGCGACGCGAGGAGTTTTTCGGACCGCGGTGTGTAAAACGACGGGCGCAGGGTAGGCGAGCAGATACGCCGCGGGCGGGGCGGGGCGAGCGGTGGCGTTGATCTTCTCTTAATGTGTTTTTAATTAATTGGGGCCGAAAGAGAATCTCTGCCACCGCCGTTTTCCGCGACTACGCCGTGCGACATTTTGCGGATTTTCGTAATAATATAAGGTGCGTATAGCCCCTATAAAAGAAAGAAATAATAATAATAACGCCTTTTATGTGTTTATAACAATAACAACAACACCTGTGCGCCGAGTCGCCGTATTAGTCCGTCCGGCACCTCGCCACGGGCGCCTGCAGTGGGTGCCACTATCCATATCCGCGCCGTACCCATGCCGCTATTGTTACCGTTATTTCCGCGCCGCAGCCTTTGCGCGTTTCGACGCCCGCGACGGCATTATTTTATATAATCGAGAAACAACGGCCGGACGCCATACAAACGCCGGTAAACATTATACGTGTATACCTAAAGTCGTATACCGCCGCCGAGCCGTTGATCTTACGACGGGGCCTTTGTGTGTTCGCAATAATATTGTTATTAATATCAAAGACGGTAATAATACCGCGATATATATGTTTATGTAAGTAATATTATTATTTATTATTAACTTAACCGCGGGGAGATGGAGGGGGGGGGGCACCGGTCTCGAAATCTCCGACAAAACGACACGATAATATGCATAGTAGGTACACGAGCGTTTTAAACGAAATCGTTCCGAAAATGATTGGTATACCAACGCGAATTATACAGCCCGTTCGCGTAGTTGGGCGACACGCGTTCGGGTGAATCGCCTTATTTGCCGTACAATAAATACAGTGTATTCGGACGAGTTACCCATAATGTGTTTAAGTGAATTGCTAATAACGTGTTTGGACGATTATGACAAGTCCTGCAACGTGTAAAATATAAAAGGTGATATTATATTTTAAACGACATTTACTAAAAAGACGGACATACTTCGCACGTGGATGGGCCACTGTTGTAGGTGAGAAGTTGGGAAGCAAGTAGCGGGGAAATTTAACGTATATCAGTACGCAACGATAAACCATCACTAACGAAAAAACGATTCCGAGCCGGGTACGGTTGATAGTGTTGTTTTGTCAAAAATATAATGTAATGTGTCATATTGTGGTCAAATAATTACATTAACATTAAACATTTTCTTGAATAGCATTTGTTTTCTCTATATGTCTCCGTGTTTTCTCATTGATTGAGAAAACTTCTTGGTAAATCATAAAACGACCTGCTAAAGGTACAACACCTAGTCAGATTTCCTTTCGGAAAAAGTGCTATACTTTTAAAACAGAACAAGATTTTTGGTACAAAAGTTGTTCACAGATAAAAAAAATAAAAAAATAAACATCGTTTTAAAACACTAATACATTCCTCGTACCACTTAGAGTCTATAATGTCATAGAATACATGCATATTATAATATTTCACTATTGGTTTTTTTCTGTATCGACAATCAGATAAGCAGAAAATCAGATAGCAATGCTTGTGATTTCCTTGCAAGTAATATTATTATAACGACTTAAACTTAATAATTATAGTTTTTCCATTTATCGGGTTTACTCGAACATTGATAACGCGAACTCGTTATAGTGTTTTAATTGTTAGTATTTAGCACAAGTTCGTAGTTATTAATTATTGCCAACCGTGACCAAATATAGATTATAAAATTGACAACGCTTTTACTACAATACGAAATAAACTACGCATACTCAACAAACAATCCCAAATATGTCAAAATGAAAGGGACAATGGATTTTTATAAGTTCCCCCCTCACATTACAATGTTTTAAAATCACTCGTCCAAACGCATTGTGGAAAATTGCCCAAACGCAATGCGATTTTTACAAACTCACCCAAACGCAAACGCTCGGGATTTGAATACGCTCGGGGATAAATTTCAAATTTGTATCCCTTTTGGTGCACGCGTGCGCAATGCAAATTACTTTTTATCTAAATACAAAATAACGTCTATTTTCGACGATAGATTCGGATCCGAATCCAAAATCATTCTGCCGAAAAATTGCACAAATATATTGTTACCCGGAAACGCGAACACACTGTATACACGCGATGATGCACTGGCGATGATAATATTATCGAACACGCAAATTCGAACGAAATAACGAATGAAGGTATATATAGTAGCCACGAGGAATAACGTTTGAAGTTTTAATTAAATATATCTATCGTCTTTATATTATGGAGATTAATTTCAAACCGATTTCAGCACCGTAGGTCGTATAATATACGAGTAAAGTGGATCCGTGTACGACGCGCGTGTATCTATATTTATGTACGACACATCAGTCTAATTTTTATTATTATTATTTATATAAAAATTCAAATAAATAATTTTAAAAAAAAAAAAAAACAAGAAAAAGATTTCCCGAGTACCTAGTGTAAAACGTTTGCCGGAGTCAACCGTGTATCTGCGACATAGGAGTAATCTCCACGTCTCCAAAGCCTGTATATTTTCATTGCAAACGAAAAACGATTCTGAGCAATATAGTATTAAAATATTATTACAGTGGGATTTATTCGGAAACTAACAAAAATCGAAAAACCAATAGCTCATTGACTAAACTGTTGAAAATATTAATAAATGTTTTGAATAAAGCACCGCCGGTCGGAAAACTTTTACGGTACTGCGAGAAAAATTTGGAAAATTTAAAAAAAAAAAAATGTTGTTTCGAAAAGAACAAAACATCCTTCTAAAACTATCTAATATGGCTTCTTCGCTGTGACATTCTTTAATCAGAAACTAAAATAAAATACATTTCATACGAATAAATATAAGACGAATATTGTTTTTATACGTTTGTGTATTGCAATCACTTAAATATTTATTTTTTAGTATATACGAACAACAAAACCATTTCAACTATATTTTATATCCGGTAGTATATATATATATATATATATATATACTTTAACGATACCAGGAAATCGTAGCGTAAACGATTATTACTTCCGCACATACTTATCTCGAATATTTAAACGTACATAAATACACCATTATAATCTATTCTCGATCGTATAATATACAAAACTCGGCCGTACAGGGTATTAAAAATGTATATGATACGCGTGTTGCGACAGAGAAATGACAAGATCGAAATAATAATAACATAAGAATGGATTAATTATACTTATCGGTTGTTATGTAAGTATTTATCATTTTTATTTTAACGTGAGTTTTTGACCACTCTCAGGCGCGTTTTCAGTTAAATACTATCATGATCTTAGTTCGTTTATTTTTTTTTTTCAATTTTTCACGAATCAGTATATTAATAATATATATATAGTGAAAAACATAAAAAATTAATTAACAAAATTTCAATTTATTCTACATTAAAATTCGTATGAAAATTAAGTACAACTAACAAGCAACTAACAAAAACGTTCAATATTACGTACAATCGTATAATATCTCAAAAATAAATGAAAAAAAAAAAAGATGAATCCTGCTTATGGATGTGATTTTACTGTTTTGGAGGAAAGATGAAAGGGGTGTTATACGCAGTAAATTAATTTGTATCCACGCGCAACGATAAATCATTACTGAAGAAAAACGATTCTGCGCAAAATAGTATTAATCGTATTTCCTTGTAGCCAGGGCCACCCGGAAATCAATACGAATTATACAAAAAACGACCAGTTTTTTCTATTTTTTAAGAAAAAAAAATAAACTCTGAGAAGTCCATTTTTTCACATCACTACGCCACATAGATTAAAAATTCTACAAGAAATTTCATACGAAGTTATTGATTAAGGCAAAATTTCTAATTAATTTCTATTTATTTATTGACTCAAAAAAAACCACCTATTAGTATAACACAATAATATTATATTGAATGTAAGCAGTACTTGCGATAGCAGACGACTGTATAATATCAACAGGAGTGCCGTCTCATATAGTAAACTATAAATAAATGTAATGCATGGTATAGTTCCCTGTGGACACCCAGCAAAAAGATTCCAGGTAGCTATGAGACGGCTGCCGTTTTAAGTGTTGTTTTATAGAAAACAATTTAGATTCTATAACGAATAAAGAATATTTGAAGTTGTTTTTGATTCTGATATGGAGTGAGGAATGTAATGGTTTTACAGTTTATGTTTTCTCTGAACAACATTTCTACCAGCAATTTTGCTCCGATTTTCAATATAACACTTTTTCTGAAAGGAAATCTAACTGGAAAGGCCAATTTTGTTATTTTCCCGGGAGGTTTCATAATAAATAGAACAAAATAGGAAAAACACTTGGATAAATAGGATAGGAAAATAGGTACAATATTAAATAAATATTATCAAAGAAAATATGTTATACATATAGAATTATTTTACCGTAATATGACATATTTATATTGTTGACAAAGCAACACTATTAACAAACTCCGTCATGATCATTTTTTGTTAACAATAATTAATTGTTGCGTACAGATTAGAGAATACAATCCCGGATCCCGGGATACCGACTTTTTTTTTGCTCTCTAAAATAACGGGATTGACAAATAACAAATCCCGGGATTTTCGGGATTGAGTATTTAATGTAATAACACAGAAAAAAATATATATAATAAATATAAACAATAAATACGTTATATTATTCTGTGAGTATTTTAGCGATTAGTGGAAAACTAAATGGTAAATGATCAGACAAATGTTCAAAATAATGAAGAAGAAAAACTATTGCAATATAATGAACCTATCAAACTAACGTTGAAAGAAAATATGGGGCTTGAAATTAATAAAATTTTAAGAACTGTCGATCCCGAATCCCCAAAATCATATTGTTTTTTTAAAAACTATTACCAAATATATTTGTCTGTATGAGAATGGAGGATACTAGAATAGTGGGCATCAATTAGCATTACCGTTTAAATATCTAATGAACATTCCTCCCACTAGCATTGAACCGGAACGTGCGTTTTCAACAGCTGCATACATTGGAAATACAATAAGAAGTAGACTCGGAGACGAAACATTAGATGGTCTGATTTTTCTTCGATCAAACTTTCAAAATATTTCGATTAAATAAAACATTTTTTTAAATTATTTTTGTCAGTAATACACAATATTAAATTGCAATGTATCATTTGTTTGTTTTGTTTTATCAATTTGAAATGGAATCCCGGGATGGTCAATGTACTTCGGGATTGTATTTTCTAGTACAGATATACTTTAAATTTCCCCTTCTCGCCTACAACAGTGGCCCACCCATCGTGCGAAGAACGGCCGTCTTTTTCAATATCGTATTATCTATCTATTCTTGCGAGCTTATACTCGAGTACTATAGATACACGTCAATAATACAAGACCGGAGGTGCGTGCGTGTAATAAGTTAACATTAATAATAATATGATCTCTGCAGAGTAGATATCGCGCACAGATTTGTTGCGTTACAGTGCAATTCGAGTGTTTGAACGCCGAATACGTTTCGATTGTCAAACCTTCGAAACGACGGGCAGGTGTATAATCATATACGCTCGCGTAATACAAGTCCAATGAAATTGATAATGTAAAGATTCGCAGCGAAACACACAATACCATAATAACACATAACTAGGTCAAAAATCAACAAACCGACTACGTATATGGTCGCGCGCTGCACCCCATTTACCCGGGTGAATTATTAACCGCATAAAACCAAATGGAATATCGTAGTCGGGTGGCGCGTCCTTATAAATATATTTGGCTCGGAATAAGTTTATATAAATAAATATATATATATTGACCCTTTTCGGCTATTGCAGCTCTATAAATAACAGATGATTTACTATACGGTTTTACACTCTTTTCGCGTTAGAAAATTATTTGTGGTAAGTAGTCATATCCTTTTCGTCTACACTGTACATACTTTAATCTGACCGTTAAAACTTCACTAGTCACCGAATTAAAAATGCACGTATACGCGTACGCTATTAAACCCATACACAAATAATTTACAAACAAATAAAATTACAAGTAACGCTTTGATGTTGTACGCGAACCGTAATGTAGGAAAATCAAAACGAGGCTCCCTCAACCCCGCGTTTCAAACAAGAAAAAACTGACGCCGCGCCGTCGGAGTTGATAACTATTCTATAATTATACATTGTCAGCTGTTGCAAATGTATAATCAATATTTATATTTGTACTGAAATATAAAAATATGATAATATACTTAAGGAGTAATTTATATCGATGGCGTTTTGTTAGAACGGTGTATACCGCTGAAAATCGAAATATACGTTTTTGATATCAATAAAATCAGAAAAATTACGAGTGCAAACTGGTAAAAAAGCATATTTCAATACAGAAAATTAAGTCGGTAATACTTTTATTGAAATTAATTTGGTAAGGGTTTTTTTGCTTCCTGAAAAAAATGAAATTCGATAGGCGCCCTATTAACAAAACACCGTCGATATATACTAGGATACAAAACACGTGTTTATGAATGTAGTCAAGGAAAACTATTTTAAAATCGGTACATTTTTACTTTTAACTCAAGTAATTTTCTTCCTGAAAATTTCGTCTAGGGTAGCTCGACTTGAATACTACTGTAGTTTAAAAAAAAAAAAAAAAAAATAGGCGCGTGGCCAGCTTTGTCACTATCCTAGCATTCTCAGCGTTTTGTATCTACTCCGTCAATGGAAAATATATTTATTATTATCATATTATTCAAAATAAAACGGTGACCGTATACATAATGGGCTGTCATTTTATTTAGATGTGAGTATATTATAGTATACTAGTATACGAATAAGTGGTATAGTTGTCCGCCTGGACACGAAATAATGTCTGTAAAGCAAGTAAATAAGTAAACGTATACCCATGTATAATTATTCAATTTACAACCCCTACAGAAGAATGTCGTAATAATATACCCTCGTCGATTTATTCCACAATTGCCACGACTCCCGCGGTTATAATAATATAATTTCTAATAGGTAAATACATATAGAAACTCGAGAATTTCGATTTTTCGTTTAAATCGAATAAACTTATTCTCTCTTAAATTCGCACGGCGTAAAAACAATCTACGAACAAATATCGTAGCACGAGTTTCAAGGAAGAAGGGCGTAGTCAATTATATTTAAAAAAAATGAAAAACAAGCTTTGGAAAATTTAAAAACAATTTACACGGGACAAGATATAAGCAAATTTTAATAAGTGGCTCAAGGTCTATTACCTCGATATCAAATAAATAAAAACAGTTATTTTCAAAAAATGTTTCTAGACAAACAGAAAAACCGAAAAAAAAAAAAAACGAGAAAATGTAAGAAGTTTTGGTATGAGTTAAAAATATTACGGCCTTCCTTTTTTCCTGTGGACAAAATTTCTACCAGTATTTTACTACGGTTTATAACGATAGCAATGTTCCTTAAATGAAATTTGACTGAGGATGTATTTTAGAGAGGTCATTATTGGACTTTTTCAAGAGTTTTCCCAGCAAATGTGAAAAAGTATGGAAAAACGTACGGAAACTGGGAAAACCGGTACAACGTTAAACGAATATTATTAAAGACAACGCCTATTCAATTATTTTAACATAAATATGGCATATTGAAAAAGCATCAATACTGACTGAACACTCCCCCCGAGAACCGTTCTTTCGTTCGACCGTTTACCATCGCTTACGGGTGTACATTAAAAACTACTCGTAGCGGTGGCTGCACCCGGTCCCATTATGCTAGGGTGGCTTTTTTTCGTTTTCTTTTCCGAACGTGGCCCGACCGTCCGAAAAGAGATTTTCCGACCGTGCACCGCCGCGCGCGTGCCAATCATTTGATTGCGGAGCGCCGTGGTCGTGCGAGTAATGTATTTACGATTACAGTTGACACTGCAGACGCCGCGCGGGCGCGTGAGCGGTACGTAGGCGGCGGGCACGATTCCCCCCGGGGGACGCCCTGTATAGCGATGCGGACGCCGGAAAAGCCGATTGGAACTGGCGGGAGCGCGGCCCGCCCGTGTACAACAATAATAACACGAGCAATAACGACGATAATATCATTGCGTCGTTTGCCGGTCAGTCGGCGGCGCACCGACGTAAAACGGAAATTAATCGTTTTCGGCGGCGGCGCTACGCGAGTCGTTCCGTCGGTTGAACGGTCGCGAGCGTCCGAATTGTCCGGCGGGATCCGCGAATAATTTTACTACAACGGCGCCATAAGTATTTATGTACGTGTTTAGCGGCCGGCCGAGTCGCCGCGGCAAACCGGACGTGATTCCCCGCGGAACTCCTCTTTGCGGCGGGTAATAAATAAATCGAAAACGGTCAGAAACGGACTTTATCCCCCCCCCTGCCCGTTCGCAGGCGAAAAACAAAGACCGCCGCGAAAACCGCCACCGATTCGAACTGGTCTGCCGGCGAAAATCCGCGGTTTTCCCGTATCGCCGCCGGGGCCGCGCAATGTTCTCCGACAATTGACGAGAAAAAAAAAAAAACTCTGTCCCAGGATAATGGGAACGGGCGCAGCCGCTGCTATTGAGGTAATCTAACGTAATAACTGGCAAGCAACGGTTATAACTATTGCTAACGAAAAAACGATTCCGAGCTTCGGAGTTCGGTTGATCGTGTCGCGTTGTCAACAATATATATATGTCATATTTTGGTAAAATAAATACATAACGCGCATTAAACATTTTCTTTAATAATATTTGTTCGATATTGTACATATTTTCCCGGTCTTTCGGTTTTCCCATATTTTTTCCAAAGTTTTCCCATTTTTTTTCCGAAAACTCCTGGTAAAATTAAAAGATTGCATTCTTAAAGTACCACTCCAGTCGGATTTCCTTTCAGAAAATATGCTATAATTGAAAATCGGAATAAAATTGCCGGGATAAAATTTGTCCACAGAAGAAATAAACAAATTCGCTCCACTTAGATGAATAATGAATACCAAAACACCGGGGAACAACAAAACAATTTTAAATGTTCTCTTCATATTTTAGTATCGATAAATATGCCACCGTGTACATAAATTATGTATTTTGTACAAAATGTTACAATCTCGTCATGCATTCTTATCCATACGTTTGTCTAAACTTCTATGCACAGATATGTAATACAATTATTATAAGTTTATTACAATATACATCTGTGCTTCCGTGTTTTTTTTTAAATCCCCAATCGTGATTTCTAACTTGTATTTCCTCTTTGGACTTTACAGTTATAATTTTTCTGAAACTACCTGCTTATCATTAACGGAAGTTTAGAATATATTGACCACAATGGTGTTCTAGCATGTATGTTATGTTGTAAATATAATACTTTCTTATTTATACTTTATTTTGAGCAAACACATTACAATAAAACATCATAAAGACTTTCTTGGTTTCAGAGTTAATTTAACTGCAAACTATATTAATCGATTGTTACAGATAACTTTAACCATATTACATTATAGCCGAATTTTTTGAAACTACTCTAAACAAGATTACACAAAGTATAAATTCGTTTAAACAGTTATTGTTGTTTTTTTTTTCTGTTTGATAAAGGAATTTCAATTATTATAATAATACTATAGTATTAAATTTGTCTAAAATTTATCAAATCTCGATAAAATAAATTTGATTCTAGAGAATATTACTTTAGATTCTGAAAGAAGTAAAGAAGCATATGGATTTACAAAGTTGTTTTATTTTTTTTTTTTTTTTTTTGTCTGNGATGAATAATGAATACCAAAACACCGGGGAACAACAAAACAATTTTAAATGTTCTCTTCATATTTTAGTATCGATAAATATGCCACCGTGTACATAAATTATGTATTTTGTATAAAATGTTACAATCTCGTCATGCATTCTTATCCATACGTTTGTCTAAACTTCTATGCACAGATATGAAATACAATTATTATAAGTTTATTACAATATATATCTGTGCTTCCGTGTTTTTTTTTTATATCTCCAATCGTGATTTCTAACTTGTATTTCCTCTTTGGACTTTGCAGTTATTATTTTTCTAAAACTACCTACTTATCATTAACGGCAGTTTAGAATATATTGACCACAATGGTGTTCTAGCATGTACGTTATGGCAACCATTATAATATGGGTTGTTCCACGCGAACGGAAATTTGTTATATAACGTGGTTGTAAGATGGAGACAATAAATGAATGGGCAGCACGATTTAAGATTTAAGAATACGGGTTTATTATTTTAGTATCCATAGAAATATACAATATTTGATGAGTAATACATGAGTATTGTTGAATGCGTTTTTTGAACTTCGAGGTTTTAATGTTAGTTGACCTGTTTAAAATGTTCTTCTTTTTTTTTTTTTTATCAGTTGTCAAAGAACAATCCCGAGCTCATAATACTACTGCGCGTGTGTCCCGCACAGTAACGTAATTACGGTTGTGGAGTGGGAGGGGATCAATAGTTGGTCACAAGAATACAGAACATTTTTATTTTTTTTTTTTTTTTTTTTTTTTTGTCTGTGAATACCTGCTCGGATTTCTACGTGTAGCAGCACCTTTTCTGAAAGTAAATCAATATGGAGAGGTACTTTAGAAAGGTCATTTTTCGATTTTCTCAAGAGTTTTCCCAGCAATTGTGAAAACCGGGAAAAACATAGGAAAACCAGAAAAATCGGTACAACATTAATCAAATATTATTAAGCAAAATATATAAAGCCTATTTAGTTATTTAATTGTTGACGAAGCACCACTATCAACTGAACTCCACTCAAAATCGTTTTCTCTTAAGCAACGGTTTATCGTTGCTTACAGGTATACATTAAATTATCTAGAACATTGGCTGCATCCGTCCCCATTATTCTATGACGTATTTTTCATAATATTTAATATGTAAAATTTAAAAAATTTAAAAAAAATTAATGAGTTTATACTACTAACTAGTGTTCCACTATTTTAGGCGGGAAATCGAGAAGGTAGAATATATATTATAAAGTTATTTAATTCATATCTGTATGCAACAATAAATTATTGCTGGATAAATACGATTCTGAGCGGAGTTCGTTTAAAATGTTTAAACATGTTTCGAAAATACCAGTAATTTTTACCAACATTTTTTTTCCAAAATTTGCGCTCATAAAAAACTACTGCATTACTCCTACTGACTAACCTGATGAACTTGGTATTGAATTTTCAAGCATTATTGTTCGGCCACACAATTTTAACCGCATAATACTTACCATAAATTACTCACAAGGACAAAAATATAAAAGTAAATAAAAGTAGCGGCGTATGCAACTTATTAGTACGCCCGGAATTGAAAAATCGGAAAATCAACGCGTGTAAAATATTGTGTCGTATAGTTACGAATATCGGAACTTTGATCGGCCGCAGTTGTCGTCGAATGAACTTTATTCGTTGAGGTACTTTACGGATGCTAAATTTACGAATGCATCAAGAACCCACGGGTGCTATGCCGCCGCAATATCCTTTACGACACAGCCCTTACATTATGCAACTATACGGTTCATTTACAATTTTGTACATAGGTACGAGGTCGGCTATTTTAATATCAGTATAACTATATTTTAACATTATTGTTGTTCATAATACACACGTGCGTTGTCCGTAAGAAAATCTGTATTTTGTTCATATCGTTAATTACGAAAAGCGCGGATAAAATATTTGGTCCTAATTACGAAAAAGCTTATAAGGTTTTTCCGGGGGTGGGGAGAGTGTTAATTTTAAATTCGGAGACGCTTAAGACCCCCTGCTCAAGTACACTCCCGTAGTTCACGCAGTACTCTAAGTACAATAAGTACGTATTGCCTAGATCCTTAACATACCGACCGACATCTCGGCTATGGCAGTTAAGGATTACGATTCTACCATCCGCACTCGTATAACCGAATAGATATTTTAGTTACGAAGAGTACGCAAGAGCTATTTCTGAATGTCTGATAACGATAGAGTCACAGTTGGAACGTAAAGTCGGTCCGGATACGATAGCACCGTAATATGGACGTTATACCAGTCGCGTCCAAATTCTGAATTTCGAACTGCTACAACGGTCGTTGTCTTATCACACACTCAAAACCGGTGACCGCCGTGGCAAAATAGAAACGTACGTTTCCGTAAGTTTTTCCGGAAGAGCGGCGAGAAGAGAAACAAAGCGGGCGTGCCGTATTATATAGCGCGCGGGTGGCATTTTGTCGCGCGCAATACGACGGCGGCGGCGGCGGCGGCACGGCAAGTCCGAACGGGGTCGGCCGCGGCGGGACGTGACCTTATGTATATACGTATTCGCCCCGGCGACCGTTCGGAGGCCGGAGAGGGAGGGGGCGACTATTTATTTTTACCGGCCCCTATGCCCGGCCCACCCCCCATCCCCCTTTGAACCGCCGCCGCCGACGCCGCCACCACCGCCGCCGCCGCCGCCGCTCGTTCGTTCGTTCGTCCGTTCGTCCGTTCGTAAAGCGGACGGACCCGTGACGCGGCCACCGCAGGTATCGCGTGACCTACACGCGATCCACACGCCGTAGACACGTAAATGTACGTACGCGCCCGATACGTACGTATATACGCACGTAGATTATCGTAATAATATTATAATTATATGCACGCGGTGTCTTCCGTAATCTCACGCGACAGTTTACGGTATCCCCTGTGAAATTAATTTCGTTTTACACGCGTCAGAAACGGGGAAAAATTCGCCGGGTTAATAACTTTTTTAAATTCGCTCGGGAACTCGTTCTGCAGTGCGTTTCGGAATGAACGAGTGGGTGGTGGTAATTCGTAAATTTGATGAATTTCGGAATCTTATTCGGAATTGAATTTGCACTCTCTTTTTTCAATTTTGTTTCAAATATTCACAAAACGTGTTTTACAAAAAAAAAAAAAAAAAAAAACAAGACTTGCAACTAAAAAATTCTTGTTTTCGTTATCGAAAGATGCTAAATTCACATTAGTTTTACTGTGCGACAGAACCTACAAATTACTATTGCTCTAAAATGCCCTCGATAGCTCCTTATTCCAACATTATTGGCGTATATCGTTGTAAGAAAAACTCGTCGAAATACACCGCAAGCACTATGTCTATTACGTTATTTTAAAAATAGGTAACTCCTCAATCTTCCCTTTGTTTACCTATAGTTATTTTTACAAAAAAAAAAAAAAAAAAAATCAAATATCAAATTCACTAAATAATAAATAATAAACAATTAATGTGATATTGTAATTTGAATCAATAATATTGTGATAAGACACGCACGGTCACTCTATGTACGATACGTTGGATAACATATTGGAATCTATCGTAGTTCTCTGTTGATTATTTTAAATTAAAATTATAAAATGATTATTTAAATAACAATTATATGCTGCATAGAAAACAAAAATGAGTGTACAACATTATAAGAAAAAATGATGTTTGTAAAAGATACAATTATGGTGAAAAATTTGATCACAGGTGGAAAAAAATAGCAAAAATCATACTGAAATCGATATGTTCTTGCCACGCTCAGATTCTAAATGGCAAAATAATTAGATTAATAACAAAGCAGCTTTGTGTGATAAGTAAAATTACTTCTTCAAAATAAGTTTACATACAGATATAGTTTAAAAGGACAATATTGTTACAACACTGCATCAGTCGAGGCCGTACAATATATCACAATAATTCAATAACTTTGAGAAGGAACAGTAAACACCACTATAACTATAATCGTAAAAAGGACGATAAAATAGAGCGGCGAGTTGAGAACAAAAGTAAACCATAATGATAGACGTCACAAACGTTCGAGGACTACATTAGTAGTATAAAGGATTATTATAAAATCGAAGAAGAAACCAAGCGGAAATTGTATGAAATCGAAAACTGGGAGAAATGCTGCTGGACCAATTAAACTAAATCTGTAATTGAATTATAATTATGTAAAAAGAAAGATAAAAAGACGGACATACTTCCCACGATGGGTGAGCCACTGTTATAGGTGAGACCTTGAGAAGGTAGGGAATAAAGAAGAATTTAATGTAAATCTGTACCTACTCAACGATTATACATTGCTAACGTAAAACGTTTCTGAGCGGAGTTCGGTTGTACAATTTATGAAAATGTGTGCAATAATAATATACGTGTTTTTAATGGCGTCAAAATTTGATATAAAAAAAAAAAACTAATACATTTCTCGTTTCGCTCAGAATTTGAAAATATATTATTCAAGTCGGGGTCAAAACTTACTCACAGCGATTTCGAAAAGAACGCGAAAAACTCTGGAAATTGTATACGGTGGTGACAAGGTTTTGGAGACTTTGAACACGACAAAACCAAAAATAACCATTAAACCTGTTTGTTTTTCCGATCGATTTACTACGCACGTCCACTACCGTTCGAAGACAATACCGCCAGACCCTAAATCAAATACTCCGATGATAACAATGCTCGTATAGTCGTATGGGACTAAACACGAAATCAATTTTCTAAACGTATATTTTGTTCAACCACGTGCGCGCGTTAGGTATTTACAAGCCCGTCGACAATTTGTCGAGTTAATATTATTATAGCTCGGTATCATCGTATACAACAACGACTGGATTTCACGAAATTTTCTGTACGATATTATCGCACACAATGCAAGGTAATATACGTGTATATTGTTTTTAATGTTATTCACAGATTACAGTCAAATTTGTGTTTCATTCACATATTTAAAGGGATCGGATACGAAATGTGAAAACAACTTTAAAAATCCATCGTTAGAGGAACATGAGAGATCGGTCAGGCCACTTGTTCATTTTTCATTCCTTAAATTTCAAAAATTATAACTAAAAACTTAAAAAAAAGAAGGCCGTAATATATTTTAACTAATACTTATACTTTTTATATTTTCTCGTTTTTTTTAGTTTTTCAAATTTGATGAGAAAACTGAGAATAATCTATCAAAAAATGGCCTCCTTAAAGTATCTCCACACATCGATTTCTTTTCAGAAAATGTGCTACACTTAGAAATCCAAGCAAGTCTTTTGGTAGAAAAGTTGTTAACAGTTAAAAAAAAATAAACATCTTTGTAAAGCAATAAGCTTTTCAGCTCCATTTCAGAATCTAAAATTTGGGAAGTTAGAGTGTAAATTTAATGTTTATCTACGATTAACTGTTGCTAACGAAAAACAATTCTGAATAGGGTTCGTATAATTGTGTTGCTTTATCAACAACATACATGTCATATTATGGTAAAATAATCACATATCGATGATGTATTCTTTAATAAAATTGTATCTATTTTCTCGATGTTTAACATGTTTTTCCTAATTATACCACCACAAGAAAGTTTTCTTTTAGAAAAATTGCTATATTTCTTACTTAGGAGTAAGATTTCTGGCAGAATTTAAGTACACATTATAAAAACATCTTTGTGAAACCAACACATTCTTCACTACTTTCAAAATATAAAATGTATAAATAAAACAAAGTTTACACTATTAATGGGTGTCCCATTGTTGTAGGTAGGAAGTCAGGACAATGTAAATAGTTATTGAATTTATATTTGTATGCATTGATAAATTATTACAAAAGAAAAATGACTCTGATTCAAGTTCAGTTAAATATATTTTAAAATGACGTGATTTTTTTCGATCTTCGTCAAAATTTGAACTTTAAAAAGTCAAAAAAAAACTACTAAACTACGTTCAACTTTTTTAGGTCTCGATTATTATTTTTAACTGGATTAAAATAGCTATTTTCATAAACTTTCTGGTTTTTTCTACTGTTTTTATCGGTTTTTTAAATTATTAGGAAATTTACTAGCTAAATTAAAAAAAAACCTTTTAAATTAACCAACTATGAACAATTTGTTTTCAGAAAAGATACTTGGTAGTAAAGTTTTTAATAGCTAGACAGAAAAAAAATACACCATACAATACAAATCTCAGAATATGAAACTAGAACTGAATTTTAAAAAGTATCCTGATCGAACTCGTGTTGAATTTAAATCTTTTTTTTGGAATTCTTTTCAGGTCGCTATATCGATCGGACTGATTGAAAGAAAATTAGTTTACATTGCTATGCTATGTAAAATATTTGATATCCAATCCCTTTCTAATTAGTAAAGTATGATTAGAAAAAAACGAAACTTTTTATATAAAAGTGGTTATTTTAAAATGATAAAATTTAATGTTTATCACTTTCAACGTAATTTTCTTTCATATCTACATACTGTTGCACACGTCGCTGATATTTCTGAAAACAGTGATGCCAATAACTTTCAACCAGCCCGTCAGCCCATTCAGAAGTTCCACCATTTTCTTTTTTACGTCATCATCTGTTTAACAATGGCGGTTTCCTTTTGTAAAAATATTTAGTTGAAATTGCATTGTGATCTGGAACATTATCTTGGTGAGGGCCAAACTATCTCCAATATTTTTAACACGTTCTCTAAATTTAGTTAATACCTCTACAATAATATTGATGGACTATTTTACGATCTTGCCGTATGATTCTGTCGATGTTATCAACATTTTCAATTGTTAAAGACGTGATAGGACGAGCATCATCTTTAATGTCTTCTCTTTCACTACAAAAAGTATAAAACTTTTGATGCCATTAAAAAATTTGAACTCGTGATATGCATTTTTTGTCATAAACTTATTTAATATTCGAAACGAACCCACAGCGGTTTTCTTTAATTTCGCAAAATACGTATAAGACAAATTAACCGATTTCATTTATACTGACAAAATATACTGATATAAGTATTTCAAAATAATATTTTAATAATCGCTTTGTGGATAACGAGATAGTCTTGATTTTATTGAGGGAGTCTCGACAGTCTCGTTATTTTCGTGTCAAACCTCGTATTATTTAATACATTGCATACATATTAAATATTCGGATTGATCGTTCCCGTGTTTAACCATTTGAGACCGCGTTCCAAGAGAAACGGTTATAAGGGAAGACATTTGAGACCTTTTTACCATTAGTAAATTTCCAATCATTATAGTATGCTAAAAAATAAAAAAAATACTACAATAATAGGTAACTATAGTTTAAGTTTATAACCAGATAACAAAAATGTATGTTAATCTAACCAGGTATAATGAGCAGGAATTAAAATCAACGTGCTCATATTATTTTTTGGGTGAAATAAAAGTACCTATTTTATGTGCATTGTTATCACGGAGGAAAAATTACGCAGTTGAAAATTATTAATACTATGTTCGAGAACGCCGGCAACAACGAACGGCCCATCTGCATTTTTAATATCTATGATGAAATTGATGTTTTCGCCTACCGGCCGTGATAAAACAGCGCACCGATAATATTCGTCTGCCTTAAAAAAATATATTTATAAAAAAAAAAACTACTGGGTTGTGTTTACACGATAAATGTATTAACTTACAACGGTAATAATGCTATTATAATAATATGATGAGAGACCCTGAGTATTAGAATTTCGCCCGAGTCTCAAAATAACGAGAAAAATATTATTATTATGGAACTCGGAGGAGTCGTTCAATTATTATTATTATATTTCTTTATTTTCACGCTCCGGCTCTGCAGCGATGCTCGAAGAGCTTACGTGAATGGTAAAATTAGCGTAAAGCCATTAATTTCTGCAGTTCAGTCACTTTCACGCATCGAATAGTGCCCGCGCTTTTTTTTCTCCCCCACTTCTACGGAGGATTTAATTTCCGGTGACCTCTTTCAACTATCCCCACCTAACTGCAAATTATTTGAGGGCGTTAAATGTCCAACTGTATTAATTACCTAATAAAGTGTATAAGAACTCGCTTTATGAGCGACTGTGACATTGTTCGTACAAACATTGATGTAATTAATTTTTGGACTTAAAAGCTTATTGCGGTTACTGCCATATTTTTTTTTTTCAATTTCTATACGGCATCAATATTGTATTCTGCGGCGTTTTTGATTGACACATAACAAAATATTAAAGTTTCTAAACTAAAATTATTAACGTGCATTGTGTTTGTTATTGTCTATTGTTCTCATAAAGTGTCGTTGTCGGAAGAAATAGTGCAGTGAAATTTCGAGGTGCAAACAAAAGTTTATCACTCACTTGTGTATTTTATTAATATTGTTTATAATATTTCATTAGTATTCTGTGACAAATCCTATCAAATTGAGCTAATTTTTGAACCATTCCGATTGCAATAATAAAAAATTATATTTAGCTTTTGCCACTAAATGAGCTATTATTTACTTTTTCACGGTTTGTCTTATTTACCTCTATAGTTTTCATAAAAATTTCACATAGTACTAGAATTTAATTAACCGGCTATATTATTGCCGGAAACAAGTGAAATCGTCGTTATCTAAGAAAAAAAGAGCCGATACTGGTGATGAGTATACCGCTATTATAGGTGGCAAGTTGGTAAGGCATAATACATAAACCTATTTAATTTCTATCTATATGCAACAAAAATTATACAAATTTTAACTAATGAAACGCCGTGAATATTTGTCAGTTTTTCTCAGCTATTATAAAAACTGCTTGATAAATCAATAATAACTTCCCTAGTACACAAACAAGACCCAAAATTCAACAAAAAAATAGACGGTTTGTAATTTGTTTGAATAACTCATAGATACAAACAAAAACACACATAGTGAAACCGATCAGAACCTAATATGACTGTTGTGTTGGAAGAAAAACGATCAAAAAAGGTCACAAAATGCACAGAAATATATAAGCATCAATAGGTTATTTTAGTGATACGTAATTTGTTTTTAAATGTTCTATATTATAATTGTAAAGACAAATATTATTTTTCTATCTTTAATTTATTTACATTCTTTTTAAGAAATTATTATTTTAGAACTTTTTTTTTAAAATTTATATTTTTTGAATGTAATATAAATCAATCATTTCAAAATGTACAAAGTTTGACGTATAACCCGTAGGGACGCGATACTTATGAATCTTAATAATACTATATAAAATACCTACTTTTTACTTTATACTTAAGTTATTTTAACAACTTGAAAAATTAAAATCCTTTTTAATATTTAATTAATTGAAATTTCAATAGAAATAACACGTACTTATACTAAAATATTTGCATTCCAAAATTATCATACTTAAGTGTAAAAAGTTAAATTTTAAAATATGATAAAATTATTATTTATATAATTACTTTGTTATCTAATTTTTCTAGTTTTTCTCTTTAAAATTCATATTTTTCATATGTGTCACGGTCGATATAATTTATTTGCATTTCAATTCAGGGGTTGATTGAACGCTAAATTTGAAATAACCGTGTACCTACGAGTCGAAAAAAAATATTACTAGACAAATATGATTTTCTTTTTTTTTTTTTTTTTTTTTAGATAATACGGTCGGAAAATAAGAACGAGTAAATACGAACACGAATACTGCACAAAATAGTTGTGGCAAACCCATTTAATTAAAATATCATACCCACCGCCTACTTATAATAAATCGCGGTCTGCTTAAAACTACCGTTAATATATTTTACTTGCATTCGTGTTTTTAGAAAAAATCGATATTCCCTAATTGTTACACGACATGCATTTAATACAACATAATATTATGTTTGTACCGAAAATGTTTCTTTCGTCGGCTTATTATTTTCGTTGGTATATTTAAGTTTAAAATCAATATAATGTGGGTTTTGTTTTTAATTTTCCACGAGTTTCAAGTAGAATCCGGGCTTAATACTTCTGATGGTTAATTTGCGCTATTTTCGTAGATGGGAAAGTAGAATTCATAGATTAATTTCCCATGTCTCGCGACAATGTATGATCACGAACGAAAAAATAACGAACTTTGATTAACCGTGTTTTGAAATACAATGATTTTTACGATATTCATCGAAATCTTTAAATAACTTGTAAAAAAAAAAATTATACATGACATGAGTTTTACTCAGTGCTTAGAATCGTGTTCAATTTTCAAGAATGTTTAATTGACCAAAACAATTATTCGTGCATATAACCAAATAAAAATGTTAAAAAAATTGACAATTTCAAATAGATAACTTACAAATGTCCAGAATATTTTGAAAAATGTACTAATAAAAAAAAAGGGCTAATATTAATATTCTATAAAAATTTGGATTCTCTGCGAATATTGTTTACTGAATTATAATACAATAAAATATTAACGATAACCAAGATCGTTATTGTATACATTTTTCCGTTTTTCCTACTTTTTTTTTTCTCGAATATTAGAAACTATTATTCTTATCGGAATACAAAACGACTATGATAAATATAAACTTTTAAAAATTTCTAAAACTATAAGACAAATTTAATAATGCTGACTCACCGTCTTACTGCTATTAGGTTTTCAATGTCGGTTCGCAATATCATAATTTCTGAATGTGTTTAAATTTCTATTTTTTCGTTTAATTTATTTAATAGGTAGATGTTTTTTTATTTTTCTCAAAACCATTAATTTTACTGATTATGACTGAGTTAATTCATTTCTTGTTCCCGTTATTAATTATTAAACTACATTAACAAACTAGATTATAATATTGGCCTTATCGTCCTTATCTAAAGGTGGCCGACAATGTAGTCGGTAATCTCGAGATTGTGTTCACTAATATTGACGGCCGCCATAGACTTTGACGTGCGAATTCGAAATCTCGTATAAAGTAAAATACAGTCAAATAGTAGGTACTCTATCAAATCCATCAACTGTTTTTGTGTCCTAACGATATTAGTTCTAAATAAATTATTACGAAACTATAGCGAAAAGAATATACGGAACACATATAAGAACACACACGCCTGTCGATTTACATTATGAAAACGATGTTATTTTTAAAAATACGTGAATTTTTTCGGTGTTGCGCGATGGTCATATTACAATACGTAAACGTAATAATGTGTAGTTACACGGAAAACAGGCATTTCTATAATATGTTGTACCGTTTTGTACCGAGTTTTATATTGTGTATACACTCTGTTCGATGTAGGTACTATAAAAAAAAAAAAAAAACAAAAAACAAACAACCCTGCTTCGTAAAAGCATAAACTAACATCGTTACGATAGTAATTCATGATGATATGTTTAATAGCTGCACTCGTGCGTTGTATAACATAATCGTGTTTAACTTAAAACCCACGCGGGGAAAAAATCGAATCTATATACCGCTATATATTGTATACTTCATATTATATTTTTCATACGCTACGACTATAATACTACTATGATAATAATGTAACGTTTCAATCTCGCAATAAAAATAAATCTGAATTTGTAGCGAACATATTAACAAGTTGTTTCTGTTGTTGTTTTTTTTTTTTTTTTTTTGTAATAGCGCAAATTTATATTCGCCATCATCGTCACGTATGAATCATATTATTCGGTTTCCCAATCGTGTTGCTAACGCGTATGAAGTATATTCGTTTGAATTTACAGTAATCGTTAATCGTTATTATTATTTATGCTATTATAGTGCCGAATTGTAATACGAAGTCGCTGTATGTATTCTCGGTCATAATATATTTCACTGCTATTGTGTTAAACAATAATAATACACTCGTATTTTGTAATTTGATACATATTTTGTGTGCATACGGATTCTGATAGAGGTTTTCAACACTTTTATGATGAGTGAAAATGCTCTGATTTTGAAGTATCGTGAAAAAATATTCCACGAAATTTTTTTTTTTTTTTTAAATGCTCAACAGTGCACGCCGCTGAAATATTACTATATATTTATAATATGCCGTACATATTTTTTTTATGATATATCTATAGACTCGTTAAGCTGATATATAGTTAAGCACGGTTATGAATAAATTAAAAATGACGATTCCAGGGCGTAAATAAAAATATTTAATCATCTATCCCATGACTGTCCCCGACTAGTACTATCTCACTCAATATTGTTTACCCGTTTCGTCCCATAAACATAATACATTCATTAACGTGTTCATGTACATAATTTACCTAGGATAGAGAATATAAATAACCAATAGCAAAATTTTCATTCCGTGAAATTGCGTTATTTGTATTGGTGTACATGTCGTAGACCCTATGGAAAATTTGCGAAAAGACTACTGAAAAACTGAAAAAGTATATATTGTTATATTTGTTCTTTCTTTTTGTGAAATAAAACTAGTAATGCAATAGTCGAAAACTTTAAAATTATCTAAACTTCACTGATACTCGCCATTGATACAGTTTATGATATAAATATAATACTATATACTTGTAATAAGTACCATACTTATTCAGACTATTCAGTTTACATGTAATAATAATTCTATTGAACCTTTTTTTTTTTTTGTAAACGTAATAAATTACTCTAAATATAAAAAAATTAAAATAGCTATCACTATATTTTAATGATTGTAGTTTTTAAAAGGCCTAACTGCTATATGCAATAAGCCTGAAAAACAGTAGGTCGTTTGGAAAAATAATAAATAGTTCGCAAACGAGCTACCCCGTTGCAAAGAGCCTAGCCTTTTTGCAAAATCACTAATTTTCCATATAGCCTACGATATATACATGCACAGCAAAACGTGTTCACAATTCAAATACGTCGTATTAACATCATTCCATATAGACATATTAACAAAGTGCGTTTAAAAGAGATAAATGGAGGAATAAAACGCTAAACATCATAGAGGTTAGAAGCGGTTTGACAGGGTTGCCAGATGTTTTATCAAGATAAATGTTAAAAAAATGTTTATTTTATTAATTATTTGAAATAACGTTAAACATCAAACAAATCGTTAAAAAAAAAAAAAAAAAAAAAAATAACATTGTAAAACCAGTGATCAAATTGTTATTATTGAATGATTCGGTAACCACCGTAACCTACCGGTAACTATAGTTCGCTTCGATCAAATATAAAAATTATAGCATATTATGGTCCATTCGTATCTATATAATCTACGCAGAAAACCAGGAACCATTATTGAATGAGATATAATCGGGGGCAGTCACAGACAGAATGAATCAATATTTTTATTTTCGCCGTGATATTGCGATTACGTATCTACACGATTGTATCTTCAAATTATTATTACTACAAACGTGCGTATCTAACTATCTTATTGTTGGTCAAGGAACATTTATGGCGTAATGAAAATATATTTATATATATTTCATACATGATCGTCCCTAACTATTGCCTATCCTTTTTTAATCAATACTGATCATAAACATCATAGACGGGGGTCGGCGAAAAAGGAAAGCGCAAGCAATTTATGAATGAGTTTATCCCTAATTGTTTTACCCATGAAAACCAACACGGCTCAGTAAATATTCCTTATTTTTTTTTTTTTTATAATATTTAATACGCTATAAGTAACAAATTCAATAACGCGAAATAACAGTGTATATTGACTTCGCAACAGCCGCCTACGATTACAATATAATAACTTGTTTCTCGGCGCAGAATGAGAAGGGTATAATATTATATAATATACAGTTTACAACAATACGAGTATTATGTATTTTTTCCTCATACAACGCTCTTTGGAGTAGTAAAAGGTTTTATTTAACAATATTTACGAGTTGTGTATAGATATTAATACGGGCGATTTTAGATTCTGATTTTAGCGAAGAATGTATTAGTTTTACAAAGATGTTTATTTTTTTTATTTTTTATGTGAACACTTTTTTGCTAGAAAGCTTAGTTCGATAATCAAGAATAGCACGTTTTTTGAAAGAAATGTTCTCTAGGTGGTGCTTTGGAGAAGTCGTTTTGGAAATTCTCATTAATATTCGAGAAAAAGACTGAAAGATTTTTATTTATTTTTTGTTTTTATCAAGTTTTTACGATTTTAGTTTAAATCATTTTTTAAACAATCATTGTTGTCATGGAAACGCATATTATTGTAATCGTCTTACCATAATATGAAATACACATTGTTTACGAAGCAACATTATCAACCGAACTCCACTCATAATTAATTTTCCTTTAGCAATGGTTGATTATTGCTTACAGATATACAATAAATTTCTGTCAGCTTCCTACCTTCCGAACTTTCTACAACTACATTACTACCTACAACAGTGGCTGCAGCACATGCGAAGCATGCCCATTCTTTTTTATTTGGAAATTATTTTCTCGATTGATAATTAGTTTTTTTTCTGTCCAACCAAATCTGAAGTAATCATTATACGCCACGTCATAGCTTTAGAGGTTTTTAAACAACTGTATAACCTTATTGTTTGATACGGTTTTGACGAATAGCTAAAGATGACGCACTGTTATTCTTCGAATTTCGCGTTCTGTTAAAATTCGACTCATTTCGACCTAAGTGCCACAATGTTCCAAATAACGTAATTTCGATTGTAATTATTATTTACTGATCGTCTTGACGTCGCGTTTATCACAAAAATCGACTTGCGGCAGATCAACCGGCGAACGAGACGCGGAAAACCCATCCTGTGTCGTATATTTGCCGTAATAATTTTACTCACGAAACGCGGAGACGCCTTACCTGCAGCAGTAAGTGTGCCAGCGGCGGAGTTCAAATCGCGTTGTTTTGCGCGCCACCGAGTCTCGCCATGCCACGCCGCGCCGGCTGCAGCGGGCTGGCGGTCGTCTCGCGCGCGTTTCACGACCCGACGAGAAGATTTCACGTTCGACCGGTCGGAAACTTTTCCTCTCAATCTCGTCAACTTTTCGGTTGCCGCCAGAAAGTTGCGGCCGTCTTTAAATTAAAATATGAGAGTTCCTATACAGCGCACCGCGCCCGTTTTAACCACAGACGTTTTAAATCGTCAGCAACTACAAAACACCGAGTGCGCGATATATTATATCACGTATAAGTATTTAGAAATTCGTAATCACGAGAATAAATACGAATCTTTTGGCCCACCTTTTGAGTGAATGCGACCGAGCAAGAATAAGGGCCGCGGTGTCTGCGAAATATTAAAAGCACCGCAGGTATAAAATATTATTATTTATTCATTGATTATAGGTTACTTTTACTTTTACTAACAGATTTTTATCGACGATTTTGCCGTTTGACTATTAATTCGGAAAATTTAAGCTTTCAGCCCCTCCTCTTCCCAAAATGAATGAACCTTTACGTTTACATGACAGAAAAACAATAATCATTTATAAACGACTGTATATACTTAGAGCCAAACGTCTGGTGAGAAAAAAAAATCACGAAACATAACCTCATATATTTCAATATCGCTTCGTCTGAATAGCGAGCTTGTATGTCGTGACTTAATCGAAAATAAAACCTCCGATATTTTGTGTTATGCGAAATTACGTCGCGTGGGTCATCAGTGGGGAAAAATATTTTCACTCCGGATATGTATTTTTGTTTTTCTTTTATCGTGATGGAAAGAACTACCCAAGGCCCTTCGATGTGTCTTATTTTGTAAACGTGGCAGGTTTTTTTTTATCTCCTTTCATCGTGTATAAAAAAAGAAAATAAAACTGTAAGTTTTATTTTTAGCGATGCGTCTCGATTAATATTATTAATTTAGAGATAGGATGTTAATGACCTAAAAAAAATATCAAAACAGACCGCAAAAAATATGCTTTAAATGACTTAGGATATATTTTTAAAAAATTACCTGAACAATTTTAAAAAAATGATTAAAAAAGTATTATAAATGTGTTCACAAAAATGTTTATTTTTCGGTGATATATTATTAGGGTCAAATAAAATACTGTGTATCGATAATTGTTCATATACTTATATCAAGTCATAAAAATATTCGTAAAATTAATCGTGAGAGAGAAAAACACATCCACATTAATAATATTATAATAAATGTATTTATAGCTAAAAAAACATGGTTTAAAAAAAAAAAAAACAAAAGCTGATACTGGGGATGCAATAGGCCACTATTGTAGTTTAAATGTAGAAAAGGTAAGATACATAATGTTATTTCATTAATATTAATTGTAAGCAACGGTAAACCATTAGTTGACAAAATACGATTCCGAGCGTAATTCAGTAATACATAATTTGAAGTGCCGTAATTTTTTTTTGCCATATCCATTTAAATTTGATTTCAAAACGCTTATAAAAAAAAAAAGAAAAAAGTCGTTCAATGATTTTAGAAATTTTCCCACGTCTAGATAAGTCCAGTATAAGTATTATTATCAAGTTTCAAGTCTCTACGTGTATTTATAATCGAATTACAGCAAAAAACTCCCAAAAATTTAAATTCTTTAAAAACTCAAAAGTTTTGGCAATGATACCGTAAAAAATTTAATGAAAAAGGCAGCAAATAAAGTGTCTTGTGATTTTTCGATTAAATCACTTTTTCTGGTAGAAAACGTCGTCCATGTTTTTATAAAATAATGAAATCATGAAATTGTACGTTTTCTTACGTTTTTTTCCAACTTAAGTGCTTTTATTTAAAAAAATATGGCGTCGAAAATCAAAAATTTATCTATATAAAGTACCAAATAAGCAACTTGACATTTCAGCTAAGTTACTGCACGTAAAAATCGGAGCAAGTTTACTAGGAAAAAACGTGTCCGCAGGCTAGAACAAAGAATAAAGAAAAAAAAATAAACGTTTCAGTAATAGCAATAGCCCCCTCGCTACGCTCGGAATCTAAAATGCAAAATAAAATTTATCTGATATTCTGAATGTATATGAAGCGTGAAACGAGTTTTTACGTAAGATAGCATTTTCGTATGCGATTTGGAGGAGAAAAACGGGGAAAACTCATCAGCACGCTATCTGTAAATTATTATTATTATTATTATCGTTATGCCGTAGTTGTTTTTGTTGTTGTTTTCGTAATCGTGTTATCATATTATAAAACTGTGTTTACGACACGACAAAAGAAGAGTAAAACAAACATAAAAAAAAAAAAAAGTCACATACCTAATATTTACTATAAACCTACGGTGTTTATTGTATACCTGCACACAACGAGCGCGTAATTAATTTGCCAAAACCACGCGCGTATTCTAACCGGAGGCTACACTATCTTAATACCCGTGTACAGGGCGTATCTACAGTATTTGACGATGCCCCACGTAATTGCACAGTAGGAATTTATCGAATTCTCCAGTGCGCCCTGTATGTTGTATAGCAGTGCGCCGGAATATTGTTATAAGTATCATACTCGACTGCGTTACTCGTGCGTACACGTACGAAAACGTGCAAAAAAAACCGATGATGGGTTTTTTGTGCGTGTGCGTGTGTGTGTGTGTGTGTGTGTGTGTGTGTGTGTGTGTGTGTGTGTATTGTATACATTAAACATTATTATTAATATCGTGCCCCTGCAATAGGCATATATGACCCCGGAGCCAAAGACGCGGATTATCATGCACGCGGTATCTCGCGGCATGTAATAATTAAACCGCGTATACGTATTATAATAATAAACGAACGAGTGCACTATACACAATCTCTTTGAAAAACGTTGGTAAAATATTTTCGTCTGTGTGCACTGCACACTGTGCGCGGTATTATAATATACGTATGTGTGTATACGTACGTGAGCGTTTTGCACAAATGTTTTCAAAATTTATACGCCTATCCTTTACATTATATACGCACTATCGCGAGAAAATATTTTATAAAACCAAACATAATATTATTGAAACATAATATCGTAACCGCGTTTCCTTCGTGCACAACATTATAACGCGTAGAAAAACGTTCAGAACATATTTTCTAAGTTTTAGTTCGCATATTACAAAAAAGGTACACGCAAAATATTGTTAACCGCATGTATTGCAGTGTGTACGATATTGCGTTATACAAACTTTTTTTTCGTGACCGAACATTATTAAAAAACGGTTTTTTTTAACAACGTGGACAAATTACAAATGGACACTAAAACGAAAACGGCGGTACACCGGCCGATGTTTACAAGTTTTGAACCGGTCTCGACCGGTATGGACGTGCCGATATATTGCCGGTGATGACGCGCGACCATGTTCTCGGCCAATAAACGATACGGAAAATGCCGAAATAACTAAAAACATATAACGAAGACAATGTTGATTGTTATACAGGATGTTTAATATTTACGCGAGACACTCGTTATTTTGGAAAATGTGTATTTTTTTTTTTGTTGCACTATGACATTACTCTCGGTTTTTGCCATTTTGAAACTTGGGGCTGAAATCATTATATTTATAATATCTTCTTCTTCTTTTTTTCTTATTTTTACATCTCGAGAGTTCGTTTAAGACCATTGCTGCATCACACAGTTCCTTCCGTCTCTGTTTCTCTGGTGCTACCAGAGACCTTATAGTCTTCTGCCAAATCCTTTATCAGACCATCGATGTTTAGGTTGCCTAAAGGCCACTTATCTTGCGGTGTCTAATTCGGTTTTTCCCTTGCAATCGTTTTAGATGTAAGTTGACGGCCTAGCCGACTGAGAGTGTTTTGGCCCGAATCACCCCTATTATGTTTGGTTACCCAAAAAGGAGTTGCATTATTTATTTATAATAAATCGCAGTAAAAAACAAAAACAATTTCTATCCTTCTTCCCTTTTTTTTTTCGCCTATCAGATTTTGTCGGACTAATTTTCGTTCGAGGCGTAATCCACTATATTATAGTATAACAGCTCTACTACGGTCGGTTTCCCCAAACATATACTCGAAATAAAACTGCCCGCGCTCTCACAGCGGATATTAATGACGGTCCAAGTGCCGATAACCCGTCGACCAATTTTGTACACATTAGGTATACCTAGTAAATCCTCATACAATGGTATTTTTTTTTATTTTCTATAAGCAGACGTACAAATAGAGAATGGTTTTTTTTTTTTTTTTTTTTTGTCTGAAGCGGTCGTGCACCACGGGTGTAGCTGAATTGCCTATGGATAACGCCGTTCTATATATTAATACAAAATAACATTATTATGTATATGTACTCGAAATATAATATCCGAAACATTATTTTTAAAATATATAATTGTTCGATTCTATAATAATTTTGTGTTTTCCTTTAGATATAATACGATATAAATTTTAAATATGAGTACATACTATACTTGACACGTATTTAAAATTTGGCCCCGTCGAACGGCATGCGAAAAAAAAACGTAGAAAAAAACCGATAACGATATTATTATTTATAACGAACTTGATATTTTTTAGTCTCTCGTTTATTCAGTAAACTAAGTAGAGGTAACGAATAATTAAAAAAAAAAAAAAAAACCCGGGAAATGTTTGATTTACGAGTAACTATACACTTTCCCTAACGTCGTAACGGGAAAAAATAAATCTAAATTATAATTTTTTTCTTTTTTTAATACATCAAAAGTATATACATATATATATCTGTATATAATTTCTTAAATTTACGACTTTTTACGAAAAGTATGAAATATACTTGTTTCAATAATGAACCGATGAAAAAAAAAAATTTAATTTATTTCCCCGCCTCCGAAAAATGCATGACCCGTGCACTAATCAAGTTGTTTTTTTTTTTTCATTTTTTATCAAACGAAACCTTCGAATCGTATGGTATTAGATTACAATAGCTATACAGCTTATTGAAATAATTATTTACGAGTATTTTCGACTTGTATACTTGACGTCTAGCATCAACGACAAAAAAAAAAAAAAAAAACAACTAATTTCGTATCATACGGCGTGCACGACAAGTGTTGAATTCTCAAAAACTCAATGCACTTTACTTATCGTCTGGTGTGAATGAATACGTGTAAATGAACACTAACCGACCGGTCAAATGGTTAGTAAATTAGTATTGCAACATATATAAATAATAAACAAATGTTAATAATGCAGTCGAGTCTCGGTATCTAGAACCTCGACAACGCGAATTTTCTGTTGACCCGTGGAATTCCTATACATCGAGTTAAATTACTCGACTGTTTCTCGAACAAAACTCTTCAGTTTTATTCAGCCAATTGTGGCAAAAATTACAAAGCACGGTAAACAAAAACCGGAAAATCCTCCGGCACGGTTCGGTTTTTCTATAAGTTTAAAACCGTTTGCATTTTTAACGAATTTCAACTCCGAAAATACCAAAACTAATAATAATTATAATACAATTTTAATGCTAGACGTTATTTTTGCCCGTCTATGAACAATTATTATTACATCGTGACAGACCGATACTGAATCGTTGTGGGTTTTTTTTGTTTTTTATATACTGTACCAAAAAAATTTTCCAAATAATTAAAAATGTTCGGTAAAATCGAAATACCGAAGGTGACACGGCAAAAAGTTCTAAGCGACACGGTTTCACTGTCGGACGGATAAATACGTGTTTCGTCCATTGCGTGCGAGTGAAAACAGCTGTGATCATTATTTAACGACCAATTTGAATTTTAAGTTTGGGATATACCATAAATACCATTTTTTATTTTGTCTTCTCAATTATAGGGTCTAATCAACAATCCGTATTTACCATAGGAACGTACAAACAAAAAAATAGTGGTCAATAAAAAAATTCCCTATTCAACCGAAAAAGGTTAAACCTAAAGGCCAACCTAAAGAAAAAAAGGTAAAATCACAAATAAATGTATTTTGACACGAAAACTATGCATTTTGCACTTACAACTTTTTGCCGTTTCACCATGGGGATGTTAAAAGCCACACCTGCCTAGGTTTTTGATATTTTTGGATATTTCTCCGATATAAAAAAAAAATTGACTTTCCCAATGCACGTTGTGACTATGATATTATTGTAGACGAAATTTACTAGGTGCACAAACGGATTCAAACTCGATGTTGACTAGTGGTCAAACGTACAGCAATGACGAACGCAATAGCGTTGCGATCTTCGTACCACGTCATTTCCCAGAAAGCAAAAAAATATTTAAAATAACACACACACTGCACAGACACACACACACACACATCAAAATAAAATATAGTAAAACGAATAAAAAAAAAAAACATATAATATTATATAATACCATTTTATATTTCGGTATTTATAGGATATAATATTATATTTTTTTAAACGAAATGTCAAGAGAGAAAATATGAGAATAATAATACGAATATATACATATACCTTTATATGATAATATTCTAATATTGTGGACGTAAAATAAAATTTGCATATACGACTTTTTCAATGTCGGTCGAGATGACACAAGGAGACGACGACGTCGAGGGGTGAAAAACTATACCGGAAGCGCGTGTTATATTATTACAAATATTTAACCGAATTTTCGGTCGACCGGATACCACGCGCGGTTTCGTCTCTTTTTTCGAACACCGTCATTCCGTGTCTCTAAACGTCCTAGATCCGCAATAATCGGTGACGCGTCGTTTATATTTCTTTGTTTCTTTTCTAGAACGGAGAGATCGTTTCGTACAATCCAGCCGCTTATATTGTCGAAAGTATTTATTATCGTTCGGAACGGACGTTATTATTGACTCGCTGTGCGTTAACGAGCATAGCATAAAATACACAACTCTCTGAATCGGTTGAGGCACGTGTAAAAACTGGTGAAACAACACTCCGAGTGTTAGAGCTTTATTCGTCAATCCACCCCTAAGGATGATAGGGTATAAAATATTATTACGGCTTAAAATAGTCAATATACAATAAAAATTTTACGCTGTCCCATTGAGAGTAAATTTGTGTACCGCGACGAAACTAATAAGAAATTCGTCCACTAGGAGCGCTAGTGAAAAAACTTTATAGCGATAATTAATATGCGCAGTAATAAACAACTGCAGATATCTGTACATAATATAAGCTGCTTTGTTTATATTATTCATCAATCTCGTGTCCGTTATGGGATTTTATCGATTCGTAGATCGCACATCACAATGCGTACAAACCGTAATTAAAATGCAATTGGCGACACTTTAATACTCGTACAAAATTATTACACCGGTTTTCCTTTTTTTTTTTTTTTTTTTTTTTTTTTTTTATGGATATGTAATATACGAGATACGATATAAAGCAATACTATATTTAAAATCGTATTTTCCACTAAAAATAATTATTTAATTAACAAATTAACCATTTTTTTTTTTTTTTTTAGATTTATTTTTGTTTTTGTATTTATAATGGCTATACAATTTAATACTAATTAATTTTATCATCAGATAAATCAAAAAAGACAAAATATAAAATTCTCGAAAATTCACTTGTTTTGAGTAACTGCACTTATCACTACGAGGACTGTAGTAGAGTAGTACATGTTCTACATGAATGTCTCATCAATCAGATTTTTAATGTCTATGTAGTCGTCACGTAGGAACATCAAAATTATAATAATCTGATTGGACATCTAGTCTAACGAGAATGAGTTAAGCACAGTCTTTCACACGGGTAAATTGTATACTTCAAAACTACAGAGGCCGCCAAATGGAGTGAATGAGAGGAACATATTTTTAAATTTTTGATTGATCTCAGGCTTTTAGGACGGGAGGAAAAATGGCAAAAAATCAAAAGACGTACCAAGTTAAAAACTTTTCTCCATATGCCCTCGAAAATAAATAAAAATCTCTGAACGGATATTCGATTTTCGTATTTTCTGGACGATAAATGGCATTTAGGACGATATTACATTAAATCATAAACGTGTAAGACACTTTTTACGTATTTCCTAATTCAAAAGGAATCGGCTGCAATCAGACTTCCCGCATGTTTGTACATCCTACTGATTTTCCGGGAGTCTCGCGGCTTTTGGGACTACAGGTACTTACAAAATGTGAAAATCGAAAGTCTAATCGACGATTCCTTTTTATTGAGGACAAACGAAGAAGAATTTTAACGTACGGATTTTTATTTTTTGCATCGTTTTATGTTCAATATGTATTATAACATTAATTATACACGTATAACGTTAATAAAAATAATGTAAACACAAATAATTGTTTAAAATTCGGTCCCCCCACCCTGCTCATAACAAAAATCGTTTGGCCCTTATTGATACAACGGTATACGTAAAAGTATAGCATGCGAGTGATTTACCCGTAGACCCGTAGTACGGTTCCATTGTAGATCGCGCGAAAAAACGAAATAAATAATTGTGACAGGACGAGAGTTATAGTACAGAGCTATAGAAAACTAAAATTGAAAAATACGCGAAAAAATATACCGAAAGTTTTATTCTCGCGCGCACGTATTATATTGTAGTTTTTTGCCGAACGTCCGGATGAACTCGGCGGATAAATACCCGATATGATGAACCTGCGATTTTCTCGGAGGATTTAAAGTGAATTTGATTTCTGTTTTTTTTTTCAATCATTGTGGAATCGTTTACTTAAAATTGTTTTTATATTCACCCCTACTCCATACGCCATAAATCTCGGTTTTTGAACGTAAAATATTTTTCTCAAAATGTTTGCTTGTAAAACACTAGTATCTGATTTAACATTTGTGAGTTATACCCTACCCAAACCCCTCTCATTGATAAATCCTCGCTATACGACACTGATTATAACAGTTTAAAATTTAGACCGGAAGTGTTATGGTTTTGTTTTCTAAAATTGGATATGCAATTTGAAATTCAAAAGTATAAAATGTTTTAAAGTACGTGCGGTAAAGGGGAAAAATCGAAAATAAAGCTTATAAGAGATTTCAAAACGATCGAAAAAAAAAAAAAAAAACAGAAATCGAGTTCAACTAATAACATACGAGAAAATTATCGCTTCGTGATAAATGATCACCCTGTAGCATACGTATCTGGGCACTGAATTATTTCTGTAAGTTTTTTTTTTTTTTCGTGTCCCGTGTTCAATCAACCGTCCGCGGAGCGCGGTACAGTTTCTATATTATACGCGTACGTACAATATCGTTTCGGACCGTGATATTATATACGCGATACGTTCTCGACCGACAATCGCGGGTTTTCGGAGGCGGGGTCAGAGGAGGAGGAGGAGGAGGGGGGGGGGGGGTAGGGAGGTGCGGCACGCGAAAATCACGTGCAATAATAATACGCCGTCGTCGTATGTACGTACGCGCACAGAAAGAGACGGAACGGAAAGAAGTGTGCAAAGGAATGTGCGTGCGTGTGTGTGTGCCAAAGTTTTCGAAACAGGAAATTGACTGATCACTGACAAATAGCTAAACTACACGCGCGTCTCGGATAACTATCTGCCGGCTACAAACGCGAAAGTTTCGCGTGTGTGTGTGTGTTATTCCGCCGCCGCGTCTGTGTGCCGTATATTATTATTATCGGCTGCCAATGCGCCATTTTGGCCTTATTCTCGTTTTGGATCGCCGTCGCAATATTAACGAATACGGCGGACGTATATATAGAACCGCGCTTACCGCTCGTACTTGCTGCACGAGCGCGCGCAGGTACGCCGTTCCAGTTTCAAAAGCGTTCCAATTCAATATATTATTGTTATCGTTATTATTATCATTGTTATCGTTGTGTATCGCGGACGCGTGTTTAGAATCCGCCGCGGATTTCGTATGAACGAGCGAAAAGTGCGCGTGTGTAACGCACACGCGCATACTGATATGTCCGAAATTGCTCGTGACAAATGTCGCGCGTACAATCTCCGATTTTCACCGAAAATGAGACGAATGCCGTTTCGTAATGTGCAATTTTCAGCGCCGTATTCGGAGCCGTGAACGGTCGGACCCCGCGTTCTCGAAGTTAGCCCCGCCGAGTGGTCCGATCGACTTCAGACCCGCGCCAATGTTTCGCAAATTAGTTGCGTACGATTTGCAAATTGGTTTTTACGACTCGCGAATCGCACGGAGAGCCACAAATCCGATTTTTAGTTTCCGTCGCTGTGCTCTGATTTAAACTCGCGGCAGCCACTAGCCGTCAACATATGCCCACCGATATTAGAGAACACACGAATGTACCTAATCTATGGGTCAGCCATAACGGGGATATTATTGAATGGCGACGTACGTAGCCAGAAATGCCCGGTTCACGGTACGTCTACCCGGTCCCAATCGAAATAATTATCAAGGGGACGGCGGAAAAAATATAAAATAGTAGAGGGGGGCTCCGTCTTACCAATTCAAGCGGTTTATACACCGATATCGTTTCACACCGTTTCAGATATAAGTAACCCTTATAAATGTTACAACGCTATAATTACACTTTCATCCGAACGTATTTAAACCTGTACTCCATATAATTGCGGAATTTCGAATGTGTAACAAGTTGTCGTTTGAAAATCAAAATCAGGTAGACTTAGCGTTCTTAATTAAACTGTTTAAAAACAAAATGTCTTGCCGAAGAATGTTAATTTTTTTCCGAGATAACGAGTGTACGCCCGTTTGAATGGTTCATCTATAGCGGAGATGGGCAACTCGGTGTGACAAGAGGGCCAATTTTTAGGACTTAAAAATCTAGCGGGCCAGAGAACACAGATAGCAAAAAAAAAAAAAGAAAAAGGTCAATACAATTTCAAATTTACAAATGACATTTATTTTTTACATTTAATTATTTACGCATTTAATACATGTGGAGTTTATTAATTAATTTGAAAATGTAGCACGGGCCAGTAAAAAATGGTACGCCGGCCGGATACGGCCCTCGGGCGGCCAGTTGCCCATCCCCGACCTACAGGATATTTTGACTTTTCTTAGAAATATTTATACGTACAAATTAATCAGCCATCGTCTGTGGAATAAAAAAAAAATTCACCTAAATGCGGCGTGTGGATGTGCTACAATTTAGGACTTAAAAATCTAGCGGGCCAGAGAACACAGATAGCAAAAAAAAAAAAAAAAAAAAATGGCTCGCGACGCGTACACGATTATTTTTACACGGAAACGGAACGTATTGATTTTTTTTTTTCGTTTCTCGTAAACATCTACTTGATGGATTGTTTTGTTTTAATTTTTTTTTTTTTTCGTTTTTCACGGGGACCCGGTGAAATATATTATTTCGATTTGCACGCACTTGCAGTTCCGTTTTATCGCTTAGCGGTGACGTACGACTTGACGACGGTATTTTTTTTTCCCTCGAAATTACAAAATACGTATTTACCTATACACATTCGATGAAACGTAGGTACGTAGAAAACGTAATTTAATCAGTCGATAAATGTCTCATTATTATAGCACAGTGATTTTCAAATTTTTTTTTTTTTCTTAATCGCGTCTCTTCATACGTTTTTTGGACACCGAGTTTATCGTCATACATTCAAAACGTGATCGGTTTTATCGCAGCCAATAAGGTTTTAGCGCATGTTTTATCCGCTATTTAAATGCCGCGGCGGCCGTGATTTTTGCGCAATTTACGGTCGACGATTTTTTTATCGTTTGAACAAACGACCGCAAAAAAGTTCGGTTTGAGGCTGTCCGCGCCAAAAAGTGAACTGTACACCGCCTCACTATGCGACCGGAAGACGAACGCGGATGCGATATCACCGGCCGTATATCTTTTGAGTTCCTGTGCGTGTGTACGCGAATTTTCAACGCAAAACGAATGAAACGTTGTTTAAAACGTAGTGGCGTAATTTCGTTTTTCATCAAAAGCACTGCGGTTTTTAACTAACGGCTTTTCGCCGGCTTTGGACTTCGCACGTCGTTGGGACGCGTCAATAATAACAATGTATGAGGAGGGGTGCAGTTTCAAAGTGAGCGATTTCCGTGTTCACTAAATGTTCAGAGTACCGAAAAACCGAACGACTAAATCTAAAAACGTTTTTATTCGTACTGATTTTTCAAATCTGTCCGTATAGCTGTTGTGCAAGGACGATTTGTCGGTATTTCCTTAGAAAGACAATATTTTCTCTTGGTTTTGACGCGATTTCGATTGGAGATTGTACGGTATGGAGTTAACAATTGGATAGTGCTCGCTTTTAAAAATAACTTCAGGACTGTTAAATAACTTTTATTTTATTTTTATTTAGTTTAAAGGTTTACAAAAGAAAAAAAATCGAAAACGTTAACAACTATCGATTACAGTTATTAAAACTATTCTAATGGTAAACATTTAAAAACATTCGAAATGAAAAATAATATTTCAAAAATACTCAAGGTCAATAAGTAAGTCAATTTTCACCCCACTGTCAACGATTTACGGTACAATATTTTATCTATTTGTGTGACGTTATCGACGATGTTTATATTATCATAATATTGATCAAACCTATGCACCGGGGATTCAGTATTCGAACTTGTACATACTCACTCTGTTTAACCCATCTCAAAACATCCGTCATTAAAATCAAATTTAAACGTCCCCTTAAATACCGGAAAAATGAACGCCGATATTACTGGAAGGGGGACCACAGCTCCCCCACCCCAGAATAAGTTCTACGTTGCATTTATTTGTAATGTGCGAGCGATAAATACGCAGACGTGTTTTGTCTTTCGACATTCGTCAACACTGAAAACGCGTTAATTAATATGTTTCTGTTCTAACCGTCTGTGTATCGATTGCGTTCGTTAATGGCGGAATGAATTCTTTTGCAGGTGTGGCTGTTCGGGGACTTGCTGTGCTCCGTATGGTTGGCAGTGGACGTGTGGATGTGCACGGCCAGCATCCTGAACCTGTGCGCCATATCGCTGGACCGGTACTTGGCCGTCACCCGTCCGGTCCAGTATCCCAGCCTGATGACCAGCTTCCGGGCCAAGGTGCTGGTGGTCATCGTGTGGGTGCTCAGTTTCGTGATTTGCCTGCCGCCGCTGGTCGGCTGGCGGGACACGCACACTGACGCGGTGGACGACTGGTCACCGGGCGCGCTACAGAACGAGACGATCGGACTACCGCGTCCGCAACCGCCCCAAGAGGAACCCCTGTCGCCGTGCCCGTGGATATGCGAGCTGCCCAACAAAAAGTGGTACGTCGTGTACTCGGCGCTGGGCTCGTTCTACATACCGATGTTCGTCATGCTGTTCTTCTACTGGCGCATATACAAGGCGGCCGTGCACACGACCCGGGCCATTAACCAGGGGTTCCGGACCATGCGCAGCCGCCGCGCGTTTGGTAACCGGTTCGACGAGCAACGGCTCACGTTGCGCATACACCGAGGTCGCGGTTCGTCGCTCAAACAGGCCCCCCCGTCCACGACGGGCGCCATGACGCCCGTCAACGGGGCCGGCGGTGGATCGCCGGATATCAATAATAGGCCGCCGAGTCGGCGGCCGTCGGTCCGGCGCAGCAACCACGAGCGGATCAAAATTAGCGTCAGTTACCCGAGCTCAGACTGTATAAGCGCGGCCACGGTGGTGGCGGCCGCGTCCGCCGTCACGGCCAACAACAACCACACGGCCGCTGGGAACACGACCGCGGACGCCAACGGTAACGGCGGCGGTAGCGGTGGTGGCGGCGGTGTTAGTGGTGGTGGAGGCGGCGGCGGTGGCGGCGGCGGCGGGTGTTCGCCGCCCGAGACCCTCAGCCAAAAGTCTCGGAGCTCGTTTTCATCGACTACGTCGCCGACCAGTTCCAGTCCGCTGTACGCCGTCCACTACACCGCAGCAGAGACGTACCAGCACCAGAGAGTACCCAGCCGGAGCGTTATCGAATCGTCTTCCGCGGCCGCCAGTCAGCTCCGCGTTTCCGGCGGAAGTCGAAAGGAGAATCGGCGGTGCAGCGCGGGAGACACCGCGTCCGCGCACTCGCGTCTCCTGTTAACCTCGTCGTCTTCGACGGGTGACCAACACCATCACCTCGTCCATCACCTCCACCACCACCATCACGGAGGCCGGCCGCCGTCCGGATCGATCGTCTCCTGTAACAAGGAGCAGCTGTCGCCGTCGCCGTCGTATGACGAGTCGGGCGGTGGTGGCGGCGGAAGCGAAATCCAATGCGTGAACGAAGGCCAAAGCAGCAGCGAAATCCGTGGCGGGTCCGGAACCGGTAACAAGTCGTCCAAGCTGTTCGCGTCAAAGATGATGGGCGGTGGCAAGCGGAACATTAAGGCCCAGGTCAAGCGGTTCCGGATGGAGACCAAGGCGGCCAAGACGCTGGGCATCATCGTCGGCGGGTTCATCGTGTGCTGGTTGCCGTTCTTCACCATGTACTTGGTCCGCGCGTTCTGCCCGGACTGCATCCAGCCCACCCTGTTCTCCGTCATGTTCTGGCTGGGCTATTGCAACAGCGCCATCAACCCCATGATCTACGCGTTGTTCAGCAAAGACTTCCGGTTCGCGTTCAAACGGATCATATGCCGGTGGTGCTGTTGGGCGTCCGCCGGCGACTCGACGGCAGGCGGACCGGGTGCCGGCGGCCTGACCGTGGCCGACTACGGCCGCCGCAAGGGGTCGGACGGCTCGCAGCTGGGCGGCGGCAGCTACGTGGGCGGCAACGGGTCGTCGTCGCGCCGGAGATCGTACTGCGTAGTGAGCGGCGGCACCGGCGGCCCGGGGGCCGGCGGTTCGGACGAGTGCAGCGCCCGGAGCATGCGGCTGCTCCAGTACTCGGACAGCGAGCCGCTCAACGAACCGTGTTCGGACGACCGGTGATGACCGCGCCGGTACCGCAGTCACGTCCCGCGCGCGCTCGCCGGCCCGTGCGTTTTCGCGTTACGTATCGTCGGCATCGGTAACCGTTACTTTACAATAACGGACGCGATGGCGATTGATATTATTATTATTATTATTATCATTATTATTATTATTATTATTATTATATTATTATTACGTTACACGCGTTCCCGACGCCCCGTCGTTATCACTATTATTGCTATTGTATAACAGAAATACACATGTCTTGTACAATATAAATTGATAATATTCGCATTACGGTTATTAATATTATTCTGTGTCGACGTAAATATTATATATTATGTATTTTATCTTTTGTGTGTATTCTATCTTTTATCTTTTACATTCATACATTACATTATATGTGTACGTGTAAAAAAAAAAAAAAAAAAAAAAATCCCTGTTTTTTTTTTTTTTTTTTTTTTCTTGTCTTTTTCGTGTGTGACCCGGGGCAAAACGTATTGCGGTGAAACACGCGCGTTTACTCGCGCTGTGATTTTGACGACCGAACGTTGTAATTATAAATGTAAACGCGGGTCGGGTATCGTACTTCCGAACACTAATAACAGGGTTTTCGGAATATAATTAACCTCAAAAATAATATGTCCGTCTAACGATATTACAATCGCGAGCCCGCGTCAGCGGAAAATCCTCCTCGATCCGTCATAACGACACGCGAAACCGCACCACGCGTCGTCGACGACGGATATCGGGCGACAGGTGGCGCGAAAAAGAAAACCTTTCGTAAGCCCCGGAATCACAAAATAACAATAATTATTGTATTATCTATCGATTCAAAATTAATAAAAATTTGCTTTGCGGATATTACTCCATACCGCGATCTTAAATATAATACGATCGGGCCACTGATCCAAGTCCGTATCTGAGAGGTGTTGGGTATTCCAGAAGATTCGCCACCACCACCCCCCGAAATGTCTAAAATGTTTAAAATAGTTAATTTATTTTTCAACCAAGATTTAAAAATAATTAATCAAAGTCATCAAATTCCAATTAAATTGACAATTTGTTGTTTTTTACAGCGGTATTATTATATGTAAATTTTTGACAATTTTAAAAATTTTAACGTAATACCGTCATACTTTACTGGAGTTTCAAGTGCTCTCTAAAGGAAAAAAACAAAACGGTATCGGTAACCTAAAATTGCAAATCAAAGTGACCGTAAAATTAACACAAAGGATAAACTCTGCAATGTTCCGACGTTTTCTTGAAAAGTATTAAATTTTATCAGATATTTATTTAATTTTTTTTTTCTGGACAATTTAAGAAACAAGCGGCTCAAAAATGTTGTATTTCCATTACGCATCGTTATCCTTATTTGTGTAGTGGAAACCGCTACTCACTTTTAGATTTTCAAATTGCAACTTTTAAGAAGCGCTGCTAAACATTTTAATAAAATTAAAAAAAAAAAACGTTAACCCGTTGAAGGAAATTAAAAAAAAAAAAAAAAAAACGTAAACGCCGAAATGTATTTAAACTAAGACATCATCTGTTTATTGGGATTTCGCATTGTTAGTAATTGTTTGAAAACCAGTGAAAACGACGGTGACGAATAACAATAACGGGATTGTAACATTTCGGATCGGCTTGTTTGACTTAATTTTACGGGGTGGGGGTAGGAAAGGGGGGACGGAATTTCGAAAATAGCCAATACTCTCCGGGACAGTATAAAGCGTTTCGCACAGACGATTATTGACCGCCCTGTGTATTTCGCGGTTGGCTACAGTGGTCGTTTAATCGGTAAATTCGGAAAAAACCGCGATAAACGCATCGATCCGCTCCGGGGGTTTTTTTTTTTTTACGCACACACAACAATACGCGTATTATATACCCGCCTGGGAGGTATAATAATAATTATTACGCCCGCGCATATTTCGGTTATTATTTTAAATTTTTAATACGTTCGCGGGAAAGAGAGAGAGAGAGAAAAAAAACACAAAAACGTAGATGTATAAACAATCGCCATAAATTATACGGTACGTAATGTTATTAATAGCGCCCCGTATTGCAGTGCGCCACTGCCCGCCGTTGTTGTTGCTGTTGCGTAGCGCCTGCCCGCCGGTGTAAAACACGCCTCCGTTCAATGAAAAGTTTACTTTCGTGAGGGTATAATTATTGTTGTTACGATTTATTTTTACGTGGTATTTTTTTTTTTTTCTGTTTTTTAAACCTTTAACACGATAAATATTCGAAAACGGATGACGTATAGGGTCGTAAAACCCGGAGCCGGTAAAAACGGCGTCGTTTTTATTTTCCCGCGGTATTGTTATGTGCGCTAAACACGACGCGGCGCAAAAAAAAAAAAAAAACGTTGTTCGCCATTAAATGCATAATGCGATACACAATAATGTATTCCGAAAAATCTGACTGATGTAAACGCGCGCGCGGACGGGGTACAATGGACGCGGTGAGTCTATTTCGCCCGGGTCCCGGACGACGTTTTTCTTCGAAACATTGACGGGCGCACGGAAGCACAGTACCGTACGGTGAAAATACAAATTTCGTATGTGCCGGAGTATGAATAATTGCGAACTATTTATTTCCCGTGTAATTTTGTGTACGGCGTTATTATTCGCGTAGTTTTTTTTTCATTCGCCGCCGTCCCCACCTCAACCCCCTCCCACCCGTCCCTCCCACTCCAGCCCTTCTACAGCCCGTACGGCAATATCACAACGTACTTATTTTTTTTTTTTTTTTTTTACATATATAGAAAAGGCCAAAGGGCATTAAGGGTAAGGTACCTGCGATAGGGTCGATTTTTTTTTGGATTTTTTTACTGGTTTTTCGACGGTAACGGTTTCTACCGAAACGAGTCTCTCTCTTTTCCGCCAATACGCGCTTCCACCTAAAGGATATTGATCAATTCTCGTAAAAATAATCTCTGTACCGCTGTTTAAAAAAAAGTTCAATCCTTTCAATTACTGTATCCGATATACGTATAAAACACCGGTTTCGTTCACTGATAAAAAATATTTATTGTTGATGCGTGTTTACGCCGCGAGAATTTTTTTTTTTTTTTTTATGCTATTTTCTATTAATTCTCGAATGAAAATTTCGATGTTCTTATTGTTTTTTTTTTTTTTTTTACCTACGACGACGTTCCGTACAATCCGCCGTCGAGTATATTACGTTCGTTTTTTTTTTTTTTTTTTTTTAAACACGGTGACAGGAACGTCAACACGCTTGTTGTGGAATCGTATATTGGTGGAAAAAGGGTATGGTACATTTTTATTGAAAATAATGACGCTCGTTTTTTTTCATGGATCAAGTAACTAGTGAATTGCGTTTTGTAAATCTGTACGTCCGTCGGACATCTGTTAAGCAAAACGAGGTATTCGAGAAGAAATTAATTTAATTTAATTTTAGATTCCGAGCGTAGCGAAAGAGCCGTTGGTTTACTAAGATGTTTATTTCTTTTGTTTTTTTTCCTTTGTTCTAGTCTGGGAACACGTTTATTATTAGTAAATCTTGATTTTTACGTGTAGCAACTTTTCTGAAAGCTCGAGTGGCCTAGATGGTACATTAAATACGTCATTTTTTGATTTTCAGTTTTTAAATAAAATTTGATAAAATGTATTAATCGAAAAATTACACGATACCTTTTTTGGTTGCCTTTTTGATTTACTTTCTTACGGTATCATTGCCAAAACTTTTGGGCTTTTAAGGATTTTCGGAAGTCTTTTTACTGTAATTTGGTTATAAATATAGGTAGAGACTTGAAAATTGGTAATAACACTTATATTGGACTAACTTAGACGTGGTGAAATTTCCAAAATCATCGAACGACTTTTTTTTTTAATAAGCGTTTTGAAATCAAATTTAAACGAAAATAGCAAAATAAATTACGGCACTTCAAATTGCGCTCGAAATCGTCTTTCGTCAAGCAATGGTTTATCGTTGCTTATGGATATAAATGCAACAACTTTATGCATCTTACCTTCTCAACTTCTCACCTACAACCGTAGCCACTCCCATCTTCAGTATCAGCTCTTTTTTTTTCTCACTAAGCAATAAAGGCTTCAACATCTTGGTCATTAGCTTGTGTTTACAATGTTTACATTATAATAGTATTCAGTTTTAAATATAACTTAATTATAAGACATCTATTTAATTGTGCTGTTTTGTAACGGAATATAAATAAAACGTATAAAGTCATATTGTTCATAATGTCTCCCACGTAATAAATTGAGAAATAATTTTTGTTTTTTCCCAAATATCACTCTTTGCTAATCAGATGTCTACTGAGTAATATTCACTCAAAGCGTCGCAATCAACTAATTATTGTGTCAATGGTTTTTTTTTTTTTTTTTTTTATCGATAATTATACCTCATATGCAGAACAATTAATTATAATTATAATATATTTCTCTACATAGAATTTAAGTATGCTGAACAAATTTTGAGACATCTCGAGAAGCTGAGCTGGGTCAGTCGAAGGTCAGTTTTCCTCCCGTACGACTGATAAAAAAAAAAAATCATAGAACATAACTTCACATAATCTATTATTATATTTGGCCTTTCAATCAATTTAATTCACCCCTTGTATTTTTGCTTTTCTGTTATCGCCGCAGGAGTATACATTTTCGAGTACCCGTTTATATATTACTCTTATCGCGACGAAAACAAACTGAATACATTATAATGCAATGCACAAAATAATAATATTTTAATTGTGTCATCTTGCACAACCCGACGTCCTATAACTGCAGTACGCGCCGCGAAAAAACGCGCTAGACGCTACAGCGCGACACGTGACTGCAGTTTCTCTTTAATAGTCCGTAAATTGATACGCGCCAAATTGAAAACAGTTCGTAGTAACTCGTATTTGTGCATGCGGTAACGGGCAGCCGTAAAGGAGTAAATATTTTTCAGGCCCGCTGGCTTTTAAAAAATCCGCCACGTGGCACGCTGTATTCGAGCGCACGTTTTCGTGACGTGTACTGTATATTTTATGTACCTAATACAATAACATTATATTATTATGTAACGTATAAATTGTATTATAAATTATAATGCAAAGATAAGCATTTCTATTGAATGTACTATACGAATAATTATTGTAATACGATGTAATGATATAAATATTAATATAATCCTTAATAATAAAGCAAGACACAAGATACGAGTACATAAGACGATTTTTGTCAATTATTAATAAAACGAAATATTATAATATGATGTATATTTGAAATAAAACCATTGGTATAGTACAATTTTATTATGATTAATGTATATGTTGTTAATATTGTTTTAATGTCATTGTACAATTTTTCGAAAATATCAAACTGTAAGTGTTTGCATTGCATAACGTTCTCTGCGATGTTCCTTTTTTTCGTTCGGGCTCGTTTCGAATTTTTCGCAACTTTGAAGAGCTGATTTGTACACAACCGTGTTCGCAGCTGGACATGTACGCTTAAAACATCATTTCCGCCGACTATGTTTTTTTATGTGTTTCTATAGCATGGCTAAATAACTCGGTATAATTGCATATTATGAAAGGTGGTACTATGTAAGCGGGAAGCAGAGTATGCGGCTGCTCCATCTGTGGACACTTGCTCCCCTTATACGTATACGTTTAATAGGGCCCGTTTTACAATAGTGATTTATATCTGGATCGAAGTTTAATACTATCGCTCGAATCGAAACGGCCGTATTATTACAATACGATCGACTGGCTTTCGTTTAATCCGATTTAAAAGTAAAAACGGTCAAATACACAGAAAAAATAGATGACATATAATAAACTCTATGTGGAAAATAAACATGTGGATTCAAATACAAAAACTGATGTTCTTAATATGAAGATAATATAAAGTTTTCTGAGATTATCGAACAGCCAAAGATACAAAATAGATGTGGCAGGAGAATACTGTAAAACCATAAAAAAATGTATATGATTTATTTTGAAATGGGCACACATCCATTTTAATATTTCTTTAAAATATTTAATTTACGAATTCCGAAAATCAATTTACAAAATCAAAGTCTTTAACTTGCAATCGATCTGGTTCGATTTGGTCGATATGGTAGACAGCTTCACAAATGTAGCGAACAGACGTAATGGAACGCACGTGATACCAACTTGGTTACGTTTCGGCTTGGGCCGAATTCGGATACGGTTTGTAAATAAGGTTACCGGAATGTGTGTAAACGATAAACGAGATGATGAATTAGTTAGTATTTATCGTAGTGAACGCGATAATGGATCCAGACTTTAATTTTGAGAGAGGATGGAAAACCGTCCATACAGCGGCGAAACTTGGTATACTATATTTTACGATAATACAAGAAAAAAGCGCGCTATACTGCTATGTTTAGGGGGCAAGGGAAAATACCCTATTACCCCTACGGCCCTTAAATCCGCTACCGGATGAACGACGAGTAGACGCGATCATTTTATTGGTATAAAGAATATTTCACAACGAAAATGACTGTAACCTAAAATTTGAAAGAATCTGTATATTATTTCGTTTGAGAGTTGTACAGCGTGGACACATCTATAATGTATAACTAAACGATAATTATTCTGCTTGGTTTTTCATCGAATCAATGAATGAATTCTATAGTACGAACGTCGGATGTTGTACGCAGAATTTTAAATTAATAATATAATAAATTTATTGCCGTCGTCAGAAAATGAATCAATAACATAGGCTGCTTTTGGTTATTTACGAAAAACGAAATAATGTTACCTATAAGATCGTACGCCAATATAAATTAAAAACAAAAAAAAAAAAAAAAAAAAACTTTGAATATTATTATAATATTATTCAAAACTGTATTGTCCATAAAACTTTACGATACGTAATTTATATTATACTATAACGTAATATAGTACACGTATTAATAATTGCCGAGACCTTCAAGATTAGTTTTTGACATGTAATTCGGTTATACGTATGCGCGCTGCTGTGCGGTATACTTACCGTTAACGATGGAAAACGGCGGAATCTTTTTCGGAAGGACGTGAGGGAGGTAGGTGGGGATGGGTAACAACCGCTAACCACTCTCGGTTTTTGGCAATTTTCCCTCGGGACGATTATTACAGCGTCGTCGTCGTCGTCGTTATTTGTTCCGTCTGGCAAACGCCAAATCGCCAACAATCCGGCGCCGTTGCAAAGTACGTGGCCGCGTGTATTATACTTATACAGTAACGACTGTGCCAAAACTGACATTTTACTATTCTTTCGCTGTGCTTTTGCCCGTTTGTTTATAGTATTAAACGATTCGTCTTATCTCTCGCTTCAACCGCGACTATTAAACGTCTTTAATTCGACAATATACAATACTGTACCGTGTGTAGACGTAATATAATATGGTTTCGTATAAATACGGCATTTGCCAATTCAACTCGTGTTTTCCGAGACAAATGACAGGTTATTAACGCATTTTTAATTCTGAGCAAAGCGAGTAATGCATAGGTTTTTTTTTGTTTGCGGCTGTAAACATTTTTTTTTTTAACCAAAAATCTTGCTCTAATCAATTAATTAAAAAAGACATTTTTTGTAGATTTATGGATCTAGTTGGTGTGTTGAGAAGTTTATTTTTTTATTTTCCGAGCAGTGTTAATGATAATTAATAATGATCAGGAAAAAACTTAGGGAAATAGGAAAATTTACAGCAATAATAATTTCATTATTTATGCTTTTTTTTTTTTTTTTTTACCATTTGGATTAAAAATAATTGTACAAAACTAAAATGTTCGTATAACATTAAATTAGCTTATTACAAGCGTAATAAAATTTCGAATCATTTTGTTTATTTTTAAATGTTTATCCACTTAATTTATTTGTAATTTGTAGAATTGTAGAAATCTTTTTAAGGTGTATCTAATGTATTAATAAAACAATATTTTTAACAACATTTTTAATGTTATATTCAAATACATAAAACAAATTATCTGAATACAATTTACAGAAGTTTTCAAAAATGTATTTTGAATAAATTTTAAATGCATTTTTAACAGGCTGCGATCGGACTGTAGAAAAATGAAAATAAGAAGATTTGAAGTCGATATTATATGCCATACATACTTAAGTCTTCTTCTTCTTCATCTTCATCCCAGCTATTTAAGGTCAGCTATTTTAGTCTTTCTTTTGAACTTTCACTTACTCCTATCTTCCACTTCGTCTACGCTGACTGTCCTGAAGTGACCTGAGGATTCATCATATCGTTCTAAATCGCATCCAATCCTCTCTTTTTTGGTCTTCCTCCTTCTTCTCCTTCCTCCTGCATTTATTTTGTATTACCATTCTTACTGCTTCTGATTCCTCTCTCATCGTGACATTGTAACATGTCAAATTATTTCAATCTACTTTCTCTTATTTTTCTACTAACGAAACCTTGTCTCACTTTTTTTTTTATCGGCATACACTCACCACCCGAAAATATCGTTAAGTATTTCGTCATATGACGGCTTATATGTATGCACTAAATGTTTTTTTTTAACTACAATTCTCTTAATTAGCTTCATGTCCGGTTTGGCCTATCACCCTGGACGTCCCGTTCACGTCTAGGTCCTTCACGGGTCAGCAATGCCCGTAGCTCTAATCATTTCATACCGACCTGACCCTCTTCTAGCAGCTGCTGTATCTATTTAGCTATTAATGCTTCTACTGCTGCCATGGTGGCTGCGTGCAGTCCATTACCAGGTGGCCTTTCCTTGGCACTGATAGTACTAACAGGCCTTGTTTGAGATATTTCATGGCTAGATTGTACTTTTTCTGACAACGGAAGCAGATTAGTGGGCTACTCACCGCGGTTTTATCAGCATGGTGGTATTCCGATGTGGTAGGACCATTCGGGCAATAAACTCGCCTCGGCCTCCAACTTTTCTGTGCATGGAGACCTCCACGTTACCACCATCGATGATTTCTACCTGCACAAGTTCTTTTCTTTCACCCACTCCGGAAAGTCAAGTGATATAGTGGTACTATATTCTCTCGTCACTACGCATTCACTAAGGCATTCTCATATCTAATATACTTATTCTCTAAAGCACCCGACGCTTAGGTATACCCACTTTATCCAACTGCACTTAATTTTAAGTCATTTTTTTCATGTCTTAATAAAAATAAAGATACATGTTAGTTTTTTGATCCCTTACTATTATATTTGAATATTCTATATTATTTTAAAATTATTTACTATGAAAATAAACACTCAATCCACTACGAAGAAACTGGCGTTGAAATAATTGTTCAAATGGATCCATTTGCACGCGTTTTTTCCAAACACCAAATATATTAAAGGTATATATAGGATATACTTATGCTTAATATATTGTAGGCCGAGACGCCTAATAGTGACAGATATTAGATACACAGCTAGGACGGGGTAGATAATGTAACCCTTTTTTTTTTTTTTTTTTTTTTTTTTTATTGGTTACATTACTTTTAGTACATTATAGATCATTGTATATTCACGAATTCAAAATTCTACTGATTAATATCTTTAATATCTGTGCCAAACACGCAGATTAAATTAATCGTTATTTACAGGCAGCAGTTTATCACAGAATTTATAAAGGATAATAATAAATATCATAATAATCATTGACAGCGGCCGGCGTATTATTATTATAACAATGAAGTTGGACTTGGTTACATATACTAATGTAGTCACCATCCCCGTACACAGTGAACGGATAAAATATAATCAACACTATATGTCATATTCTATCAGACAAAAAATAACCAACAACTGCGTTATGAGTAAAAGTTTGAAAATTGCTTCCCGGGAAATCTAATAAACAAAATTGAAATTCTTTCGTAGCCACACAAACGCGAAACATTATGTCACTGCAATCTTGAATATCGTATTTATTTATTTTTTTTTGTTTTTTTTTTTTTTTTTTATTAATAAAATATAATATTAGCATATTTTTCTTTGATACACATGAAAGTAATGTTATAATATTATAAAAAAAAAAATCAAAATTCGTTTACCCATATATTTCGATTATTACCATTGTCTATTATATGACAGTGAGTATAACAAAGAAAACAAGCTATTAGTTTTACAAAAATGTGGGTTTTTTTTTACCGAAAAATAATAATACTTCATTTTTCTCATACCCCAGATACTTCAAAAGATGCGGATTTTCGCGATGATTGATGATACTCTATTTGAAACATAAATTGAACTTTTCAACAGTTTATTCCGTTGTTAATTATTTTTTATTAGGTACTATTTTTTTTCTGTAAACAACTTTTCTACCAGAAATTTTAGGAAAAACGGAAAAATGTACGAAATTTATTATTTTCAAATCGTAAATATTACGACCTTTCAAAACATGTATACCCGAATTACGCTCACGGTTAATCATTGCGTACAAATACACATTAATTTTCCCCCCGTACTATACGACTATATTAAAATAAGCTTTTCGAAAACGTTATTTCTAAAATGTGTTCGGCATATATGATCGGAGAAAATCGTTCGACGGTCGTATTTATATACCTAGATATCTACCATATAGATATGAGCCCATATACCATTATGCGATTTGTTGGTACGCCGTGTTCAGTTTTATGAAGAATTTCCTTTAGATATTAATTTTACTGTTATTTGTTTCCAAAATAAATTTAAAATAAAAATAATTTTTTGTAGGCATTAAAAATACGTATTGATTTAGTAGTCATTAATTTTAAATCTCATAAAATTACACTCAAGTCCATTATTAGGTAACAAACTCCTTATCAATTATCGTAAATCGTAGCGAAATTGCTGGTAAAAATGTTGTCCACAGAAAAAAAAAAAATACATTAATAAACATTGTAAAATCAATACTTGTCTCGTTCCACTCGGATTCTGAATTATTACAAAAATTAATCGTTTACGAAGTATAATATTACCGTTTAAAATTTATCCAAGTACCAATTATGCCTACCACACGTACCGTCCGAAAGCGCGGCACGGATATTTATGATATTGTTACCTCTTATTATTATTATTATTATTATTATACCTATATAACAAGTATAAACTGCGACGAAAGACATCGTTTTATATTATCGCGCGCACAATAATATGAACGAAAAACGAAAAAAAAGAAACTAAAATTTGATAAAACTTAAAAATATATATTTTCATCATTATACTTTATTTGACATCGTGACAAATAAATCATTGGTCTAATGGCGACAAAAAGCTATGTGTGCCATTGAATACCTTTGGTATCATGTTGAAATACTCAGAGAAAGTAGATATTTTGTTTTCCCTTCTCGGCCTATTCTAATTGTGTCCCTTAACATTGTTTGATAGGCAACTAAATTTAAACTGTCTATACCATTGTTTTTGTTATATTTTAATTATTTTTTTTTTTTTTTGTTTTTATAAGAACTACATCCCCGGGCGTTAATAGTGTTATTATAGATTAATATTGATTAATAACGGTCCAACATTAACGTTATTTACGAAAGTCGGTTAATATTTTTTGGACACAAAAATATTCATGAAAATTTGATTGCGAGCTTATGATTCGAAATGCAATTAAATTACTGGCATAAATTGCGAAAAACGTGTTTAATAATTAATATTAGTACAATACAGTAAAAGACTAAATGTATACTAATGTTCGTTAACGTATATACCGTTAAAATAATTATATTTATAAGGAGTTAAATAATTTTTTTTTTTTTATATATTTATCTTACTTTTAATTAGATAATGGAAAACTTGAATATAAAGTATAATACTTCATGACGCACTGGAAAAATATATGGTTTTTTAATTTTAAATAAATAAGAAAATAATTTACAAATTGACAAAAGTACAAAAATACAGGATGTCCCACGAAGGTTGTATACCCGTTGTAATATTACCAGAGATAATAGAGATAATGGAATTCTGTTTTGTTTTATACTACTCACTGAGATAAGGATTACAAATATTTATATTTTGGTAAAAAAACTTAAAAAATAACTTTTTTTTTTTGTATATAGGCCATTTTTATAGTAATTTTATAAAATGTATTCTCCTGAAGATGTTGACGTATTAATATTTTACTTTCATCAAATTTGTAATTTCTAATAATTTCTTAAATTTCAGAGAAAAGAAGTGTACGGTAAATAAATTTTAGTAATAAAAATCGATTAGCGAATATCCTGCTGCATAGTTATAGGTATTTTTCTCTGAACTTTAAAAAATTATAAAAAATCACAAATTTTACATCAGATTTCTGTAATAATAATAAATAGACTGTAAATTATTCAAATATCACAGTAAAAATATATTTTTATTTGTTTGTATATAAATAATTATTTATCTACAATATTTATGATTTTCTTGAGAATGGTTAATGTAAAATCACTAATTGTACCGCGTTCATGTATTTCATAAATAATAATAATATGCGAATACTGATTTAGAGCTATTTGTTTTATCATCAAGATATTTTTTTATCCGTCCGTAAAAATAGCACAATTTTTACCACGAAATTGATCCACAAATAAAATTTTAGTATTTCTGCCTTGTGGTACATTACATTAGTTCACCCTCTAGCCTCTAGCATTCACTGTAATGGAGTTTTTTTTTTTCTATCAGTTAACATCTCTTTCACCAGAAATCTTGCATCGATTTTCAAACATAGCATTTTTTTTCTCAAAAAGAATTTTGTCTGCAATATATTTGACGGTCGAAAAACGTTTAGCGTTATTTTGTAATTTTTTTTTTTCATATCATTTTAAGTCAAAATGTTGACAAAAAACGAAACACAGTAATGTTACAAAACTTGTTGGGACGGACATCGCTCAGAATCGATTTTCGTTAGCAACGATTAATACGTAATACAGACATAAACTCGATTAAATATTTCAATCGATTTAACCGCCCTACTTAACTATTCCAACTTACAACAGTGACATAACCGTCAACAGTACAGTATCGGCTGTTTTTTTTTTTTTTTTTTGTTGCACACGTATTGTAATAATATAAGCTAATGGAGTAAAAATGTAAAATTAATATATTATATTCATACCATTGACGCGTATTGACTATACTGGACAACATTAAAGTACCACAATAATATATCATTTTATTATTATACATCACAATATAATAGAGTGAAAACCATTTCTAATGGAAAATTGGGTATAACGCGGATAAATCTTGCTATCTAGTTTTTGTATATAGGTTCCCGCAAAATCCCCGTATTTTAAATTTATTTTTTGCGCGGTTATTATCCGCGGTGGATGTATACGGATGTGATGTTGGACAATTTTAAACCCTTTGTACCACCCTCTTTATAACGGACAGTTTTATGTACACACACACACACATATCCCGAATAAATGATTAATTTAATGATGATATCGCTAGATAATAGTGTAAATAATAATAAGTATTCTTAGCTTTCTTATCTGGGACCATTGTCGCACATACGGGGGGTGCTTAGCACCCTAAGATTTTGAGCTAAATAAAATAAATATAATACTCAAATAGTACCAATAGACACAAGATAAGTAATAATTACTATTAAACTATTGTGTATCGATTTATATCATATAAAATATATTAATAATTAATTTTATATAGTGTTTATATAAGTTTACGATAATTGTTTTCGTGTTGTTGAGGAGGTACCTATCCCTTGTCGGTTGTTTATTAGGCAATGGACGATTCACCGTTGAAAATCGGATCTCGTTATTTCAATATGTATACAATTGTTTATTGAAATGTCCAATAGGTTCGGGGGTGTTGCGGCATAACCCATCTCCCCGTTACACCATATCATAAATGATCGTAACGCTCCCAAGTTTTAAGCTGAATGCGCGCCGAATTCCGGGACAACCAAATGGCAAATTATCATCCGTATCACCGAGATAACCCACGGATAAACAAAAATAAATAAATACATTTACATAAACAGATAAGATATTCGAATCAAAATTACCTAAAAATAAAACCCTATAAAATTCACAAGACTGAGAATACAACGTTAAGGAATCTCATCGAAACCGGTTGAGTAGTTTCAGAGTGCATCGCACCCGAACTCGTCGTACGCGTGGTTTACATACCTATAAGATATTGATAACTGTTATTAAACTGATGATTTTTTGACAATTTTCAATTTAGGTTCGAATCGATGTGCAAATATTGAGATTAATAGTTTTTTTTATTTTTAATTTTTAGTCTTAAATTTATCAAACTACGAACAAAACAAAAATAATAAAGGAATTTGAGTTGCTACTACTACACACGACACTGTAATCATAGGCACGTATGATGTTACGCACACCTACAATATAAAATAATCGATGTAAATATGAAAACTTGAACTCACGGATAAACTAAATAGTTACCTATTGGCGGTAAGAAGGATTTCAGTATGACTGCATTACTCGTAAATTGTATAGTAATTTATTCTGTAAAACTTACGATTAAGCGCGTATATATACCTACTGGATTGGCTTTTAAGTTTTTAACTTGGTTTTTTTTTTTTTATTATTATAACGACAGAGACTGCAAAATAAATTCGAATCACTAATTAATCGCAGTGATGTAACTATACTAAAAGCACCCACTCAATCTCTCTGTCCAACACTGAACATTTTACCAGGTTTTTGTATTATTATTATTCTCAGTATGTCATCGGTTAGGTTAGCATTTCTTTTTAATGCATTTAATTATAGTGTATATTGTAAACCACACCCTCGTTGGTTTTAAACGGATTTATTAAATACCCGGGTAAAAATAAATACAACAAATGGGTAAAAAGAATTGTATATTACGTAAACAGAAACAGAATTTCCAGAATCTGACGTTTATGCTGAACATTTTTAAAATTCATATTACCATTTGGACCGACCGACGTGATATTTAATTAAAAATTAACATTTGACGTTTTTTTTAGGAATCACGTGGAAATTTGTTAAGAGTTTTTTTTTTCTTTTTTTTTAAACATCAACTCCTACATTTTAAAAGGCAAAATAATATTCAGTACAAGGAAAAAAGTAATACGTAAAATAATGAGGAATTAATTAAGAACTTTGTTTCAAAATTAATGTGTCATCGTAGAAAGCGTATACCTTTTTGACAATCGAAAAATAAATAGAAAATGTTTTTTTTATTCAACATGAAACAGATTTTCCGGTGCAATAATTTTAGAATGAAATATAATATATTATTATAATTTATTTTAAAAATAAAAAATTATGTGGGAACTGTACAAATTTAACATAATTTGATATTATAAAATCAAAAACCGAATAGTTTATTATCTGATACTAATACTGAAACTCGCAAACGTCTTAAAAAATATCGATGTCTTGCAACTTTTTTTTTTTGGACCTTATTAACAATATAGAACACGTTATCCTGGACACTCCACTTTTTCAGTAGATTTCTTGAATTAAAAACTGCAAATTTTAAAAAAAAGGCAATACCCTGAGGTAACGTCGGTATTTGATATTACGTCATACTAAACTAGGATTACCTTAAAATTTACCGCTTACATATTTAATTTGCTTTTATTGTATCACAAACTATGTGAAAGTGGTTACTGAAATAAAAGAAAAACGTGTAATAACTGTTAAAAATTATAATAGTTCTTGTGGTTCAGATAATAATTTAACCTTTTTTTTTTAAAATTTTCGATTTTTTTACGTAAAATAATATTATAACAGCTACACCGGAGCAAACGGTTCCTTGAATAGTTTTTGATACTACAAAACCAACACATAGGTTTGTATTCAAATTATTAAAACCTCCTTGTAATACACAAGATAGATACTGCAACTGGGATAATATTTCGTTTGCGTAAGGAACCTTAGTTCGTCGATAACGAATCGCTATAAGTTTAAATTTATCATTTCCTATTTTTCGAAAGTAAACTGTATCTAGTTGTACAATGGCGAAGTGATTTTTTAATTTTGCTTGCAGTTTTCTTAATAATTGAGAAAAAAACAAACTAAATTACGGCGATAACAATTTCATTATTTTAATATTTTCCGATTTTATTTTTTTTTTTTTTTACCAGATATTACTCCGAATAACAAGAATAATTTTGTCCAGTTGATGCAAAATAATATTGCTCTTTGATTTCTTATGTAATTTTCTTAATACCTGAGAAAAACTGATTAGTTTATGACAAAAACGGATTTCTTATTTTCAATTTTTTTTTTTTTTTTTTTTTTTGTAATTCGATTGAAAATAATTTCAGAGTCCCGCAATTACCACAGAACTTCTTTATATGGTTATTTTAGTCTTATTTGTCGTGGTGAAATTTCCAATTCATTCCAGCGACCTTTGAGCTGTTGATAAGATTTTGACATTAAGTATTAAAAACTATTTTACTGATCAAATTTAACTCGATAATATTTCTAACTGATTCTGTAACTATCATTATAGAGCTTGTAAAACGATAAACTCACACCATTACACTAAAGTCCAACAAAAAAAAAACTAACATGATTTGATACGAAATCCATTATCGAATATAAAAAGCATGCCATAAAATGACAACGTGTACCTATCTAAGAATATTGCATTTTTAACAATATCTTTTGTTGTTTTTTTTTAAACCTTTTTACAAAGGGATAACAAAAACAAAACAAAAATTTGTAATGAGAAATAACATGAAACTTTAATCACATAAAAGATAATACATTTTACCAATACAGTGTTTAATACGTGTCAATAACCATTCCTATTTAACCTATTTATTGAACGGTTCTCACATAATACTTACAGATAATTGATAAAAATAATGTCAAATAATAAAAACGTATACAGAATATAGATCGTTTAATATTAAACCCCATGCGATGTACAGGCGCACGCATATTCTTTTTTAATAAAATTTAAGGTTTACGATCGTATACGTACGTAACTGAACTAATTGTACTATTTTTACAGAGTATACGCTAATTATTTACCAGCTGTTATTTGTTAACGCCGTATACCCAAAAAAACTACTGGATTTAACTATAAGTATACACATAGTTTTTTTTTGAAATTTTAATGTATATCATAAAATTATCTTTTCCTTTTTTTTTTTCTTAATTTTCTAAAATTTTCATTTCTAATCGAATGTAAATATAGATGAGTAGTTGATAATTATTATTTATCTTTATCTTTATTTAGAGTTAATAATAATCCTAGCGATAAATATTATCGATTTTTTTTATCTATAGAGAACGACCTGCGGTGTTATCCTTATGCTAATAACTCTGTCAGTATTCATTTTCCTTTTTCAATCGGGTTTTGTGAGAGAGGACGCATATGTAAAGAAAAATGTAATTTCTCATCCTTTTATCACTGGAAAAAATAACTTTTTAAAATGTTTGAAATAGCCATTTTGTAAAATATATTATTCTAAAAATTTTAATGCGTCATGCATTCATATGCAATTAATAGTTTCTTAGTTTTAGTGGTTTTTAATGCATTGTAAATAGGAGCGGAAACAATATAAATATTTAAGAAGACAAGAAATCATCGTGCTGATTGTGATTCCTCACTGCGTAACGTATTATTCTATTGAAAATTAATTAAATCGGTCATTTCGAAAAGGTCATTTTCCATAATTAAAATTTTCAAGAAACGTAAAAGACTGTTTTTAGAGATCAACATCAAAATTAGATAAAAACTGAATAAGAGTTGAATTATTCAACTCCCTTATAAAAAAAAAAAAAAAAAAACAAATTTACTATAATATTAATAATGTTCTCAACAACAGCTAGACAATAAACCAATTGATAATACGATCTTAACGAATAATGTTGCTGATAAAGATATTTCGGAGAAATGGCCTTTTCGAGTGCGCCCGTTAAATTTAGACCGTGACGAATTGTCGGAGATACGGCGGTCTCGCAGAATATACGCATTTTTATTGGTTAAACACGTATGTCACACAAGACTAATTTTGAAAAAGTATAGGAAAATGGTCATTTCGAAATGACTGATGTACATTGTGTTCGCGTCAGCGCGTGGATACCCTGGACGCTGGACGCCCTGTAGACGTTTCAAAATCGATATCTATCGGTTTACGATACAACACTGCGGCTTTAGATGCCCGTATACTTATATACCGGGCGGACTTACACCTGCGCGGAAACGTAAAACCGAATATTATTAACAACAGCCCGTGCCGATTGCCCGGATTACAAAACCGCTACTACGCCCGGTACAGCTGTCACAATTGTTGTTGTAACGGCGTTAACGGAATATTGCGAGCGCGGGCAAAAGTCCTTGCGCGCCGGCACATTCCATTGCCGCGTGCCATCCCAATAACATCAGTCTGCGCTATCGAGAGTCGCGGCCGCCGCGAACAATAATAATAACGATATATAATAACAGAATAACGGTTCGATAAAGTCCGATCGCGTCGTTTGAACGCGATAATATTGTGTTATCCGGATGATGGGCCGTTGACGTACACAACGGTAGATTATTCGACTATTATTGAGAGGAGGCCGTCCCGGCATTTGCGTACCGTCTCGGTGGTAACTATAACAATGCGACGTTACAAAAATGATTACACTCGCGCAGTCAGTATTAATTGTTATTATTATTATTATTATTATTATTATAGCGCGAATATTGTGACGTTTAGGTCGAAATTCGAGTTGAAACGCTCATCCGTATCGTCGGTGACGTATTCAATGGGGGAAATCTGGGAGACGTACCTCCTCCCGTAATCGTTTTTCGGTAATTGCTGTTTATACGGATACCTACCTAAAACCTTGAACGAAAACCTTGATTCGAACCGCTTTTTAAACCACTCGCTTATGCGGGCAATCGGAAATTTGGAATAGTAAACAAATTAATAATAACACCTAGGTAGTTGTCATCAATTTTGATTTTATTGATAATTTTGGGAAAAACAAATTATAAATAATTTACGAAAATATATAAATTAAATAAATTGACTGTACACGTTTTTTACAATATATTTACAAACCCAGTATTTTCCGACTCAGTAAAATCCTAAATACGCCACTGCTCCGTGTCGCGACATTATTAAACGGGGCAATGTCATTTTCGAGAGGCCGTACTACGTCAGCGTTTTTCTAAACCGTTGACGTAGGTACGAAAAAGTTACGGCTAATTACAAGAAAAAAAAAAAACTAACACGGCTGCATATTTTAAAAGAACGGCGGCGGACACTTTCCTCGGAAATATTCGACTCTTTAACAATTCGTTTGACTGTGTTTCAACTCCAGTTTCAACCTGAACGCTCATAATAATTTATGTGTTTTAAGTAACGTGATTTCGCCGTTGAGAATCACTTTTTTATCTACTATATCGCTAGGTATAGCTGTCTCCTACGGCGATGCTATTGACAATTTAAATGCCCCCGCCCCTCACCCCCTATCACAACCAATCCCAGTCACCGCTCGCCCAGTCGCTCCCTCTACCTATCCGCCATCCTAACCCTCCTTTGACCTTCAGTAATATCACATTTACTTGCAAATATTTTGCAAAAGTAATGAAATCTCATTGAACCGGTAGAGATCGACCTTTTATCGTGAGTGATGTTGACAAAAAATTACTACCGTTACCGTTCGACCCGAATCGAGACACGGCCTTTTTCGTTGCAACAATACCTATTTGATGTTGTTGTTTTCTTAGCGGAAAATGTCGAGGACCGCTTAGTCAATATTGAAATAGCCTATAACCTTCTATTGACGGAATAAGGAATCGAACGAAAAAAGATTTATCATAATCGATTAAGTAGATAGTAGACAGTTATATAGAATAACCCGCTTCGTCAGATTTTTTGCGTTTTTTTCCTCAATTTTTTTTTTTTTCTGGATTATATTTATTATTGGACGTTATTAAACTAAACGTTTTCCTGTTTATTTTTCGCGTATTTTCCCTTTTTTTTCCCCTGCGAAAACCATTTTCCGACAGTATTATAGAAATATCATACAATTTTTTCACGTCATGGTTTATTATCAAAGAAGAGCAGCGTCTATAGTAAATATAGTAGAGTATTACAGTAAATTTATTTATTTTATCTTATTATCATTTTTCGTAGGGAACCACTAAAATTCGGTTTTCAAAATCAGTAGAGTAGTGAACCCGGAAAGGTTGAAATCCACTACCGTAAAATATATACAGAATGATTCACTAAGCGTGCCCACCCTTTTTTTTTTTTTGGTTAGGTGGTTAGTAGAGCAATAATGAAAAGCCGCGCGCCGTGCCGCCATACAAATGATACTCCATTACTCTCCCTCTGCCTAAATTTAAAAGTGAAATATCTCGTTAACGGATTGATGGAAATCAAAAATTTATTTTAAGTAATAATCCGTCTATTTTCGGGATATTTAATATAAGTTCTCGTTTGAAAAACCAAAGTTGATATCACCACAGGATACTCTTTAAATGTTTTAAAAAATCGAAAACATCGGCTTTAATTGCACTTAAAAAAACGTAAAATTATCAGAATTTGAATACACGCAAAATGTAACCGAAAAAACGGGGAGAGCGCGCTTAGTGACTCACCCTGTACCTAGTTAAATGGGTACACTCATTTTCTCGGAAAGTATTCATTTTTTCCGGAATTTGTTTTCTGTAGAACATTTAAGAAACAAGCGGCTCTACAATTTTATATTTATGTTGTTTTTTTTCGAGGATAAAACATTGGATTTAAAAGTCCACAAATAGATGGAATATTAGTTAGCCTAACCTAATGTTAAGTTCAGGTCGGAGGCGAATAGCGGTGCATTGTTAACACGCCGCGTGCCATACGAATGGTTCTCCACTACTCTCCTCCAATTAAACTCAAAAGTGAAATATCTCGTCAACCAGTTGATGGAAATCAAGTATTAATTGTATGTAACACTCCGCATATTCGCGGAATTTTTCGACACAGGTTCTCGTTTGAAAAACCAATGTCGGTGGCGGTTTCACCCCCGAAGGCAAGGGCGACGGAAAAACAGAATGAACGTGAAATTTTAGAGCGGCTTGGTCCCCGGAAAATTATGTCCTACGGGTGTTCCGAGTGTTGCACTCGGACGACAGTGGGCGTTCGGGAGTGGGTACACTCGGAGTCTACGCGCTTAAACGGATCGACCTGTACAAACGGTGCAAACAGTTATCGCACTTCCGTCGCGGCGGCGGTCGTATTTTTTTTTATTTTTTTTTTTTCTTCCGCGGTACGAAAACGACCAACGCACCACAACAGGCGCCGACCGTTTGAACGTGTCGCGCGCGGCCGCGGTCCGCAGCGTGTCGTAGCGGGACGCCGGCGGCGGTTAATCAAACGCGACGGCATCCGTAATACTCGGAACGCCGCCAAAAACGGGGCCGCGCGCCGTCGCCGGGCGGTGTTGCGCTCGTACGGGCGGCAACGGGTTTTGTACATTCGCCGGACACCGAAAACCCGTTCGTGTAGCGCGCGACAATATAATGCGGCCGCGTCCGAGTGCCCGTCGTCCCGGCGACCATTTTTTTTGTTTTTTCATTCTTTTTTCTACCGATTCCGTCCCGATTGAAAATCCTATTGTCCGTGCCGAAAATACATACAACGCTATACGACAACATCCAAACGTAGTGTACATACCGTGCCCGTAAATTTGATACTAATATTAATAAAAACGTGGAAAATGCAAAACGGAAAAACTGAAAAAATGAAAAACTCGTGCGACTAAATAAAATAACACGGGCCGCTAATTCGTGGGTCCGTAATAAAAACCCGGGACGGAACTAGTGTATCCTTAAATTCGAATTTCAAATTTGGGACGGAACTCGAATGGAGCCCATTATATAGATTCTAAATTACGCGTAAACGTTAACTTTGAAAAAGACGGACATACTTTGCACGTGGGTGCAGTCACTGTTGTAGGTAGGAAATCGGGAAGGTACGATACAGAAGGGGATTTAATGTACATCTGTAAGCAACGATAAACCGACGCTAACGAAAAAACGATTCTGAAAAAAATTCAGTTAATAGGGATACTTTGTCAATAATATTATATACGTCATATTATGGTCAAATATCATATAAATAAATAGGTATTATATATTTTATTCGATAATATTTGTTTAATATTGTATCGGTTTTCCCGTTTTTCCAACGTTTTTTTCCGGTTTTCCCATGTTTTTTCCATTTATTGGGAAAATCGAAAAATTACGTGCTTATAATACCATCCCGGTCATATTTCCTTTCAGTTAAAGTGCTATACTTGTAAACACTTGAAATATTTCCGGTAGAAAAGTCATTCACAAATAGGAAAAAAATAAAAACCATGTAAAACTATAAGCTTCTTCGCTCTACTCAGAATCTAAAAACGGTTAAGTGTTGAAATCAAGACATTAAAATATTCTACGCTGTGTCCTGTATCCTAATAGGAAATCTGACTAGAGTAGTACATTGGAAAGGTCATTTTTCGTTTTTTCCTAGAAGGTTTCCCAACAAATGGCAAAACATGATAAAAAAAGACGTCCTAGGATAATGGAGACGGGTGTAGTTACCAGTGCCCGCGCTAGGTTTTTGCAAGTCCCTAGGTAAAATATTCCAGAGGGTCCTGAAAACATCTTTTACAAATCAGTATAGGGAAAACCGGTTCATTTTACTCACCCCCATAATTGTCCATCACGGTAGTTTATCCCTTCTATTTATACATTTAAATAACATAATAATAATGTATTAATAAAATAAGTCGGCTCACTTCTCCGCTACTATGTCGACGTTCAAGCGATCGCGCCTATGGCATTTACACCGCATTTTTTGGAAAATACAAATATTTATATGAATAATTTAAAAAAAAAAAAAAAAATGTATAAATATTTTACACTTATTCTCGAAATTATCAAAAAATCACTAATTTGTATAATAATAGAAATATAATGAAACAATAGCAAAAACTAATTATTATTTTAATGTAATATTATTAGATATTCCCCTGATAAATGTAGGAATATCATTTTTACTATTGAAAAAATAGGTTATATAATATTATGTAGGTACAATGTATGGTGTAAATAAGCAGCGTCAAAAAAGTAAAAACGTAACTTCGTAACGTCAACATACGCGAGTGCTTGAAGGTTGATTTATTAGAGTATTTAAGTAGATGCATAAACAAAGAAAAATAATTGGCTAGACTGAAAATTAAATCATTGGATTAAATAGTCTGTAAACCATATTTATTTCAAAAAAAAAAAAAAAATTAAAAAATAGTTTGGTAAAAACTACTTTGATAGGTACCAAAAAAAGGTTTGAAAAAAATAAATGATATAAATGTATTATAATACTATTGTACATCTATATCAATTATAATCAGTGCTCGAATTGGGAAAGTTAAATTAGAGGAGCTCTTTCCCCTGCGCATCCCCACACAATTCAGGCAGCGGTTATAATATTATAATAATAATAAGTCATTGTAATACTTCCGTAATTTTGGCAAGTGATGACCGCGACAGTTTAGAAAAAAATTAAATCGTGTACTTTTGATTCAGAATTGCCAATCAATGCGAGATTAATCCTTATCAAGACTATGTTATTATAATTTATTATAATTATTTAGTTGTAAGCAATCCAAAAGAAGTTCATGAAATATACATCCGACGGTAGGTACACAAACATAAATATTTTGCGTGATAAGTACTCCAGATATAGGTACAATACTAAAAAAAAATCAATACATCATAGTAAAACGAACATGAAAATATTAATATTTAATATAAAAATGCGAGGCCCCGTTAAACGCGGGTCCTGGGCGGTTTAAAAATTGAAAATTTTGAATTTTTAGTGCTTATTGTTATTGTATTTAAAATAGAAAATTAAAACTTGATCAACAAATTGATCAGAACAAAAAAAACAGCGAATTCCGTATTTATTTTTCACCAAAATGTACCTAAATTCCAAGAGCACTGCACAACAATCGAAGCGCTTTTTGAGAAATAATTTTAGCCAATTAAACATTTGTACGTGGAAAAAAAACAAATTTCAGGCATTTTAATGGTCAAATTTATTTCGAAACAAAAGAGTTAATTGGTGAATTTGTTTCGATCGATCCCTCAAGCAAGTTCTACAGAACCCAGAAGTAGTTAATAAAAAATTATCGTCGGAGTACATATCGCGCCCAAGCGTTGACATCGGAAACATATGTTTTCAACAAAAATAACGCTACTGTGGAGGCCCATAATCGTCCGTACTATAAATCGATAATACCCACTCGATAAACCCGCATAATAATCTACTGTGCGCGGTTTAGGCATCGAAAATGGTCGGGACGCGATTTGAACACACGCCGGAATAACCCGGGACGCAATAATTACTCAATCAAACTTTTTTATGGTTTTCTTTTTCGTTCCGGACGCAACTGTGTAGTACGCGGCGCCCGAAACAGCGGCACGTCCCGTCGGCATTTTTACAATTTTTTTTTTTTTGTTTTATTACCCACAAAATACACAACCGCATTATTATTATCATCGCAGCACGGTATTAATGGACTTCAATGGGAAACGACGACATTAGCGCGGGACGAGTCAATGCCCGCGCCTACGTTATACACGCGTGTATTATTATATTATTACAGTGCGCAAACTTTGTTCATAAACTATCGTTTAGTCCTTTTCAAATACACGTTATAGTCTTTAGTCTTTTGTGTAAACTATATCTATTCAATTAAACCGCACGAATTATAATATTATATGCGCCCGCGATGCAATAACCGCGCCTAACGGATTTCGTGTAAAATATTCACTTAAACTTCAAAATATTACGCGTCGTATTAAAACTTATGTTTTCGCCGACGACGATAATAATTTGTATACAGTATACTGTACATTATAGTTACCTACGCAGCCATAATAATTGGCAATTGTTTATGATATTTTTATCGCGTACAAATTTCTAATTTTCTAACGAACTATTTCAGGCAAACGCCGATATTATTTTTGTCGTAAACGTGTGCGGTCTACAGGGTCGTGCGCAGGGGTAGGGAGTAGGGGTTATACCCTCCCCGTTGGCTTGAAAATACAATTTTTATTTGCTACATCGCCTACCTCCGTTCCCAATGAAAATTCCTGAACACGCCACTGGTAATCTATACGGTAAAAATTTCAAATAGGTTTCGAATTTTTATAATAATATTATTATTATCTGAAACGTACAATAAACATCAATATTATGTGTGGGTATAAGACATATGAGAAAAGTAACTATATTATTAAAAAGACGGACTTATTTCACACGTGGATGCAACCACTGTTGTAGGTGGGAAGTTGGGAAGGTAGGATACAAAGGGGAATTTAATATATACCTGTAAGCAACGACAAACCATTACTTACGAAAGAACGATTCTGAGAGGAGTTCAGTTGATAATGATGCTTTGTTAACAATATATAGTTTATCATATTATGGTAAAATATTAAATAATTAAACAGGTATTATATATTTTCTTTAATAATATTTGTTTAATATTGTACCGGTTTTCCAGTTTTTCCTACAGCTGTCCCGGTTTTTCACATTTGCTGGGGCCTATATCGTATACATTAGAGTAAGCTATCTGGTAGAATTTTCGTACACAGTATAAAAAAAAAAAAAAAAAAAAAAACATCTTTGTAAAACCAATAAAATAGCCATAAATATATTATTATGTAACAACAGCCTTTGAAAAAAATTATCATTCTACAGCAATGTTTTGCTACAAACATTCTAAATAATGACCGGTGGATACAAACTATAACAGTATAACGTCTTTGGTCCCAGGTTATAGATGGGCTTGAGTCAGATTCTACAAACATATGTTATTTTACTTTTTTTTTTTTTGTACATTGTTGAATGCACGATAATAGTTATTTAGAATTGTTTCGTAAGTATCTATAAAATACATAAAATTCGCTAAAACTAAAAATAAATTATTTTCATAATACCATATATATCAGCATTTGTACATTTTTCTTGGCTTCGCACGGGATAGCGGGGTAATTTTTGAACAAAACATCAAGATACATATTTTATTTTTTAAAGATAATTAGTGTTATACAATAATATTTGGTCTATAACATTTTTGATAAAATACAAATGTATGTAGGCATACGGCAAAACGTGAAATTTTACGTTGTTTCATTAAACATTAAGTTTACGTCGCTACGCGTTAATTATGTTCAATCGAGCTGAAACTTCACTGACCCTATTTTTCGGGTGTATTGGAACGAATTCCTGACCTACATTTTTAAAAATTTGACAAAAATATTTTTCTCTTTATAAATAAATTGCTCCCTATTTTAAATTGTGCAATGTATAAGTGAAAACACATATACGCGAATGTGTTTTCATAATTTAGTATGTTCGAATTGAACAATATGCGTATTAACTTTTGCCGGATTTTAAATTACAATAAACGAATTGTTAATAAATTATAAATTGTTCAGTACATTTTGAAGAACTTTATAATTTGTATCGATTTGGAAGTGAAGTCGCATAAATCGCCAAATTACTTCGACGTTCCACAGTCATTAAATTATTAAACTTGATCAAACTCGTTCTGCAGTATGTACAATATCTATTGAATTATTTTAAACTGGGCGAGAAGGTATTTATGACAAGGTGCCACAACTAATGTAGTGCAGGACTACAACTATTATGACCCTTCTCTTTTAATCGTCGTTTCAATTCCGCCAGGTCAACAATTCTCCGCTTTCACTCATACTTATTAATATTGGTATACTGTAAATATGACTTTAATCAAACAGAATTTAATACGAAATACCAATAGCGAATAAACAGTAGCGATACAACACTAATATACAAATTCGATACAATTGATCCAAATATATAAATATCAAGATACTACTTATGAGTACCTATATAGTTTATTGAGCCACATAATTTAGTTAGAGAATTGACTTATCGTTAGGTAGGTATCTAATATAAAAAAAATAATAATACCTATACTGATGATTGCAAACGAAATTGACAAACCGAAAAAAAATAAAATGTTTATTTATTTCTTTAGCGATATTGTTTTTCAAACGTAAATTAACATAAATAATATAAACATGAAATAAGAAAAAATGTCGACATATTTTTTTTCACAAGCTCATAATATATACAAGTGAATTATTTATCTCCTTGTCTTCATATAATAATTTATATATTATGTAAATTATTGTAAAGTTATATTACACTAAAAGGCTATTAAATACAAACAAAACAGTATAAAATATATTCTCGATTCTCTGTCCGAAATCAGTAATCTGAGTAATCAATCGGTATTTTAAGAAATCTTTTCGGTTCCGATAAAAAAAATTTGTAAAAAGTAGGGTTGGAGACGCTGGGCATCGATCCCAGTACCTCTCGCATGCTAAGCGAGCGCTCTACCGTATGAGCTACGCCCCCTGACAAGGGTGAATGATCAAGTTTGACTATTTAAATTTAACACATAGTTTGGGGGTTAATATATTATTTTCATAAATTATATATAATCGGGTGTAGTTATCAATGTGTCATATAATCGGAATATTTTTATTCGTGCATCAACTAAATTTTTTAACGGAATAGTAATTTATATGCAAAAGTAGCTTGATTTACACAATGATTTCTATAACATACGATATAGTAGATATTTTAGAAGTTTATTTTTTTTTTTGTTTATTCTTAAGTATATTTATTTGCCTAAGACTGCGTGATTAAAAATTAGATTTATCTTGCTGTTGTATATGTAATATAAATTATAAATCGTAAAATTATTGAATTCACGTCGTTTTGCCACGCGGTGCCACACACACTCAATGGCATACTGATTCGTAATCCACGGGCCTATGACTCTGGGAACACATAAAAAAAAAAAATGCCGCGAATCGTACATTTAATTTTTTTTTAATTTTACGTGGTTACAGCCATCTTTTCTTATATTATCAACAGATTTAGAACTTATAAATAAAAAATTGGTAAACAAATACAATGAAAAATTATCGAAAACATTTATAAATAAGGTTTATCTGTAAGATTAGCTCTTAAAAATAAAATATGTTAACTTAATTCAATACGAGATTTTCCTCAGCTTTTAATGGTAAAAAAAACTGTTATTTGACAATACGTTTTCCAGAAATATATACTGCTCTTCTATTTTTTTTTTTCTGGGGCGATTCCTGTTAGGTACATCTGCAAGCGCGGGACGGTATTTTTCCAAGCTAACCATTATTGAAGGATAAGTATTTAAGAAGAACTTTGACGCAGAATCGTTTAAGCGGCCTGACAATTACTTTCAATTAAACAAGAAACAACACGAGATGTTAATTTAGTGGATTTAATTGATAAATTCACTGAAGCAAAAGCAAGAAAGAAAAAAAATGTTGATAAAACTAACCGAACATTACTTTAAATATAAATTAAATATTTTAAATTTAATTACTGTCTTGTTAACAAATAAAAATATTCGGTAAAAAGTGACCGTAATGTCAATATACCTACTAGTACTAAACGATTTTCTAATCATTTTTAACCTATTAGCAGGATTAGAGAGACATTTTTGTAGAATGGGTGCATGTTTCCCATACCCTCTTTTACAACTTTGTGAAACTAATAGCCTACTGGTCTATTTTGCCAAGGTCATTAGAACATCTAGTTACTGGTGGCGGCGCGACGGTGGTATATTATTATTAAATTTGAACACTGTTATCGATATTGTAAATAGTCAAGTAACCGTTGTCCACATAATAATATTATTATTTAGTTTTAACATCAGTATTTGTGCGTGCGTGATGTGTGATTACGTTTGTAATTTCAATAGCAATACACGTGAAACGTCTTAGCGATATCATAGCGTTTTTTAGCAATTTAATTGTTTTTATTATCTCCGGAGATATTACATTGAGTATATTGGTGTGATACCCTGTGTATAATATTTATTAAAATTTGTCAAATATTCCAAACGAAACATAAGCAAGACTATTTCAAAATACATATAGGAAGTTATTAATAATTATTTTCGTAAAGTAATCTGGGGCTTGAGTCGCCCTCACCCCGAATAAATTTATCAATTTCCGCCTATGAATAGTGTACGCATTTTATGTACGAACTACGTATGTACTGGTGGAAGCAGTGGTAACTAGGAAGAGTCCAAAAGCTAACCGGAAGGTTTGGTCACTGTTCTCATTGACCTATGGGCGCGCAGTGGATATAAATTACCCTGTGATGCACTAAGTACCGTATTTTCTTTATCTTTACACCGGTAAACATGTATCTACAAATCTAAATAACTTAGGAACTTATTAAAGACAAAATGCATGAATATAGTTCAGATCAAACATCACTATTGAAATTTGCAAAAACATATATTTTATAAATTTAATTCGATAACCAATTGTAAAAAATATATTTATTTTATTAGTTTATTATTTAGATTCTGAGTGTAGCGAAAAATGTATTGGTTTTACAATAAATTTTATTTCTTATTTTTCTTTTTTTTTATGCAAACCTTTTTTACTACCAGAAAGCTTACTCTGATGTAAATGATGTAGACCTTTTTCTGAATGGAAATTTTCTTGAGGTGGTACTTTAAGGAAGTTATCTTTCGATTTTCTCAAGAATTTTCACAGCAAATGTGAAAAACCAGAAAAAATATGGAAAACCGGGAAAAATGTAGAAAAAACAAAAAAATCGGTACGATATTAAAAAATATTATAAAAGAAAATATTGCCTATTTAATTATTTTACCATGTATGATATATATATATATTGTTGACAAAGCATCGCTATCAACTGAACTCCGATCAGAATCATTTTTAGTAAGCAATGGTTTTTTATTGCTTGAAGATACAAATTAATTTCCCTACTATATCCTACTTTGCCAACTTCTCACCAACAACAGTGGCTGCACCAATCGTGTGAATTATGTCCATCTTTTCTTATTGCCCCCAGTGTTTCTTATTTATTTTTTTTTTATTTAATATTTACCTATATATTTAAACATTGATAATACAAATATTTGTATAAATTATTATTATTTATTATTTGAATATAACGATTAAATTATGAAAATGTATTGATATAATAATATTGTAATATTTTAGTAAACCTTCTTTTTATTACGGGCGAGATTTGTATATTTTAATTTTTTTTTTTTTATCGAGATGGAATTGGTATACATTTTTTTTTTTAACCAGGGGGGAATAAGCATAAAATAAGGTTATTGAGACGGAACTCAGATGTATCCAAATCAATTTGTTGTGGGAATTAAATTTAAATTTTCTATTTTAAATACAATGATAATAATAAAAAAAGATAATAATAAGCACTAAAAATTCAAATTTTTCAATTTTTTTTTGTATAAAACAGTAATAAAATATTATAATTGTATTTGTGTATTTGTATCGAACGTAAAAAAAAAAATTGATTTGGAGGCGCCGGGCATCGATCCCGGTACCTCTCGCATGCTAAGCGAGCGCTCTACCATCTGAGCTACGCCCCCAGATGAAAGTTACTGACCACAGTCCGACTATTTAAAGAATAAATATTATTTTTATTTTTAACTTTCATTTAATAAAAATGTAAAAAAAATTGAATTGGAGGCGCCGGGCATCGATCCCGGTACCTCTCGCATGCTAAGCGAGCGCTCTACCATCTGAGCTACGCCCCCGGATGAAAGTTTCTGGTCATAATCTGATTATTTAAATCAGATATCTGATGAATTAATTAATTTACCAAATGTTGTAAATTGCGTCAAGTTCATAAGAGTATCCGAAATCATCACTTACTGTTTTTGACCCCGAGTCAAACACTGAACATAAAACTAATAAGTAGGGAAACAGATACCACAACTGTACTTTAATATACAGAATATAAAAACAAACGGACAAAATTCGCACAATGGGTGGGCCACTGTTGTTGGTAAGAAGTTGGGAAGGCAGAGGAGAAATTCAATTTATATCTGTTTGCAACCATTAATCTCTGCCAACAAGAACGATTCTGAGCTTTCTGAGATTCTGAGTTCGGTTGTACATGAAAATCTCATTAATCATTAAAAAAAAATCAAAAAATTACCTCATTAAAAAAGATACCCCAGTTAAATTTCTTTTCAGAAAAAGTACTACACTTGAAAATCGGAGTCAAATATAAATGTAATAGAAATAAGTATAACAAAAAATAATACTGACATGGCATTTAAGAGTTATTTTTTTCCTTATTTGTCAAAAAAAACAAAACATTTTAAATTTAAAGAGAGTGTTGCTACGACTTTCTATATCTCTTAATGTCCGTTTAAAACATACGGTCTTTGCTCGATAATAATTTAAGATCCATAAAAAATAACTCGTTGAATTGGACGTCATGGAAAACTGTATTTTGAATATGGGTGGCAATTTGAAAATCAAAGTCCCAAAAATAAGGGTAACGAAAAATAGTGGCTGCGTAATATTTTAGTAATATTATTGTTTATTAAATTTAAAAAAAAAATTCGACAAAAGTTAATACTTGGATTTACAGTAACGTAATATTTCATTAGCCTTAGTTTTTATAATCAATCAAAAAGTATAATATTATCCTCTATTATTATATTTATACATATATAAACAAATGTATGTCTGTTTGTCCTTTATGCATTATTACTACACCAATCATCTGATCCCCATGAAATTTTGGGAAGTTGTTCTGCGTTGTCAGGAGAAGGTTTATAACTATTGAAATCCACCCCTATTGAATACTTTTCTCTAAAATTCGGTTTTAGGTATTTTTTTAGTATAAAAGTCTAATTATTTTTGTTTATTTTTGGGTTACCTTGGCAATACGGATAAAAAAAAAAACAATTTTCTTAATTTTTGTAAAACAATCCCTGTGCTGTGCGGGTATCTATGGTAATATCATAGAATTATAATTTATCTATTAACTTTATTTTGAATGTTTTTTATTATACGGGCAAAACTGAGTGGGACAACTTATAATAAATAAATAATTCTATATCATTTTTCGTAATTTCACTATAACAAAGAGTAAACGGCCTTGTCCAAAAGGTACCTATAAGGTTGTTATTCGAAATTGTTGTACGACGCACACAGCACCGCTGATACCTATTCCACTATAGCATTGATGTCAACATAAAAAATTATCCGATAATGTCCATTATTTTATTAAATTTCATCATAAATAAAAATAAAAATAAACTATTAAACACTAAGTATTATTTTTCATACAACTTATTAAGTAAAACTGTGATTTGATTATTTGAATGCGTGAAAAATGTTTATCAAAAATGCAAAAATTACTTAAAATCTAAAAAAACTATACGTCACTTTTTTTTTTGTGTAATGAAATAATTTGAAATAAATGTTAGGAACGCAACTATTAATCATTACTAACGAAAAACGGTTCTGAGCAGAGTTCGATTAAACATATTTTGAAACCCAGTAATATGTAATTTCGTAAATTTTCCAATTTTTCTCATTTATTATTAAGTATCTGGAGAAAATAAAAAAACGACTTTTCTAAAGTACCACCTCAGTCATATTTCATTTCAGAAAAAGCGCTATACTTGAAAATTTGAGCAAAATTATTAGTAAAATAGTTGTTTCAGACAGAAAAAATAATAAAACAAACATCATTGTAATACCAATACATTCCTCACTCCGCTCAGAATTTAAAATGTCTGTGTAAAACATTTTACGACACTTGACATTATGGGTTTATTATGTAATCGATATTAAATTTTGAGCGCTTAAGAGTTCAAATTATCTTCAATATATTTTTTAAACAAAATTTAATTTTTTTTTAAATATATAACATAGATTACAATTTATGTACTATATCGATAGGATGTTAATGATAATAATTGTTAATGAATAATAAACCGATATATAACATGGTAACTACTTGTTCGTTGTGAGTAATTTCGTGACAACCATTACGATCCCTTTACGGATTATCATTTTTTTTAATTTTTTTTGTTTTAACTTTTTCTTATTTCATCCATATCAACAAGTGAATAAAATACAAATACCAAAATAATAATAATAAAATAAAAATCCCGTGTCTCTAATTCCCCTCCTCTTTTAGGGTTCAAACACGTGATAAAAGTAACCTATATTTTATTCCTGATTTATAACTAAATCTATGTAAAGTTTCAGCTCAACCAGATCGATAGTTTGGGCGAGGAGTGACAATAAACCTACATTTATACATCCACAATCACTTTCGCATTTGGAACGTTAGTAAGATATAGTAGACTGATACTATTTTCTAATAAATATTATTATTATATACTCTTATACGCATCATAACATAATTATTATACTCGACAATATTGACTCGCAATTTTATATTACAAAAGTACATAAAAAAAGTTCCTGTTGTATCCGATTAATACAAATAAATATTTGAACACCAAAATAAAATTGAAATGTTTTTATGTATAAAATAAATACGTTCACTAATAAATAATATTATTTGTTTATTGATATTGGAAAATGTCCCCGAAGTAAAAAACTCGCCAATAAAAATCACGATACAAAAGCAAAAAAAACCTCTCAAAAGAATTAACTCATCTCAATATTTTTTTTTTAATTCATTGTTAGTTTTTCTCTGAGACTTAACTGACCATTGATAAAATAAAATTATACATTAAAATTTTAAAAGTTAGACATACTTCACACCATAGTGGATGGGCCACTGTTGTAGGTAGGAAAAAATCTTGAGATAATGCAAACAAAAAACTATTCTGATTCTGATATATAGTCAACTATAAGTTTTTTTTTTTCATTTCTATTGTTCTACGGTGAAAAATTAACGAAATATCTATAACAAATTTTCTACCTGAAATCGCCTCTACAATTGATGATCGAAGCAAGATTTATAATAAAAAAGTTGTTCACAAACAGAGAAAAATCAAAATAATACACCATAGTAAAACCAATACAACATATCTATTCAGATATTGCTCGCTTTCCTGAGAATCAAAAAAATAACAATATGTAGTGCATAAAATAAATTGAAAAATATATTAAAATAATCAGTTAGGACAGTTTAGGTATTAGTCTTACTGTAAAATTTGAAGCAGTTAGAAGTGCAATAAAAATAAATGTAGGCAAAAAGTGGTGGATATAAAAACCAAAAAAGAGGTGATTGGATGCGATTGAAAACGATATAAGGACAGTCGGTGTTTACGAGATGGGAAATCGTGTCAAATGGAAGTTTAAAACGTGAATGGCGTGAATGGCTATCCCAAATAGTTGGGATGAAGGCGAAGGAGATGATAAAAAAGTGAAAATTTCAAGTATTTTTAATAACCGAAAAGGAGAAAAAAATAGTTTTTAGTGAAACTAATAGCTTCTTATTAGCTGCACTAGGAGTATGATTAAATGAGCTTATATATTATCAAATCGATTATCCATAGGTAATCATATTATGTCAATTTAATATTTTAATATTTGAACCAATTTCAAATTATCTATCGTGACAAAATATGTACACACTACGCGTAATATATTATTAATCGTATTGGTAGGCACCTAATTTATCATCACGGAAAATTAGTCTACGTTTAATCGAAAGGTTAAATTCCGACAATGTGCTTATATAGATTAAAATCTCCGCAAATCACCTCATGCATACTGATTTTATGGTAAAGGTTAAATGGTATATGTATATTTTTTTTATAGTGGAAAATCACGCGGTATTATATTATATTAATTTAATTTTTTTTTTTTTTGTACCCACGTCTACATACTCGTAATAATATAATAATACCTATGCGTTTCGGAAAATTATCCAATATGTATTATGTTAAAATATTTTATAATAAGGGTATAGTTAGATAACTATGTTTTTTATTTCTCTCTCACGTATTATAATTATTTTAAATTGAAAAAATGTATGTTTGTAGTATTAGATATAAAAAAAATAGCTAATACTGTGGACGGGTGCCACAACTGTTGTATAAATAGGAAGTTGCGAAATTAGGATACATAAAGTTGTTTAATTTATATATGTACGCAAAGATAAACTATTGCTAACTAAAAACGATTCGGAGCGAAGTTCGGTAAGACATATTTTGAAATGCGATAATTTTTATCATTTCCGTCAAAATTTTATCATAAAACGCTTATGAAAAAAAACTAACGTATTAAACTCAATTTTATTTTCTAGACCACTGATTACAACTTATAATGTACCTTGTGTTGAATTTTCAAGTATTTCTCTCAAGTCATATTTTTTAATTAATTAATTAATTAATTAAATTAAACACCAAAGTTAACTTGAGTACAGAATAATATACATCAAAATAATAACATTGTAAGTATCAATGAATAAGTAACAAGTAGACTATAACAGCATTAAATATTAAAAACAAGATTAGCTAAATGCAATTATATAGTATAATATAGCTTTAATTAAACAGATACCTACCAAATAAAAGTACCTACATAAAATCACGAAAATATTAAATACCTATAAATAGCCTAAAAACAGCTTGAATGTTTTGAAATTACCACATCTACAAACGACCAACGTAAGTATTTTGAATAAAAAATTACCGGTCTCTATAATTATTTTTAATCGAATAGAAACAGAAAAAAAAATAAATAAATGTCCACTTTGCCGTGTTTTCTACGTTTTTTTCCCGGTTATTCACCAATATTAGAACATTTTTACGGATAATCATACAAAGACTTTCATACTCACAAACTATACAAAATTTCAGAAGATATACTATTCTTGAAATTTGAACAAACATTTCCGGTAGTCAAATGTAATTTTAAACATTTTAAACAATAGTTATGCTGTAATTTGAAAAAAAAATCGTATTATTCCACTTTTATGGTTTTTCCCAATTATCAAGAAAACTACATTAGACATCAAGAAACTACATCTTCTGTCAGTGGAAAGATATTAAACGGAACAAAACCTATCATTTGTCATTTTCAATTGGAGCAGGATTTCTCGTAGAAAACATAAACTGTACAAATTAAAAACAATGAAATCGGTAACGCCACAACGCGGTGCAGCATGCAAAATTATTTGTCATTTTACCTAAAAATTTCCTTTCCGGTTTTATCCAGTTATTTTTAAAAAACCCATCGGAAAATCACAAAAATGACCTTTCTAATGACAGAACTATATCAAATTTTCATTCAGAAAAGGTACCGTACTCAGAATAACGGAGCAAAATTTCTTTTCGAAAAGTTGTTTACATACAGAAAAAAATTTAAAAAAAACATATCCATAATCATTTAGATTGCTCACCGTAACGCTCCGAATCTAAAATACAAAATATTATATATATCGATTCCGAAACAAAAAGACTCTCGGTGATTTTTAGGAATACCTGATACAATATTATTATCCAGGTATAGTTTTTTTTTTTTTGTTATTAAAAATGCAATAAATAAAAAAATAAAAAAATTACGCGATATAAATATTGGATTAAGCAAAAAAATTTGCTCTGGAGGCGCCGGGCATCGATCCCGGTACCTCTCGCATGCTAAGCGAGCGCTCTACCATCTGAGCTACGCCCCCTAGATGAAAGTAACTGTCTAGACTATGGGTATTTCAGGTGATAAATAGAACGATCGGGTCACGCGAATAAAACCATGCAATATTATTATCATTATGTACCAGGTACACTCATTATCTCGGAAAATATTAACTTTTTCCGGAATTTATTTTCTAAAGCATTTAAGGAACAAGCAGCTCTACAATTTTATTTTCGTGTTATTTTTTGTCACCCTTATTTTAGGGGTAAAACCACTACCTACTTTCGATTTTCAAATGGCAACCTATATTTAAAAGTCCATAAATATATGGAGTATGAGTTGAGATAAATTTAAGCGTTGAAATTTTAAATTTCTGCAGAGCCGTTGACGAGATATTCCACTTTTAATTTTTGGTTGGAGGAGAGAAGTGGAGTATCATTTGTGTGGCGGTACGTACGGCACGCGGCGTATTAATAATGTACCACTACTCGCCTTCCTCCAACCCAAACTTAAAAGTGGAATATCTCGTCAACGGCTAGACAGAATTTAAAAAGTTCAACGCTGAAATTTATTTCAACTAATACTACATCTATTTATAGACTTTTAAATATAGATTGCCATTTGAAAATCGAAAGTAGGTAGCGGTTTTACCCCCAAAAATAAGAGTGACAAAAAATAACATAAATATAAAATTGTAAAACTGCTTGTTTCTTAAATGTTCTAGAAAATAAATTCCGGAAAAGTTAATACTTTCACAGGTAATGAATGTACCCACTTAAATGGATCATCTTGTACAACTACTGGCTTACGCATACCAGATTTATATCTGGATGATTAAACCTCGATAAGACACTTATTAATAAAGCGGAAAGTATAAACTAATTTATAAGTATGAAACGGCTACCTTTTTTTTTCACAGATAAAAATTGAGTTACTTTGATATTGCGAGATTATTTTGATAATATGTTAGTACTGTAAATACAACGAAAATTTCATTGTAAACGAAGAGCGATTCTGAGCCGAACCATTTGATTAAACATAATTGAAAAATTATTTAATATGGAATATTTGATTCATTTGTAAATAACCATAGTTACTAAATAAATGAAAATTACCTATTCATGTTTAATATATTTAAAACAAACCGATGTTAGACGACTATATTAAACGTTTGGTAATCAAATTGTTGATAAAATAAAAGATTTTTCTGCATGTAAAAAAACAACACACACACGATAGTAAAACCAAAGCTGGCAAAATTAATCAATTTTTTTTTAACTAGTTTAGGATAAGGGATAAGTGTGATAATTTATTCTATGAAAATAAATGACTTAGCTAAATTAAAATTAACTATAAATATTAATGAATTTGGGCAGCATGTATAACCTTTATACATGTTCAGAAAAATGTTAACTTACCTAAGTTGAAATTTGAAAGTTCCTTTTTTTAATTACTACACACTCATAAACGTACATATATTATACTCTAATATTTAGACTTTTATATACAATAACTCTCGTGTAGGTTTCCCATATATATTTGCATAAGCCTCATTATGCTTGTCTTGGTTTTTGGTAATATTTACGTAAAATTATTAATAAATGCAAAAAAACATAGGTAAGTACATCGTACACAATTTTTTTTTTTTTTTTTTTATAAATAAAGTTTTAAATAATTAAGTTATTTTCAACTGTTTTATTTTTCGTTAACTATGGTTGGGTAAGTTAAGAATCAAAAACCTAACATAAATTAATTTTGTAAGTATTTATCTACCGCCTAACTAATTAGAGTATAACCAATACTAATAATACAATTAACCAAAATGTAGTAATAATTATTATATTAATATGAGTCATGTGATTACATAAGGCTTGTAATCTTCTTCTCCTTTCTCTTCATCCCAACTATTTGGGGTCGGCCACCCTCGCCCCTAAACTTCTGCACTTTAATCGATCCTTTGCATTGTCCTCGCACGCACCGTCGCCGTCCTCATATCGTTCTCAATCGCACCCAACCGCCTTTTTTTCGGTCTTCCTCTCCCCCTCATTACTCCTACGTTTATTTCCGTTACAATCCTTACTGCTTCTGGATACTCTCTCTTCGTGACATGCCCAAACCATCTCGGTCTATTTTCACTAATTCCGTCTATTATATCGGAGCCACGCCCGTTATGTGTCTTATAATAATAACCATAAAATATTGTTCTTTGAGTTATTTAATCTCATCTGACAATAGGTATTACTTTTGGGTTCGGAGAAAACTTGACGAAACTGCGGGACAGTATTTTTAATACTAATAACCTTACATAAACGAATCATTATAATTAATAACTTTATACGTTTCGGGACCGTTGTGTATATAGTATCCCAAGAGGATATATTTATAACCAAATACTAACAGTATATTATAGAAAAAAATATCTATTTCGTTCCGCGCAATTCGCATCGCCGCGAACCGCTATATGTTGTCTAAACATAAAATCGTTGCAAAGATAATAATCCGGACTACAATATTATATTACATTCGTTCGATGTATTGATTCGATGGCATTGTCGAAAACGCAAAAGATTAATATAAAAAAAAAAAAAAAAAAGAATAGTAAAAATTGCAAGTTGAAATGGTTGAAATAATAATTGCAGTTATACACGCTATATTATGGTCCAAAACGCGTTCATAAAGTCGTTTTTCTATTGCGCAATAACGATAATTCGAGGGTTCCGCACAATAACCGCCTAGGACAGGTCCGCTTTTCGCGCGAAATTTACGTCTTGACGATTTCCGATAGTGGAAATTACCATCGCCGTCTTTTCTGTGCCGCGAGAACGAGACAATAATCCGATTATCCCTTCAATTATTACCGTTGCGCCCGTCATACTGGCATGTCGTCTCGATTAGATTCTAAATAATTCCGTACAGTCGAACGTTTCGTTAAAGATCCGGACATATCGACGAAAGCCGAAAAAACCTGTTCGCGCGCCTCGCAATAGTTTTTACGGACGGATTCATAACGTTTTACGTATTATTATTAAAATAGTCGTTAGTTTTATAATTACTATTATTTATTTTTTTTTTTATTAATTTATTTTAATCAACAAAAACGTGTACGTTTCTCTAGCGCAGTTTGGTCGACGATAGTATGTATTACCTATACGTATTATTGTATGTATAGATGGCGGAATATAATTATTATTTGTTTTGACAAACCGTAAGTTTTAAATGGCCGAAACGAACAAACGAAATCAACGTACAACTTTTAGTAACACCCGGTTCGGTAGAATTTGTCATGTTTTACCGCCTGCTGACCGTCGTGAAGCCGGTTTCTCTATATTATTATAATAAATATTATGTATAATGATAAAATACAGTATGGTTTAATAAAATATTACGGTGGCGGAAAAAGTGCGAAAAAAAAAAAGAAAATTCAAAATACCTGGTACCCGCTAGCAGGTCATTCATTACCCGAACGGAATCGGTCATAATATCAAATCTGAATAATAATAATAACAATAAAACAGAAAAAAAAAAAACCAAAATCAATACGGTCCATTTCTTCGATAATAATAATAATTTTGTTATTCGGTGTATCTCGGTGTCACCGCTCGTCGACGCAAAAATAATAATAATAATAATAATAAAACATATATACAGCGTGTCCTTCGAATATGACTTTTCAAGTTAGAATATATTATAATATAAAAAATCGTGTTTATATAAAGAGTGCTATACCACGAAGATATACCCCATTGTAATATATCCGGAGATAATAGAAATAATCAAATTCTATTTTTTTTTTTTTTATATTACTCACGGGGATAATGACTAGAAATATTAATACTGCAATCATTTTTTTATGTTTTGATAAAAATATTAATAAATTAACTCATTTTATTATTTTTGAAAACTAAATGATGGTCATTTCGTAGAATATTCTCCTATAAATAATAACGTATCAATTTTTATTTCCATTCAATTCGTTATTTTTCAATTCAGAAAAAAGAAGTGTACATAATAATAAAAATCAATTAGAGTATACGACTGCAGCCTGCTGCATAATAATAGGTATTTTTCTCGGAACTTTAAAAAATTATTAAAAATCACGAATTTTTATAATCAAATTTTAGAAAAACAAACTAAAAAATGTTTCAAAAAAAAAAAAAAAACAAAAAGTTTTTTTCTAAGTTCTTTTATCAAAGCGTGAAAAATAAATTACAATATAAATATTTGTAGTCAATATCCTTAGGAATAATACAAAAAAATAAAAAAAAAAACAGAATTTGGCTATCTTAATTATCTCCGGAGATATAACAATGATTATGTCTTTGTGGAACACCCTTTATATAACCACGATTTTATATTCTAACCCGAATCGAGTAAAATTCGTACAGTATAAGTACGCGCAAAACACCGAAACCGTTTACCCACGTGTATGTACCTCACAAGGACTGTAGGATAAAGATTTTTAAAAAAAAACTATAAAAAAAGCTGATACTAGAGATGGAAGCGGCCACTGTTGTAGGTGAGAAGTTGGGAAGGTAGGTTAAAACATAAGGTTATTTCATTTATATCTGTAAGCAACGATAAACCATTGCTTGACGAAAGATGATTCCGAGCACATTTCGGTAATACATAATTTGAAGTACCAACCTTTTTTATTTGCAATTTTTTTTAAATTTGATTTCAAAACGCTTATTAATAAAAAAAAAAAGTCGTCCGATGATTTTGAAAATTTTACCGCGTATAGATAAGTCTAATATTAGTACTATTACCAAGTTTCAAGTCTCTACATGAACTTATAACTAAATTACAGCAAAATACTCCTCAAAAATTTAAATTCCTTAAAAACTCAACAATGGCTCGCAAGTTTTGGAAATAATACCGTAAAAAAGTAAATCAAAAAGGCAACAAAAAAAGTATCTTGTGATTTTTCGATTAGATCATTTTTCAAGAATCGCCGACTTTTTGTATCGATATAATAAAGTAATTAATAATATTATTATTACGACATTTAATGATTATTATTATTTTTTTTATTAAATATCTGCACGCGTTATCTTGTAAATAAATACGAGTAGGTTATTATTACTGTTTTAGATAATAAGTTTCAAAAAAAAAAAAAAAAAAAAATTGGTTAAAATGTCCAATTTCAATTGTGTCGTCTAAAACGTCTAAAATTAATAATAATAAGGTCCAAAATTCAAATAATATTTGGACATTAAATGTCCAAATAATTGTACATTTAGTTTTTTGATTTTATGTAAATAAAAAAAAAAAAAATCAATCACGGCAGTTTATCTTTTATCATTTTTTTCGATAACCGGAACAAGATTTCTGGTAGAACAGTCGTTTACGCGTCAGGTAAACATCTAAAATAAATATACGCGAAAGCAAAATCTTAGCCCGAAGCAGCGTTGTTAAGTATAACGGTTGTTTTTTTTTTTTTTTTTTTTGTCGTAACCGAATCACGTTTAAAACGCGGTATAAGAAGGTGTGCGGGTAGATCCACCCACGGGTCGGATTGACTTCCGCAATAATTGCACGGGACACTATTTGTTTTTTTGCGAGTCTTACAATGTAGACCCTCTCATTTTATTTCCCCGAATCGAGCACCGCGGGGAAACAATGCGTGATTAACGCCGCGAACACTGCGAGTCGCAATGTTACGCTCTATTGTTAAAATGAGTTGATACAAATTAAATAATTTGACAACCACATTATAAATCGTACCGTTACGACGCGATGATATTACGTTACAATTATAATTGTCTTAATATTGTTTCGACCGCGCATTACAATGTACGGGAAACGTTTTTTTTCTTTTCTTCTTCTTCTTTTTGCACACTCAAACGCTAACTCGGAAAAACTCCAATTCATTGTCCGCAATTGGGAAAACGTAATAAGGTATTACACAAAAAAAAAATTAAAACGCGTAATAACAATAATTGTTTGCAATTTTTTAATCGCGTAAATTCTTGTAGGCAATGTATAGATTGTTCGCGCACTCCTTTTTAAGCCGACGCTCGAGATTTATGCATGCAAAGTATAATTTTCAAAGGACCAAATTCGTTTAAATTCCTTTTTTTTTTTTTTCTTTTTCGATTATCGTAGAAACGCTAACGTATATTTCGACTATAATAATGTACAGGTGTACTGCAATTTTCAAAAAAATTCCTTTAAAATCACTCCGTATCGACAAAAATGACAACAACGAAAGTGCATAAGAATACAATACAATGTTCGACTGAATTTTAGACTGTCGTCTGATCTAGTTTTATAGAATTGTATTTATTATAATATGAACGGCATGGTTATATAAATCTATAAAGGCTTAATTTTTAAATGTCAGTATGTACGTAAAAAAAAAAAAATTGAATATACACCTATATTTTAATACTACTACCAATAAATGAATAATGTACGTAATGTATCTATTTTATAGCACTTACATTAGATACTAATGTTTATTTCGCGTTAAATAGAATTATTCATCCTAATAAATAATTTATCTCGTCAAACCATAGTATTTGTTTTTTTTTTTTTCGAAAAAAAATGAAGTATATACAGATATATATATTGATGCATACGGATGCATTCTCGCGAGATTAATTTAACTAACCATTAAAAAAATAATAATAATAAAAAAAACATAAACAAAACTAAAATAAAAAACATTAAAAAAAATAATATATATATAATTTTGATTAACTGTACAGGCAAACATACTGCAAAAATGAAAACCGAAACGTTACTATACGAAAATACGTTAGGTACCGATATTTATCATCGGGAAAATGATATAAAGAGAGGAAAAAAATGTGTTATGTTACAAACGTAATAAGCAATCGTTTCGCGCCTATTGGCCCAGAATCTAAATGAGTTATTTTAGTATACAGATAAAAATAAAATAGCTGTAACTGGGCATGGGTGTGACACTGTTGTAGATGGGCATTTGGGACGTTGAGATACATTTAATTATTTAATTTACGTCAGTAAGCGCAACGATAAACTTTTTTTTTATTTTTTAAAACTACTGGTTATATAGTGCTGTTTATTTATTCATTTTTTTTCCTTGTTCTAGTCTATGGACACGTTTTTTCCTAGTAAACTTGCTCCGATTTTTACGTGTAGTAACTTTTCTGAAAGCTCAAGTTGTCTAAATTGTACTGCACACCTTCTTATACCGGGTTTTAAACATGATTCGGTTACAACAAAAAAAAAAAAACAACCATTATACTTAACAACGCTACTTCGGGCTAAGTTTTTGCTTTCGTGTATAATTATTTTAGATATTTATTTGACGTAAACGACTTTTCTACAAGAAATCTTGTTTCGGTTATCAACTTTAAGGGCAATGATGGTTTTTTTGTATAAAAAATGATATTAAATTGGTACAATAAGGAGACGTTTTTCGATTTTTTTGTATTTTAGACAATTCAATTTACACGAGTGCTCACCCGGAACGATTGAAAATGAAAAACTATTCTGAGCGACATTCAGTTAAACATGATATCATGGGTTTGATTTAAATTGGAAATTGTGATAATTTATAACTATAAAAAAGAAATTTCACAATTGCATTATTTTATAAAAACACAGGTATCGTTTCTACCAGAAAAAAATGATTTAATCGAAAAATCACATGATACTTTTTTTTGTTGCTTTTTTGGTTTACTTTTTTACGGTATCATTTCCAAAACTTTCGAGCCATTTTTGAATTTTTAAGGAATTTAAATTTATGGGGAGTTTTTTGCTGTAATTTAGTTTAAATACATGTAGAAACTTGAAACTTGGTAATAGTACTAATATTGGACTTTTTATCTAAACGTGGTAAAATTTCCAAAATCATCGGACAACTTTTTTTTTTTAATAAGCGTTTTAAAATCAAATTTAAACGAAAATTGCTAAAAAAAAATGATGATACTTCATAACTTCTCATCTACAACAGTTGTCGCTTCCATCTCTATCAGCTCTTTTTTATAAGTTTATAGTTTATTTGTATATAATTTTTAAAGGTACCCTGAAAACATAAAATGAAACGAAAAATAATGTATTTCTTTACTGAATAACGTAAAAAGTTTATATTCTTGTTAAGGAAATTATCGTAGAAAAAAATGCAAAAATTTAGGGTTGGAGGCGCCGGGCATCGATCCCGGTACCTCTCGCATGCTAAGCGAGCGCTCTACCATCTGAGCTACGCCCCCAGTTGCGTCTAATTAGTTGTAAGTTAATTATATGAAAAAAAAATTGTTATCAGATGGAATGTAAAATCATGTTTGAAATAATATGTGAACCATACTTAAAGACTTCAACTAAAATGCATAGAGCGTGAAAAATCATTGATAATATCGATATTTGTATTAGCCGAAGATAATATTTAATTATTTAATTAAAGATAATATGTATTCGAATTATTTTATAAATAAGAAAATTGTTTTAATTCTTGATTTTAGATTCCTAGTTTTATACGGGAAATGGACCGGTATTCGATTTCCCAATTATTACGAAAACTGCATGAAAATCAAAAATTATGTTGTTTTTAGAATCTAATAAACAGAAAAAAAAAATATAGCTCACATCATAGTAAAACTCGGAATCTAAATTAGTTACCGAAATAAAGGTAGGTATTTTAAACTATAAACTATTTACAAATGTTATAAATAATATTTAATTCATTCCTACGCACAAAAAGCATAATAAAACAAGGTTACAAATTTAAATTTAAAATTTATTTTGGTTTCATTTCGTTCAATATTGTATGTGAAATTTTAATTCATAAAACGTATTTAAATGTTTAGAAACCGGAAGCTTTGTACACTCAACAAGTGGGGTTTCCCCTAACTTGGTTTAATACATTTTAGACATTTTTTTTAGCAGGATCCTTTTGAAATTACTTAAGTATCTCGACAAATTATATTATTATTATTAACGAAGAATATTGTTTTGAAATTTTTCAAAAATGTACTATAGTTATTTTATAATTTGTTTATTTAGTATAAGAAAAAAATTATTGAAAAAAAATTGCAAAAAATTGGTTCTGGAGGCGCCGGGCATCGATCCCGGTACCTCTCGCATGCTAAGCGAGCGCTCTACCATCTGAGCTACGCCCCCCAGATGATAGATGTTGAAAAAATCAATTTATTTAAATCGGTCTGTTGTACCGCATCGATTATAAAATTAAATATTTATTTGATTTGGAACCAATATAACGGACGACCTAACCTAACCTAACTACGGCTACAACTTATAGCCGTGATATAAATACCGACAACAAATTATGGAATCGGTTAAGCTTTATTTTAAAACCATTTTTAATTTTTTACTTCTACTCCATACACCTTAAATATACTTTTGTTTTTCAAATATAACCCCCCCCACCCCCTTTGGACACAAATTCAAACAGAGAAGAGGTTTCTATAAATTTTAATATGCATAATATTAATATCAGATTTACCATTTATGAGTTATAACAGATTAAAGTGTATACCAGTGGAGTAGGAAAGGGTAATAAATTGTAATTATTAGTGTTATAAATACCGGCATTTTTTAAAAATATTCTTAATTCGAATCTGTGTTCAAAAAGGTCGGTTCATATTTGAAAAACAAAAGTATGTAATTTTTTATGGCACATGGAGTAGGGGAAAAAATTAAAAATTATTTCAAAATAAAGCTTAAACGATTTCACAATGTTTAAAAAAAATATAGAAATCAAATTCACATAAAATCCGCATAGATAATTACTGGTTCATGATAAAAAAAAAACACTCTGTATGTACCTATAAAAAATTGTCTTAAACATTTTTCTTTGGATTAATAAGTTTCACTGTATGTATATTAAATGCCGTAAATAATGAAAAAAATAAAAAACAATAACAACAAAAAAAATTAAACGGTTTTATAAAACCGTTATTCGTTATTATAATAGTGCAAAGAAGATAAGCAATTCAATTTAAATTGAACAAATCTTTATCATTTCAAAGATATATATTCAAATTGATAATAATTAGCAAAAATGTTGACTTAAGTCATGGCTAATGCGTCACCGATGATCAGTGATCAGATATACTGTTAGTGTTAATATTAGCTCTCTAGTTGGGAGTCGATAAACAATTTGACTGGAAGACAGTGTTAACCGTCAGACAAGTCGTACCATTGATTATAAATATTATTTATGATAAATTATATTTATATATATTTATAACTAACTGTCAGTTAAAAGTAATTGAAAACCCGGCTCTTGTTAATAATATTTAACGTTTCAAATAAAATAGATGGCATAAAAATGAGTATAATAAATGACTGACAAATAATCGAAAAAAACGTATACCAGGTATACTATACCTTAGAATTACATTTCATCGATGATTTTCGCAATTAAATATCATATTTATCGGTAAAATTATCTTTACTACCTATATAACTACTAGCGATAAATCAGTTTTGCCAATAAGAACTGGGTAATATTGTATTATATTATTTGTTGGTGTACTTAAAATAAGAATTTCGGCAACAGCTATATTTGTATTTCGAATACCACAGTGGCGTACTTACCCCAATGCCAAAAATAAAAATAAAAAACGTTGAATAAGTATTTATCGTATTTATAATATTTAGAATAAGTCATTGTATGTACATAAAAAAAGCTTTTTTGTCGAATTTCGATTAAAGCAAACTCTCTGGTAGACAATTTTTGAATAGACGAAGAAAAACACACTTTAGTAAAACCAATTCGTTCCTCGCTACGCTCAAAATCTAAAAACCTGTATCTACCAAATAAACCAAAACACTCGGTAACATAATCATGAAATGATTATGCTAAAAATATTTAAAAAAAATACACTCAATACGCGGAGAAATGGCCTTCATGCCCACTGGTTATGCCACTGATACCGCGGTAAGTAAAGAGAGCACAAGCGTTTATCGATATTGTTATTTTTGCCTCTCGTTATTATTTGCACCAAATTCGTTAGAAAACTAATTTTACCATTTTTACCCTTACCAATAATACCGACGCGAAGGTCGTAAAAACTTTAGCCTTCCTCTCATATCCCCTGTCGATAATAATTTGCATTTTGATTGAGATTAGATTATTATTATTATTGTAACGGTTTTTGTTTGACGTTTCACAGCAACAATATTTCGGGCCTTGGGCGACGATCGGAATGTTTACACTGGCCCTTCAAACAAAACACGAATAGCTATCATACCTACTTATAGGTACCCATATCACGTGCAAAAAACCAAAACGGGTAGAGAAAAACCTGCCTACTTTAAAGAATAAAATAAAATTATAATAAGGGCGGTCTCTTTTCCAAACCGATCAAGTTTCCCCTAGTTTTCCGAGTTTCAATAATAATATAGGCACAGGTTATAATAGTTTTTTACTGCAGCATATCCGTTTTAAAAATGTTAATAGTACATGTACCACGCCCCCTTCAATGATTTTCAACCCTTTCCATTAGATTTTATTATCTTTAAAGTTATTATAATTAATAGGTTCGGCTTGATTAGGTTAACTTCGGTTGAACACCTATATACTATCCAATATTATAAACCTATATTATAAAAGCTCATATTGTGTGTTTTTTAGTTATTCGATTAAATAAAATATTTAGTTCGCTTTAACTAAAACTGGAGCTAAACACTATGAAGTATAAACAACAGATACTATATAAATGTTTACACAAAGACGTGATGAACATAAAAGAACTTTAAAGTTAAACATGACATTATACACAGAGTATCCAATATTCGGGTCTCCTCCCGATAGTTTCTATTTATTTCGGGGAAGATTCGACAAATAATATATGTATATCTATAAACGAAGTCTCACGCCCGCATTTCGCAAGTGTCGAAACAGCATTTACAAATATTAGAACTGCTCTCGGGTTACATTTATACGACTTTCGGAAAACATAAATTTGACGCGATTTTAAGTGCAGTATTTCCGTGTCCCTTCTGCAGACCGTATATATGCACATTATTCTTTTCATAAAGACTATTATATTTGACGTATAAAAGCACCAAACGCCGAATCGCCAATAAATATTATATTTGTTTCGTCATAAAACTCGACAGACCTGCAACTAAACGAAAGACAGGGGGCGGGTGCGGGGGAATGAGTTACTCATCACACAATATTTAGGTATAAAAGAACTAAAAATGTTAACTATGTGTAACAAAACCGGGAAAACACGGTTGATCATCAGTGGCGTAGTCAGGATTTTTTTTAGGGGGTGTTTTTTGTGTTTAAATGTAACTTTGTGCTCTATTTTGCGCATGTAACACACATATACTTACCTAAACAATATATCTTATATTATCTATGCGTAACACATCACATATTTTGTAGAAATCTGATGCATAACTGCATATAGTAAAAATATAATTTCGGCATAAATGTTGTTAAAGGAGGGGGGAGGGGGTGTTTGAACGCCAAAACACCCCCCTCCATCTTCATCGCTACGCCACTGTTGAGCATAGAATATTTTATGCCACATTGCCATTATTAAATAATTATCACACAATTATCTGTATTTTTTTATTTAACTACAATTTATCATATTTGTATTGATTAAAACAATATGTTTTGTAAAATATAATTTAAAATTGTTAAACTTGTCAAATGACAACATCGCAGTATTTTCAACGCTCAATCATTCATGTTTTCTTTTGTATTTCCTTTATCGATACGCCGAAAAAATGGTTGCAGTCAACAAAACTTACTTGCAACGGTAATTGCAACTTGACAATATTTAAATACGGATTAGTAGTTGTTATTTTGAAAATAACAAATTACTTTAAACATTTTTTTTTTTTAATAAACAATATATTATGTATTGTAAATATACATTTTAAAACTTATACGGTAGGTACACGATAATGTAATTTATTTATTTTTAATTTTTTTTACAATTTTTTTTTTCCGTAGGAACAATTTGTATTTAATAATAAAATAGTACTTGTATAATATAAAATATTCATACATGTTTTTACGTATATATATATTATAGTACCTAAAGAGATTATTATTCAATGCTCTAAAAATTGCGAATAATAACGGGAGCGTAAAAATTAAATTTTAATTCTCAGTTCCGCCTGTAATCATCATTTTTGAAATAATAATGTAATATTTAATAAAATAATCTGGTTAAAATGTTAAACCGTCCGATCGATTTGAAAAAAAAATGTTTGTTTTAATAATATATTATAATTTATAATATTATGACTACTAATTTTATAATATTGTCTGCAGCGTACAGTGTTCTTTTTTTTCTGGTCGAGATTGAAATATTATAAACGATTCTTGTTGCGTGTCTTTTCGTATAATACTTTATGGGTATATAGCATAAAATATTATAATGCAACCCGTTTGAGCTAATCAGACAAGTACCTACACATTGCTGCAGCTACCGGGAATATCGTTTTTCGCATATACACACCGTAAGCTCTTTTTTCACGCTGTTTTGAATCTAACTATGGTAATATCGAACTTAAGGTTTTCATCTTATTTTGAGTATCATCTGCAGGTATGACCTTTAAAAAGGGAGTATTATATTATAATGCAGTAAAAGATTCGTTGGATCGTACATAAATATCTCCGAATATTCGCGTTTGTCAGAATCGTTGACTCGTCGTTTTTTATTTATATTTATTGATTATAATATTTTGAATTACAAGAATATTATGAATAATAATATTGTATATAAGTCACTTATAGTTTTAAAGCAACATTTTATTTGATAAGTATTATAGTGCATCGGTTATAACGATTAGGAAAATTTATATTTGATTCCGATGTTTTTATGTATTAGGTATCTAATTTAGGTATTAATTATCTAATTTAGGTAGTCGGTCTTTTAATTTAAGATTTTTTCTTAGTTTTTTTTTGATGAATCGATTTATTTAGCAGATTTTCAAACAAATTATTCTCGAAAAAATATTGTTGATGATTATAAATAATTTTACCAAGTTGTTCAAAAATAATTATCATCAACAATGCATGCAATCATGCGTATTATCTATAATTGGCTATCAGTTCTGTACAATTAAAAACCATTCTGTAAAATGAATAAATGGTATCCAACAAAGAGTTATTTAAATCGATTCATTGCTGAACCGATTCTAGTTTTGTAAAATGTGCAAAGCTATTCAACGTCTTCTTATAATTTTGTTATTAGGTAAAATTGTAATTTAATTTTTTTTAACACGGACTAAGATTACATAAATATACTAAGGACTAGAAACGAGATTATCAATGAAACTACAATGTAACCAATGTAATGCTAGTTGGTACAATAGTGATTTTAACACCATATATTGTATTCTAAATTTATAGGTATTGATAACAAAATAAGTGGTTTTAACCACAGATAACATTACACAGATTTATATAACGTTTCAATTTATATGATAAATCATGTTCATGAAACGCAATTTGTTCAATTACTATAATTATACAAAACTGATAGATTATCAAACAAACAGTTTGCAGAACGTTTTCATACGACCCGGAATAGGGTTATAATAAGGGAAAATTGTATTGGTATTAAATCATAAGGTGTTCAATTTTTCAACGAATTATGTGATGACATAAAGAAACAATAATAACTGTGATTAATTCCAAATATGTTTCGTGCTTACCTGAATAATACGATATTAATATATTTATAAATCTTTTAGTTCATGACGTACACAAATATTACACCTACCTCACTGTTTAATTGATAAAATTGTGTATAATATTATCACGATAATCATCGACCTTTAGAATTCGATCATAGAGTGAGTCGATTATATCTAGGGGAGAGTGAGGTTAGTTGTAGTTACACGGGTAAGTTGTTACAATGAAGACATTTTGTATTTCTAATCATGGCAAATTTTTAGAAAGGTTTTACTATAACAAGATTGTTGAAATACTCTGCCAGTAAGACTCTTATAAAAAAAAAATACAATATTATTCGTAATAATAAAATTCATTAAATCTAAAAATACCATACTATTTTCTGGTTATAAATGAGAGCATAGTGTTTATGGTTTACCAGTAAATTATACATAAACTTCATTTGGGCAATTTTTTGTTGGTTATAATGGTCCAACTTTTTCAACCTGATGCCAAAGATGTAGCTAAATGTAGCTATGTAGCTACTAAGCTATGTACATAAATTGGGCTAACTACCATTATGAAAATGATAAAAATAAAAATATCAAAATTGTATCAACTAACCCCGCTCACCCCTATAGGTTACTATAGGTTATCTATAGGTTATATCTGTAGGTTACTAGTTGTTTTATATTTTTAATTGTTGTACAAACATTATTGTAATACACGGAAATAGGTACTATGGTTGTACGACATCACGACGACCATTCAATATAATATAAACTAAATTTGATCACAGCATTGAGCGCCACCGAATGTTCTTATCAAATTTGATAAAAAAAGTCACTTCCTACTACGATTTAAGATAGTATGGTCACCCATCGACTTGTGATAAGAAGGATTATAATGTGAATCTCACTATATTTATTATAGTAGCGCTTCATGTGGACAAAATAGTGTCGTAACTCTCACGGTTGTTTAAGCCATAGACATAATAGTGTAATATTAAGAGTTCTATAATGTGTACCTATGATTAAAAGGTTCCATAAATTTACAACGCAAGTTTTCATAAATGTAACTTGTAGAAATGGGTAAAACTAGTCTGCATAGTCTTTGTTTTTTCCGCTAAAAGCACTACGGTATTAACACCAGCTGATGTTTGCTAAATTCATATTGATGGTCGTCGGATAAGCCATCTTACGGTTGTCGATGGGTGAACGTGGGATTTCGTACATAAATCAATTTTTTTTTCATGATTTTATAACGTTATATACCTATACGAGTATATGTATGTATAATATTAGGCGGCACTATGATGACGCGACTTTTTTTAAAAATTCATAATAATTTAGTGCCGTTATAATATCATCGCTCGTTATGCAATCATAGTATTTAATAACTATAATTTACGCGGCATGATATTGTACTATGATGACAATAACAATATTTTATGATAACAGTATTACGATACACGCGAATAATATACATTCGAAATCCTGAAGGTCGCCGCGAGTGAAGATAAATATTATATAAACACATTTTTGCGTGCTAAGTCGCCGACGAATAATATTCGTAACGATATTATTGTATAATAATAGTATTATTCGGACACGCGGTCGGAATTTATCGCTGCGTAAAAACGGTTTTCGAGCGCGTCTTAACGGCAGTAATAATATTATGTCGTCTGAATAAAAAATATTATCCGTCAGGGACGGCACGATAATAATATTATTATAATAATAATTAATACTCGTCGTCGGCGTCGTGGATGTACCGCCGCCGCGCCGTACAGATATTAAGCCGGTAATTTATACGCGTTAAATATAATTTATTATTTCTCATTTTCTATACGAGAAAACATAATAAAACATAATAATAATAATAATATCAGTTCCGAGCTTCAGATAATGCTCGCGAAACAATTACGTATTCGGTACTATAATGTACTATAATATCAGTCACTTGTCGTCTTGTATAAATTATTCTAATATGGCGTCGCTCTATTCCCGTTCGCATATTGTAAACATTCTGATATCCGTTTCAGCACTTAAGAAGCATTCCTCCCCCCCACCTCCACTCATCTGATTTTGATTGGTCCAATCCAATAGTTCGCATGCGGAAATGCCATATTGTGTTCAGAATATCGATATGTTTACGGGTCGTCGATGGTGTCACTGCCAGTGGTGGGGTCATCATTCCGGTGCGAGGTTTCAAACAAGCCATTTTTAAATTTCACCAGACCGTATAATAACAGATATAATTATGCACATTATCCTGCTTTAAATTTTTCCATTGACCATGGACCAACAAAAATAGTAAAAAGTGATTTAAAAACTAACAGATAATAAATAATTGATAAATTTAATGTGAAAACCGATTAGTAAAATCATTTATAATTTGTTATTTATATTCCATTTCTTTCTTCCATAACTTTCGTACAAACGAAATGCACAGAAAAAAAAATTACTATACCTATATTTTAAATATGCACTTTCTGGTGATTTATAAGTTTAGAATATATGTACGTCTACCATGAACAAATATTCTAATAATTCAACTTGTGGTCAAGCAACGCTTATAGATAAGTCAATTTATTGTTTATTCAACTAATTGGTACCTGTTGATTAACTCGCGTAATTTGCAAACATGATTGACAGAAAAATAACAATTTAGTTATTATGAAATACAATTTAATTTTAATTACATAAATAATGGTGCAATATTTCAGCAAGCCAATCTGGACTATACTAAAAGTAAGGGATGCAACCGCACACCCTGTCATCTCCCAAGTGACGCCCCTGCTCGATTCGTTGACAGGAACACGGCTATTACCGATAGTCTGCAATTGTTTGGATAAATCTTGAGCCAATGGATCGTTCAGCAATGCAACTCTTACGTTTGCTGACAGCTGAAGTTTCTTCACATAGCACCACAGATTTGATGATTTGTGGCAAGCGTTTATTTTTTCGGCAGCAGTCGATTTTGGAATGACTGGCAGTGTTTGGCGGAAATCACCAGACAGTAAAATCATTGCACCTCCAAAACATCTAGAGTCATTGCGCAGATCATTCATTTTTCTGTCAAGTGCTTCCAACGCGCGTTTGTGCGCCATTGTGCATTCTTCCCATATTTTTTAATAATATCTAATATTAGATTAATATAATAATTATTAATTAATTAATATAATATCTAAATCAACTCTTCCCAGATTATTTTAGACGCTACTAAAATTTTAGCCATTGTGGAATGTTTCACCACTTCCGGTTCGTCTTCTGTCCTGTATATTTTCGGCTCAGTTGGTATGTCAAATTCGTTTAATAGCTCTGTAAGTACGTCGTCTTCCGCCTTCACATAAATCCTGTAACTCATCACTCAGTGGTTTTGGATTATCGTTGTATTTCTTTCTTTCTTCTCGTTTGTTTTCTCCAAAATCGCCTCGAAATCGGCGTATATCACGATGAGGTGCCTTTGAGTTTTTCCCCAGGCTTCGAATTTTAATATCAACCCGGGTTCCGACATTACGGGCAATATCGGTTTTTTTTGTATTATTCGAGTGCTGCTTGCCCACTTAGCTTTGTCCTCGGTCTGTTAACGAACATAGTGAAACAGCGTTTACTGAAAACTAGTGCGTGTTCATGTGCAGTTTTCTGTGGTCCGACGATACGCGAAAAATTAGAGATGTAGGTATAGTGCAATTTTTCATTTTCGGTTATCAGCAGCAGGTCGAAATGGTCCTCCTTCTCATTATCGACTACTTTCAGTGGAAAAAAGGTAGGCACGGTTATTTTAATTTTTTTTTCCTCTTTCTTCAATGCGTAAACATTTAAGACACGTTCAAAATATTTTTCTCGAATTTTTTTAATTCCGTCAGTGGTGTCGGGAAAGATATTCCGCTAAAATCGTACTTCGTCTCGTGTTTCACGTATTTTTCGTTTACTCGTTTTCTGTTTATAGCCGTAATGTGTTTTGCCAAAACCGTCCATTTAAAGCATTCTTCGTCTATATTCTGTAGGTTGATAACGACCCGTTTGTTTTATATGTCAGCAGGTACCGGGATATACGATAAACCGCTCATCGGCTGGAATTTATATATTCCTAATAATAGTCCGTCGATATGCTGAAGGGAGAATCCAATTCCTGGTCCTTGGTAAACGTCTCGTTCTGTCAATAATTTCACGAATTTTTCTTCTACTATATTTCCTATCTCGCTATCTATAAAAATTGGCCTGGCTGAGGTCTTGAACGTTTTATTCACGGCGGAATTTTTAACTTGCGGCTTATTGTACGTTGGATTGATTACAATGATAGATTTTAGGAGGTCTATAAGTGTGGATTTGAGTGTTTGTAGTTGTTGATATGGTCGAGATTTTGAGAATGCCAAATACGGGAGAATGCCGAATCGATTTCGATAAATCTCGGTGTTTTCACTAGATCCATCTTTGCTTTTTTTACTTTATCGGCGATATCCTCTTTGAGTGTGCGTTTCCGACCTACGGGAAACGGAAAGAAAAAAAAATTAAATCTAACTCCCGCGTTATTTCCTATATGGTGTGGCATAATAAAAGAAATCTTACCTTCATTGTCACGAATACCTTTATCGAATTCCATAAACAGCTCATTTTCTTCGTTGGTAGTCCATAACACTGTCGAACGTTCATTCGATTGTCCGGCGACGGTATTCGATAGTCCGGCCTACGTGATAATAGTCGGCGGGGCGACTCTTCAATCACGATGAATAATTTTAACGTGTTCGGCACGGGTTTCATTACGCGTAAATATTTTCAGACATAGAGTACATTGAAATTTAATACCATGGTGTGTTTTAGCTTGATGCAACATATTATGTTTAGCAGAAAAATTTTTAAACGCGACCGACGAAAGTACATTCGAAAGTATTATTATTTAATAAACGATATACAAATTAACGAATTAAAAAAAAAAAAAAAAAAAAACAAGTAAATAATTATGACAAATAATAACACATTGATAAAAATGACAAAGAAAAATTACACGAGAGCGGAGAGATAACTGGAAGACTATGCGCGGATTGTAGAAGAATTACTAACGACGATCGATCGTCCCATCGTTGTGGTCACGGATAAATAATAACAATCGACTATCGGAAGTAAGTAACAATCGAAATGGCAGATTGTTAACAATCGATTTATATACAGTGTTCACCAGTGCGTTTCCGCGAACGGCCGTAAACTGTCGTATGTTTCGATTGTCATCGATGACGGATAACGAAGTACACGCGTGTGCGCGCGCGCGCATAATTAACGATTGTGTTGTCGTTATTGTCGGCGTCTGTGCGCCCGTTGGTCGACGGTAGCAGCGGTTATAAGTCATAACAATCATATATTGCCGTTGACGAAAATCTATACACGAGCTAACAGGAAAACGGTCGACGATTATCCAATATCTACGCAAATACGTATAATATCCTTGCGCAGGCGTTTATAATTTCGATGTAGACGAACAGGGTGTACAGGATAGTGCGGAGTGGTTTGGGTTACGCGACCGGCGCGGTAACGCGCACGGAGAAGACGCAATCGTGTAACGGCGTGATCACGACCTTTGTATCGGCAGCCGCCGACATTCTGGGAAATACGACATGCGCTCGCTGGCGGTCGCCTATTAGCTTTGGCGGGCGGGGAAACACTAGCTCTTGCAGGGGTGTACGGCTCCGCGACTGTCGACGTTGCTGATAACCGTTTCGTTTTTACGATGATGTACATAAAATAATATTTTGTTGTATAGGTAATATTTAGCCGGAGCGGCGAGTGGCGGGATGTGGGTAGTGGGTCGGCGGGGTAACGAGAGCGCGAGCGCGCGCGGAGACAAAATAACATTAAAACAATATTATTTACGCTAACGATAGCTAATGTTATGTTTTGAAAAAAAATAAATATTATTTGGAATGCATAATAATAATACGAGTAGTTTGTAAAAAAAAAAAAAAAAAATACATACACTCACAAGATATGTTCGATGGGAGGGTAAAAAAATGATAACGATGTGATACCGTAGGTATATGATAACGAATAGGTATGACAACAGGAATAGCACGCGATAACGAAATAGGTATAACACAAGGTATAGGTCGAGTACGTGCTTTTTATACAACTTTTATAGATATTTCGACAGATCATCTCTAAACATTCGTTGTGGGATTCATTACTAACGAATGTTTTTTTACTCAGTGATCTGTTTCTTTATCATGATTCACCGACAGCAGTGGTGGGTCTGCTTTCACTATACTACACGCATTGCTGCCATCGTTTATTATTTTATCTACAGTTAATTATAATAAATCTTGTTTTTCCCTTCGCGGGGCAGGCTTGCAATGAACTATAACAAATGAAATAATATAATATTAAAAAGGGCTAGCCGTTGTCGGCAGCACTCCCTTTAGATAACTCGAGAATGGAAAGGACTTCACCGCAATGGACTTTGACCCTGATCCTCAGCTCCCCAGTGATCTGCCTGACGTAGTTTCGCATAACTAAACAAGGGTTACTTTTGATTAAGTTTCGACATAAGCTCGTGAAGCAAACGAATGGAGGTGGCCAAAGGCCCCAAAACAGAGTAATTTAAAATTGATAATATTGATAACATCGACACGATATAGAACTTCCGAAAGTACACGATAAAAAAAGGCACGTTAAATTTAATTTAAACAACGAAAATCGACCTGGTGCCTCGGCACATCCAAGCATCTAGTATCGGATTCAGTATACCTCCCATTTCGACTGTAAGCCTAATTTTTATCCGTGGAAAAATCAAAAAAAAGAGTTGAAACTGCTCATGGATAGGCCATTACTGCTGTAGGAAATTGCTAGTATAAGTTTTCGGAAACGTCAGGTCTTTTCCAGATTTAAAACATGTATAACCGAACTTTGCTCCGAATCGTTTATCGTTATAAACGGTTTACCGTTGCTTACAGGTATACATTAAATAACTTTACGTATCCTATATTCACAATTTCTCGCCTAGAACAGCGGAAAACATGTCACCAGTATCAGCTCTCTCTCCTTTTTTTTCTGTTAATATTGCTTTTTAAACCCGTATTTTTATAAAAGCTGGCAAACTTCTTTTTGCGCAACACTGAAATAAAACGACTAGCGCTCTTGGTGTTTAACTCGCCTACTGTACTAAAGGAACCGATTTTTCGTATACGGGACTCATGGTCATATCCCGAGCGTGAGACTGCAAGCGCATGAACAAAGGGTTTACAATAATAATTATACTTAAGGACCGGTCGGGCACGCCATTGTGCATTCTTGGAAATATATACGAACACTACCTATATATACACGCCCCCATATTATTATTATACCGCTCGAGCATTGTGCTCGCGGAGAGAAAAAAAAAATGCAACTCGGGATCATTTACGCGTATAATATACAATATACATATAGGGACGTGAGCTTTTTAAACAATGTCAAGGTTCCCGCGCGTGCGATGTTTTTCATATTCGTTTTCCTTTTTTATACATATATATATATATATACATATTTATAATAAAATATAATACGCCGTCCCTTACATATTATTGTGTAACAACATGAGTAATAATATATTATAATACACATATATATCTATACCTACACTTTTTTTTTTTTCATAATATACCGACGCAACAGTTAGAAAAAAAGAACGTTTCTGACACTCGATTTGGTTAATAGATTTCTGCGTATGGAGAGTTTAAAATCAGATTTATTCGGCGAGAGTTTTGGGCGTCTAAAATGTTCATTTTCACTGACTCACAAAAAATCAAAAAAGAGCTGATACTGGGCTCACTGTTGTAAGTAGGAAGTTGGAACGGTATGATACATAAAAGTGTTTAATTTATATCTGTAAGCAACGATAAACCATTACCAACGAAAAAGGATTCGGAGCAAAGTACGGTTATATATATTTTGAAAGTCCGTAATAATTACCATTTTCGGAAAAAAGTAATATCGACGCCATAAATTTAAACGCTTATAAAAATAAATAACTCTCACACTTTAATTCTGAGCGGGGCGAGTAACGTATTGGTTTTACAATGATGTTTATTTTTTCTTCCTATGGACAATTTTTCTCCCGGCAATTTTGCTCTGATTTCCAATGACAGCACTTTTTCTGAAAGTTTATTCGTTAGGGGTGGTACTTTTGGGAAGTCGCTTTTCCCATCTATTTTCATAATAAATGGGGAAAAACCGGGAATAAACGTAGGAAAAACGGTTAATTGTTGCGTATAGGTATACATTCAATTTCCCTTCTACTCTCCCAACTTCTTACCTACAACAGTGGCCCACCCACGTGTGAAGTATGTCGGTCTTTTTTTTTCTACTATCAAATACACAATTATATGATAATAACCTTATGTCAAATTTGCGTGTAATTTATGTCAGTCAAAACAATAGTATTAGTATAAAACCGAAAAAAAATAAATAAACAAATTAAAAAGTTTTCGAAAATTGGTTTAAATATCTCAAAATCGTCATAATAACACTATGTTGAAAATTGCATCGCGTCTATAGATAAAATGTTTGCATGACGCGTAAATAGTTGGTAAAAGTGTCAATTTTGTACAATTGTTTTTCATTTCTTTACATTTTAAATAAAACCAAGTCCAAATTAACCGAAACCGTCATTACGAAAATATTTACGTTTTTTGACGGGTTTTTTTTTTCGGGTTTTGCACGCGCTCTTTTCTCCGTAACTGAGAAAAATAAAAACAGGGAGGAGGGAAACGACTTCCACGACGTACCGTCAAGACGAAAATCCGCTACCGAGAACCGTCTTCAAAGTTGTCGATCGGGACACAAGATTTATGGTCGAAAAGTTGTTTGCGGACGCGGAGAAAAAGAAAAAAAAAATCACAAATCATAGTGGAACATATTAACACCGACCGTATAATAATATACGTACGTATATGTTTCCCCTTTTTTTCGGAATCTAAACGAAAAAAAAAAAAAAAATCACACACGTTCGCGGGCGGTTTATTTCGGCAAACGATACGATGTTTTACAATATTGTTGTGCACGTGTGTGTGTCCGCGGTCGACACGCCCCCGTCCGTCGTAACGATATTTATGTTCGACATAATGTACGTACGACAACACGTGTATAATGACAATATCGTAATGTAAAGCGGAGAAAAACGTAAATAAAAAAAAAAAAAAAAAAAAAAAAAAAAAAAAAAAAAAAAAACATACACCCGTCTATGATAATACAATATACGGAAACAACGTTGAACAAATATTACCGTGTTTCGCGTGTTTCGCGCGCGCGTTATGTACGCTTTTGTTTCCGTACACGCCCGCCCCCCCCTCCTCCTCCTCGCCGCATACGTAGCGGTTTGTACGGGATTTGAATAACGTGTCCGGTCATCGTTTCCCGCGATTTTTTTCCTCGCTCTCAACCGGGTACGCCCGCCCGCGAGCGCGTTACAACGTACTGCGACACACGCACGGGTATCCGTCACGGACCGCGCGCTCGCGGCGGGGCCGTCCGTCGCGCTTTTTACCAGCGCGCCGCGACGTGCCTGCAAAGTCCTCGCGTACCGCGTCCCGCGATACGTTACGTGCGCGCGCCTGCCGGCCGCGGTGATCGCGCGTTCGGGTTAACCGGAACAGCACACGGACGGCGGTGTCACGCGAGAACAACCGCGCGCGCCGCGAACGGTTTTCCGTGCCGCGGCGCCGCGATCTTTCCCGCGGGTGGATAAAACGCCGGGACGCGTACTCCGCCGCGCCCCGAATCCGAAATGTTACGGCACACACTCGGCGTAACGACGACCGGCCCGCGCGTTATAGTAAAAGCGGTACACCCGGAGCAAATACCACGTGACTTAGGGCTCGGCACATTACCGGATAATAGCCGCCGGAATGTTTTGCGGTATTTCACTAAGCCCAATTACCCACTTGTTTTTCCGTATTGTAAACGAATAAAAACTCCGCCGAAAAACCCAAAAAATTTCAAATCTTTTCGACGTGATTTTAGATCCCGAACGGAATGGCGATTTTTTTGATTTTACAATGACGTTTGTTCTTGTGTTTTTTTTTTTTTTCATCTCTGAATAACTTTTCTATTCGGAATTTTACTCAGATTTTCAAGCGTAACATTTTTTCTTACAGGTTAGGTACTTTAAAGATGTCAATTTTTTTTGATTTTCCTAGAACTTTTCATAATAAATAGGGAAAAAAAGGGAAAATTTACGAATTGTATTATTTTCAATTGTAAATATTTACGGCCTTTCAAAACATGTATAACCGTACTGCATTCAAAATCGTTTTTCGTTAGCAATGGTTAACAGTTGCGTACATGCACATTGAATTTACTCTCTACTTTTCTTACAAAACCTCTCGTGTGTTACACCGAATCGTTTGCGAAATACATTCTATGTAACATTGAAAACCTCCTGTGTAACGTTTAAGGACTTCCTATGTGATTCTGGTAAACAATTTTAACAAACAAAACCTCCTATGTGATGAAATATTGACAATTTATACAATTTTATATTATCCATAACTATTGAGTTTTTACCGTAATTTTTTTCAGAACAAATAGTTTTATGGTTAAAATTTATTTTGTTCAACTTTATAGTATTATTTCAGTACCTGAATCAGTCAAAACATTTCCAAAAATCAATACACGAATAGATGTTTAACAAAGTTTTTAAAAAAAAGTATAAGTTAACACAAAAATTAATCAAATAATAAAATAATAATAATAATAAAAATGACATAATATTATACTCATGATTATACACCTTATATAATCCGTTTTACGTTTGACTGTAGTAGCAAAGGTATAAAAAAAAATGTGAAAAAACATAACAAACAAAGTAAATAGATAAACAAACGATAATTTAAAGACAAAGAACGTATAAACGTTATTTCACAAAGCTTATAGCAAGAAGCAAAAGGTGGTATAAAGAAGGTAGTAGGCTTAGTATCGATCATTTCCTGAAAATATAAGTAGGTACATTAAATAATATATCTACGGTTGGTTATAATAATGTCTTTTGTGAGAAAATAAGTACTATACTTATATGTTAGTTTCACTAACACAGAACGATTATTTGTTTATTGATAAATTATTTTATTTTTGACTTTTTATTACCTATTGTTAGCTACCTGTCTATAATATAGTTATTAAATAGGTACGCGGTATGTTCATACATTAGTAAGAGATTCCTCACGAGAATCATGTCGCCGAGCGAAAATCTCGCAGTTTTCTTCTACTATTTACGTATTACCTATCGCCATATGTTAAGAACATAATATGGTGGTGGTGATCGGTAAATAATACTTATCTGAGCTTTGTAAGTACCGCGTGTTCATGACACGAAAATGATACACATTGCGATATTTATTGGCTATTGCATTACTTACTACATTATTATTTGCTACTGTGTTCAATTTGTGAACCGGATATTAATTCGATTAATTATTCAAAGAAATTGTGTAAGTATAAAATAATTATACATTAACAGGCATATGCCCCGGACCACTATAGAGATCGAACTTTCCGTTTAGAAAAATGTCTACGTTTTCATTATTATATAATAAATTAAATCTAGTTTTTTCTCTCGTGCAATTATAGATAAACAAAAAAAATTATACATTTTTGTATTTTATAACATATATTTTAATGACGCTATATTGTTTCGGGGTAATAACACTACTAACCGTTCGGTCTCTTGCGAGACAACACTATCGAACTTTCGCATAGGAGTTTGCTTATATAGGTAAGGTTTGAAGGCAAATGCGTTGCCAGTGGCAAATTGCATGTCCGTGTATTATTTTACGACACTCAAATTAAAAAATGAAACAAAATGAGAGTAGTACAATTTTTTTCCCATATGCATAAACAATGAAATCCAAACAAAAAACTAAAATAAAAATAGCAATTTCTGTATTTTAAGGAATAAAATCCTTTATAGTTACTTAACTATATAGTATACAGTTGCTTATATATCGTCGTTGCACAAAATATAATAAACTAAAGTGCTACTAGTACTAAATTTCGAGTTTTTAGACCCCGCGGCGGTTCGGTTCGAGCAATGACGAATCGGTCAGTAGATACCAATTAAAAATGTTTATTATATACCTAGTTAGTTAACATAAAAAATAAATATCCGTACGATATCAGCTATGTATACATTTAGTAGTAACGTTGGATGACATTGAGCGGATTTATACTCGCCTTTCGTCAGCGAATAAAACCGTAGGTATCTACGCCGAGCTATTAAAATCCGAATAAAAATCCTTCGGTCGCGGACACGGGAAAAGATATTTTTCACGTTTATAATTCAAACAGCCAGCGAGTGACGGCAAAGGCGGACCACGGTCGCCGGCTTTATTCGCCGGCGAGTAGCGATGACGAGGCGATTCTCTCTTGGCATAGATTCGCCCGACGTAAGACACAGATTACCCATTTTAAAAAGGGATAAAAAAAAAAAACATAAAACGGTATTTCGGATATACGCGCGTACCTTATCAGAACGATTGTGTTCCACACGACGGCAATGCCCCGGGTTTCTCTCGCATAGCCAACGCGGTGCCATCAAGACGAAGAACACCGCGATAAGCACGCTCTCCATTAGGGGAATCACGGCGGTAAACATCATGTCAATCGCGCTGATGTATATATATATGTCGATCATATTATCGGGAAATATATCAAATACGCGAACGAATGTGCAGGAAAATCAAAAAGCTAAAAAAAAAAAAAAAAACAAACAAACATAAAAACTATACTATTGGCAATGTTAGACTTTACATTTGATATTTCTAATTAATCGTATTCTTGTCTATCGGTTCGGATCGCACATTAATGTTATTTACTCGGTCGCCGGGCCCTCGTTAACTTTTCCGGCGACCGTATCCACGGAGCAACAGTGGATTTGTTTGCGTATTCAATTTGCCGACGGGTTTTCCGACAGAATCATTTCAAATCAGCAACAACATCCGTGTTATGTTTGTGAGAACGGTCGTCGCTACGGCGACCGGCGTAATAAACATTTTATTCCGTCGTTTTGACGAACATCCAGCGTTCCGCGGACTTGAACGCGAAACCCGGACACTTTTGATGTTAAGTATTAGGTATCTATCAATTATTCGTGTTGTAACAGCGTATTTAGTATTTATAAAAAGACGAGAGCATAAGTGCGACAGTTCCGATTTTGTTATCTTCGTTTTTCATTATTGTAAAAAAAAAAAATAATAACAATAAATAAGACCAATAACTTCCGTAGGTGGCGGCCAGACGAAATGCCACAAACACCTACGGTCCGACAAAAAAGAAAATCACGTTTAACAGTTTAACACAATAATGTATTGGTCGGTAATAGTATACAGGCATTAATATAGTTTTAGGCCGCGAGCAGCGGTGCTCGGAGATTTTTCAAAAGCCAGTGCAATGATGATATTTGTTGTCAGTCACCCGTGCCACTGCCCGTGGTATGTTTTCATTAAAAATCCAAAATAAATACTGTAACGATAGATATCAACATCACGCGTGTTCCTTTTTTTTTTTTTAGTCGGCCCTATACCAACACTATCATATAGGTACAACGGAGCCAACCGACAGAACGCCAGCGTTATTTTTTCGTTACAATACAATTATATAGGCTCTCTACTATAAGCCATACGAAAGTATAATATTATACGATTTAACCATACGTATTTTTAACTTAATCAAATAAACAACGTATAAGTCACGTATAGATATTATTATTTTTAATTTAATTATTGCGCGTTTTTCGTACAGAATCTTTGTAACCGAACGGTAATTTTCGACGTTTTCGAATTGTTTTAAATTTGGGTCCGTATAGACATCATCCGGGGACGGATCTAAGGGGGGGAGGAGCCCTAGGAGCCCAGGCTCCCTCCCCAGGGGGTAATTATTTCGCCGACTTCTTTTTTTATAATTCCATAGATCCCCTGATATTACTATGTTTCAATCACAGATATGCGTATGATAATGTGGTACGTGACAGATACATAATACATATTATGAGGGGCACGCGAAAAAAAAAGTTTGAGAACCTTTGATTTAGGCTATAAATATAATATTATACAATTATAGAAAAGTTTTCAAACTCAATGTGGTGATAACATAAATTACTTTATTAAAAATACACACCTCAAAATTTGATATAATTAAATTAAATTAATTCGAAATTGTTAATTTGATACCCAAATGTAAAGATAAACTTTTTTTCCTCCTCCTACCACTTGTAGTTAAATTAGCACATTATTCTTATTACGGTAAGTGATGACTGAAAATGTACAAAAATAATTACCTGAATTATAAAAAAAAAAAAAATTGAACAAAAAGAGAGCTGATACTGCTGATGGGTGCACACCGTTGTAGGTGGGGAATTGGGAAGGTAGGATATATAAAGTTATTTAATTTATATTTGTAAACAATGATAAACTATTACTTACGAAGAACGATTCCGAGGGAAATTCAATTATACACATAACACAATGTCGTAATTTTTACTATTATGGGTAGAATTTTGACTGAAAACTTGTATTTAAAAAAAAACTACTATATTACACTCTCCCATATTTTCTTTGAGTACTAAATACGATTTATAACGTTAAATTGTTAAATATTTCTGTTTGATCAAACAATTATTTCCACATAATAGGTACCTACCAAATAAAAACTACGTAGAAAAAGACTAAAAAAATAAAATGCCAATAAATAGCTCAGCAATTTTCAAAATGTTACCACGTCTAGAAAATATAAATATGAGTTTTCTGTTAAAATGTAAAGTCTCTAGGAATATTTTGAACAGATTCTAACAAAAAGACGGTTTTTTTCCCCGTTTTTCCCAATTATTAAGAAAACAACACAAAAAAACAAAAAAACTACTTTTTTTATTCTCCAACAAGATCATATAAATGCAATCTAAAATGTCTCTTGTCATCAAGATTTCTGGAAGAAATGTTGCTCACAGATACACACACATACTCACAAAAAGCCCACATCATAGTAAAACCAATGGAACCCTCGCTTTTCTCTGAATCTAAAACACGGTTTTATCGGTTACCTACGTTTTAGTCGTATATATAAACATCAGTTACTATTAAAAACTGACTGTAGGTTTTTTATCATTTTACATTTACATAATTGAAACATAAAATCATATTATTAAATCTATGTGGTATATAGTCATAATAATATTACCATATACGCGATTCGTGGCGTGTGCAGCGTAATATGCATCAGTATAATGTTTATAGTGCAAGCGTTTATGTAAGTACCTACGCGTTCGTTTTTTTTTTTTACCGGATTAATAGTTTTTATAGGTATAGTAAGTCGCATTTCAACAGTAATAACTTCGAGTAAAGTATTATAAATGTGACTTGAACATTTTTTTTACCTCACGGTATACCTTATAATAATATACATGCCGACCACTGACTGCTCGTTTATTCGATACTTGTTTAGTAGAATAAAAAATATCAAGTGTATATGTATATGAATGCAAAAACCTATAAATATAATATAGTTACTAGGTAGACTAGTAGTGTAGCAACTGTTTAACGTCTTTATTAACGTTGACCCGGCAGTCAAAGCGGCGGCGTATTTGACTTAGTTTTATGGAGTGAGAGGGGGAGGAGGTGTGACACTAAAATTATTTTCCCCAAGCTTATATTCTTCCCTATTGATATTACAATGGAAGGTTTTTAAAATTTAATTTTTTGTCTGATGACACTTTTCTAGCAGAAATAATGCTAAACATTCAATTTCAAAAGAGATTCTGAGTTTGTTTTTGTATATAATACATAGCAATTGTATTTAACAAATACCTACATTTATTAATTGATCGGGCCATCGCCCCTCTCCCTTAAACACGCCACCGAGTCAAAGTAGCCAAAGCTACTTTAAAATCGAGGGTTGGGCATGTTCACATTCCCCCCTCCAAATGCCGGCTCTGGGACTAGTGAAGCGAATTTGAGACTTGGCCCGGATAATCGAAACGACGAAACAAACCGTGGGACCGGAGACAGATTTACTAACAAAAAAAAAAAATAGTACAATTAATAAACTCGTTGTTTGTTGTGATGGTCGTTTTCGTTTCGTGTATTTTGGACAAACGCTTTTGCGCACACTTTGTAATATTTTACAATAGTACTCGGACGTTTGGTTGACAGGAGACGGCGAATTAAATTGTCGATTTTTTATTTTTTTTATTTTTTCCAGTGTACATTACGGTTTAATATTATACACGCGCGCTCGGGTAACTGTAATATTACTTTAATCCGCTGTCGAATTCAAACCAATGTAAATGAAACATTGCTACCGCATAATATAATATATTATTATAATAACCGATATGCCGGCGGCGACGGGACGGGATTATAATGTATTTTAATTAGAAAATACACGTGATATAGCCGCCAGGTATGTGTTATACACGCAGAGCTGGGATTTTCTACCGAGACGGTTTGCCGAAAAGACCGCCCCTCGCCGGGAAAACTTCGCCGAGTAATCTGCTGTTATCATTATAACCGTATTCGCGGCGCGGGGTGAGTAGCAGACGCGGTTTTTTTTTTCCCCCGGCGACAATGACAAACCGCAGTTTTAGTTCTGCCGGAGCGCAGTGAGGAACGTACTGGTTTCTCTACACGCGACGCGGGCGCATTTTGTTTATTGTGTAATTTTTTTTTTTTTCCAGTCTGACGTTAACGACTTTTCTATCAGAAAAACCTCGCTCCGATCAAAATGCGCAGACGAAAGAGCTTATCGCTTGTAGCGTTTCAGATTCTGCGGTATCGACGCGTTGGCCCGTTTGTTGATTTCTCCAAACTGTAAAATTGTTTAGCTCTTTATAGGCATTCGACATTTTCGAGTTCTTTATTCGGTTTCAAGCCGATAGAATTATTCGGCCGAACAGAACATCATGAACATTTAATAAGTTTATAATAAGTTGTACTCGGTGGTCAAAAGAAAAAAATAACGATCACAATGTTGTCGATTTTTTTTTTTTTATAAGTTTGAACGTTTATTTTAAAGTTTTCAAAGCATTCGAAAAATGTTCGACCGAACTTCGCTGAAAATCGTTTTTTGTTAGCAATAATCTATCGTCGTCGCATTCAGACGTAGATTAAATAACTATAATGTATAACTTACCTTCTCAAGTTTCCACTTACAAGAGTAGCACTCCTCAGTCAGCAGCAGTATAAGCTCTATTTTTTTATTTTTTAGTTATTTGAGGATACGATATATGTTTGACTCCTTGGCGTAAAGCCGCATTTCAAATTCAATTGTATAATACAATTTGTGAAAAACGCGGTGGATTTTAATTTAATTTGTAGTTACAGATTAATACGATTCAAACAAACGTTTTAAGCGAACTCCGCTCAGAATAGTTTGTTCCGTTAGTAATGATTTACCGTTGCGTACACGGTACGTAGATAAATAATAAGTCATTCTACTATACATATATTCCATCTTCTTAACTTTTCACCTACAACTGTGGCCTACCCATAATACACACCAGCAGTATCGCATCTTTTTATTCACCGCCCATTCACCCTGTTTCTCATTCTTACGACGCGGCATCGGTAGAAATATTTTATCCGCTTATAAAATCGTTGGCATTGTATTTTTACATTATACCTATATACTCGACTCGGTTGCATTTTTTACGGGAGATTTTTTTTTTTTTTTTTATCGGACCTACGCCTATAAACTTTCCACGGCTCACAACTCGACTATGCGTTACAATATCACGTAGGTTTGTATATACAACTAGGTTTATACCGGCGATGAATATCTCGCGCGAAAATGTAGAAAAACCGTTACCTACCTACCTACGCGCGCGGTCGATGCATCAGCCGTTCGATAATACAAAGCCGTCGAATATCTCGAGAAAACGCCGCGTCTCGTGTAGAAATACGCGCCATAAAACACAAAGACGCGGTTATCTGTTATTGTTGGTGTTATTCACGGTCTTAAAAAAAAAAAAAAAAAAAACGACCGCGTACATACGCGGTATAAAATACGCTACATATTATAAGCGGTCGTTTTTTAACCTACCGTTGTAGTCTTGTAGAGGTATAAAGGTATATACACACGGAGATTATAATATCTACAGTGGAATTTAGTACAAGTCGAAATTCAAGAGAAGTACAATTTTTTCGACTTATGGAGGTTTTTGACTTACTGAGGTTTTCGAGTTATATCAAGGGTTAAGGAAAAAGAGTTCGACTTACAAAGTCTTTAAAATGTATGTGCATATAGTCGAATTATTATTATTGATTAATTAATTAATTTTAATAATTATTTTATTTATTTATTTATTGTTATTCATATTGTTTATAATCTAAATTTCCATGCCCACATCAAAGCACCTTGTTTGCAAGGCTCTGAATACGCTTGGATTTTTAAAGCGAACATGCAACCAATTTAAATTGTTAACTCCCCTAAAAGCTCTATACTGTGAACTTTTTAGGTCGATTCTAGAATTTGGTGTAGTCATTTGGGATCCTCACACAGGAAAAAATAGAGACCGATTATAGAGAGTTCAGCAAAAATTGTTAAGCTGTGCTTCTAATGTGCTAAAAATTGATCACCAGTTGCATGTGTATGATTCGGTGTTGAATGCTCTAGGTTTGAAATCTCTGGCAGATAGGCGAAGATTTTCTAACCAACTCTTCTTAAGGAGACTTACTGAGGGAATAATAGGCTGTACTACGTTACTTAGCCAGGGTTGTTTTAGAACGCCTTACCTCTGGTCCCGATCACCGTATCCTTTCGCCATTAAACATTGCACCACTAACTACTCGCCTAACCAACCGATGGCTAGGATGATGCGCATTGCTAACGAGTACCCGTCATTACTGTTTAATTAATATTGTATTCATGTAGCACTGTTAATCTGCTTATTTAATTATTATATTGAGCTTGTAAGTTTGTCAGTAGTTGGACCGCGGCCCACTTTACAAAATAATATACAAATTATCGAAAGAAAGCCACGATAAACGCGATTAGGATAAAATATTATGGGACGCACAAGCCGATTAGACAAATTATTGTAAAAATTATTATCCGTCATAATTCGGAACACAGAATATTCGAGTTATCCGTAGTTTTTATTTCGAGCAATCGAAATTTTAGCAAGGGACCGGCATTTATTTCGACTTATCGAGGTTCTACAGTATATTATAATGTTTTAATAGATATTGCAGTTTGATAATATTGATGATTTTATCTCCGGGCCGCATCGATTAACGATGAAAACGATAATACTTAGGCTCCGCGAAACAATATAATCGTCGCGGATTAAAATGAACGCAGTTACGAAATACTACTAATAATAATAATAATATATAAATTAGAATTATCGTTGTCGTCCCTCATCGACTTGTCGTCTGTCCTTTTAAAACGCCACTTTTACGCGGGGAAAACGTTTTATTTTAATCGCTCACGTACCATCGCGTCAAAACGATCGGATTTATTTTTTTATTTTTTTTTTCCTACCGTATAAAAAATTCCTTAATAAAATACAATCAAACGACACCGAGAATATAACATTAATGCGTCACAAATGATTCAAAATCGAGGAGCTTCTACAGAGGCTTAAATGTCCGCGTTAGATACTTTATAAACTATTTGTGCGTAGTTATATTATTATTTTATTTCCATTATTACATTTTGAGCAAAAAGCGAGGAATGATGTGTGCTTTATTTGTTTGTTTTTTCTTTAGTTGTTGATCGTCTGTACTTCTGTCGTCTGTAAGTCAATTTTGTATTGAAAATCTTGCTCGGATCATTAACATTAGTGGTGGTTTCTAAAGACAAATTCGTCTATACCTATCTTATATTATTATTGTACTATATTAGTGATTATATTGATAGTAAATTGAAGGTGTAATTTTTTGGTTTACCTTTTCTTTTTGATAATTGGAAAAAACTTGTAGGCAAAATGAGAACATGTATAAATCAATAACGATTTCTGTAATGTTTGATCTTGTTTTAAATTTGGTTTTTATATGATATTTATTTTTTTTTTTCACCTGTGAACAATTTTTTTTTACCAGACATCTTGCTTTGATAGCCAAGTGTAACACTTTTTCTGAAAGGTCATTTTTCGAGTTTCAAAACGATTTTTTATAATATTTGGAAAACCGAGAAAATATGTATGAAATGTGTAAGGTTAAACGGATAAATATTTACGTCGTAACGATTTTATGAATATACATTTTAGATAATGAGCGGAGTGAAGACAGTGAAGTATATTGAGCTCTACTGCTGTTAGCCCTGAATTCAGCGACTCCTGGCTTCATCAATGTACTGGTCTTCGCTTGATCTTATTAGCGTACCTCCTGTGCATGCAGCCATGCAGAGATCGCATACGTTGGCTCGGTAGGCGTTTAAGGCATCCACTGCCTCCTTTACGGAGGTAAAATCGGTGAGAGTGGGTGGCTCACTTGCCAGCTTGTAGACAAGGGATTCGTGGTCCAACTTTTGGAAGGGCCAGCCAATTTTTTGAACCTATTCGGCCACAATGTCGTTACTGGAAAATCCATCGGATTTTCGAGCACCAAATATCTGATGAGTTGCAAGAGGGCTGCAAGGTTTAATGTTATTCCGTATTGGTTTTACTATTATGACTTATTGCCCGTTTCTAAGGTCGATCGAAACGTTTTTGATGAAAAAAATTTGTGTTTACTCACATGTTTTACATAGTACTTATGGTTAAGATGGCAAAGATCCGTTGTTGTATTTTAGATAAAAACCGTATTGTTTAACAATCATTTTAGACATTTGAATATAACCTTAATAAAATTAGCTCTCTGAAAAAGTGGATAAAAGGCGAACTAAAAATATCTTTATTTTCTACTATCTTGATAAAATCTAAATGGTCCTAATCCCAGTTGAGTTATAATGATATTATGTAGGTATAATAAACTTACACGGGCTCGTGTTAATCAAATTCTAAAATGTTGCCAAAATCGATTACCCCTGCTGCCCTAACAGTACGAGAAAGCTCTATGGAATTCCCGTTTAAGTGGTATTGAAGAATTCTCTGGGGAAGTCCTTGGAACTCTGTAAAAAGTCCAAGAGTACCGTTAAAGTTTAACTGAACAGCCGTGAAGGAATTCCCTGAGAACTCACGGGGAGTTCCTCAAATTATTTAGATATTTCGACTACTATCAAATTATGCTGTTGAAGTCCAACCACTGAGGGAAGTCCCCAGAAACGTTGCGATCGGTTTCAGCGTTATTTACGTATGAGAAGGACGACGCTATTAATATTTAATATTATTGTTTTACTCGCTATCGCGATGAAGATAGTCGTCTAGTGTTTAAGGTCAGTTGTATACCCACACGTTGTTGTAAAAGGTGAAACCGTTCGACCATTTAAAGTTCCGAGAGCTCTTCATTAACTATGGCATGTATAATATTGAGTCGTGTTAAAAAAAAATAAAATAAAATTATAAACAATGTTTTTCGTTTACCATCGAGGAGTGAAATTCCGTAGAACGAAGTTCAGATGTTTTAACCAACGAATTTGTAATACCATGGATTTAAAGAAAAAAGTCAGTTTTGTGTTAAACAAAAAACAAATTCACCTCCATCCGCGACACGTGTGAGACCCCGCAGAGAGAAATTATAATATAGTTTTTTTTATTTTATTCACAAAAATCAAATTAAATAACAGAAAAAAAGATATACATGAATACACATTTTGATTAAATGACCTCGATAAGTATGGCTTGTGGCGGTGTAAATGATTTACTCGTTAACAAAATTTGAAAAAAACAAAACTAAAATAAAATAAAAATCTAACGGAAATACATCACACAAAAGGTGAGCTACTGTTGTAGGTGAGAAGTTGGAAAGATGGAAGGGAAATTTAATGTATAAATGTACGAAAAGATTAACCATTGCTAACAAAAAGCGGTTCTGAGCTGAGTTCGTTATATTTACAATTTAAGAAAAATAATACATTTCGTAAATTTTCCCGTTTTTCCTAAGTGTTCACTTGATTTTTGCCATTTATTATGAAAACTTCTGAAAAATTGAAAAATAATCTGTTTAAAGTACCACACTACGAAAATTTTTTCCCAGAAAAAGTGCCACACTTGAAAATCTAAGCAAAATTTCTGGTAGAAAATGTATTTACAGAAAAATAAAAAAATAAAATAATAAACATAATTTTTTAAAACAAAATAGTAAATATTAATTCTTATAAAAGTCTAGTTTTAATTATTTTTGAAAAATTACAGAGCATACAAAAAGGTCTATAGTTTATTTATTAAACATTTTTCTATCACCCCTTGCTCCGAATAATTTTTGAAACTAAATTATATCTAGTGAGTGCATGGGGAGATCAATTGTTTGTTTTCCGAGTGTTTATTTTTCTAGTAGTTTTCTTAGCAATCGAAAAAAATGCATGTAGAGAAAACGGGAAATGTTTTCTACCAGAAATCTTGCTCCAATCAAAGACAACAAAACCATCTTTTTGTAGCATTTTATATCTAATTGGTGAGTAAGAAGTCGTTACTAGATTCTCCGTGCAGTTTTTTTTAAATAATTAGAAAAAGCAGGAAAAACCAAACAATTTTAACAGAATATTAATATTCACTATTTCTAGACGTGGTCAAATTTTAAAAATGTTCTGGTGATTTCTGTAGTATTTATAGGCATTTGACTCTTCGAGTTTTTCAGTTTTATACAATTGTTCTGGCTGAGCAGTAACGCTTGGAAATTCAACAAGATGTCAATCGTATTATATTGTACTTACTGGTCAAAAAAAAATAGTAAAACATTTTGGCAAAAGTAATAGTTAAATAATATTTTAGAATAATATTCTTTATAAGCATTTTAAATTGACATTTTGACGGAAATCGCGAAAAATCATGTAATTTCAAAAACGTATATAACCGTGAACTCCGCTCAGAATCGCATCGCGTCAGCGATAACTGACCGTCGCGTATACAGAAACGAATACTCTACACGTAACCCACCTTCCCGAAATTCCGCGTACAACAGCGGCACACCCCATCGGCGGTGTATAATTTCTTCGTACGGTACGTCCACAAGTCGAGCCGGGATAGTGTTTCGCCGTTTTGGCGGCACGGACGGCAGAGCGAACGGCAGCAACTCGGGAGGGAGCGGAAAATAAACTTTGAACGCCGCCGCGGTGGGCAATCCCCCGGGCAATTTGGTTATGTGGTCGATATTTACAGCGTCGCCGGAGAATCGTGAGGTTATATCTATGTAGGCACCTATATATATATATTTATACGTACCGCAAAACGGACTCCGGTAAAACTCCGGTTCTGACGTCGCGAGCGGGGGTTAGGAGGTTAAGAATATTCAGGACACGTGTAAAACTCCGCCGCCGCCGACGCTGTAAATTTGATTTCGTCCCATTGTTTACCGTCCGCCGATTACGTTCGATGAATACATCATCATTATAATATACGCGCGCGGAGATGACGACGACGGTCGCCTGGATCCACGAGTTTTTCCTCCCGTAGAATTTTTTTCTTCGTTTTTTTTTTCCTGCCAAAAAAAAAAAAAAAAAAAAATCGACAAAAATATACAAACGTTTTCTCCGTTTGATAGGAAGAACATTTGGAAATTTTGCTTAAAGTTTTATCACACTCTTTTTTCGGTTAATTATTATTATTATCATTTTATTATTTGTATTTAATTTTTCTATCGGTTTAAAAAAAAAATAAAATTGAAACATTTATCTGTAACGTTTACGATAACAAATGTAATATGTTCATGAGGAGCATAAATGAAAATAGAGGGCTAACTTTAGGGCTAAGCTCCCCGAAAATTTCAATAGGCTCCCCCTCCTAAGTTTTTCTCTACTCATTGAAATTGTAATGGTTTATAGTACAGTATTATGATTAAAAACTTTTGTTTGTTATCAAAAATAATAACCAATACATTTACCATTGGTGAAAACTGAATGACGAAAAATTAAATAAAAAGTCACGGTTTTACGACAGTCGAATAATGTGCAAGTGGAATATCTTACCGTGCATTCGTTTTCGTATTTTTTAAGATATCATAAATTCTTTATTAAATCAATTATATTAAAATGATTTTATTTATAAACTATAATTTTATTGTAATATTGTACATTGTAATTTGTAGCTCATAAAATATAGGTACTATAAAAAGGTCGCATGCCTAAATAATGAGTTTTCACCCCGGTCTCACTGAATGTAGTGGGCCGCGAATTAAAGACACCGTCGTTAAATAAAAATAGATAATCCGTGAAATTCAAAATAAACTACAGTCAGTGGCATAATTTCAGTTTTTGAGAGGGGTCGGGCAAAAGTTTTGACTGACCTAAAATAAAACTGAAAAATAAAATCACTCGATCCGCTTGTCAACTTATTCGTCACAATTAAATTTTTATTAACAAAAATGACTGAATAATAAATTATGTGTAGAGGGTTACCTAAATATTTTACCTATAAGCTACCATACGGAGACTTAGTTTTGGGGAAATTTTACCCTAATTTATGTTCCATTTTAGATAATATGTCGTTATATGGTATGAATATTTTTTTATAAAATCATAAAATGACATGAATCATGTTTTCGGACTTGAAGCTCAAAACTATTCCAATACCAACTCATGCCCGGTCCGACAAGATGACAAGAGGAGCAAATGCCTTCTTTGCCCTCACCATTTTTTTAGGTGTTTATTACTTCCACAATTACTTCATTGAGTCTAACTACTCAATGTCCAAAGACTTCAGTCCCCCCCTCACCCCAAATCTCAAAACTCTATCAAAAAAATACACATCATAGTAAAACAAATAGATTCCTCGCTATGCTCTTAATAAAAAAAAAAATGAAATATTTATCTGTACAATTTTAAAATGAAAAATTAATGAATACCTAATTTGAATTTTATATTCAGAGCGTGGCGAGGTTCTGGTTTTTCAATGATTTTTTTTTTTACTTTTATTTTAATTTTTTAGTGAACTACTTTTCTATCAGAAATCTTGCTCCGATGTGTCAAGTGTAAAATTTTTTCTGAAAGTAAATTTTATCTTCTAAGTACATTAAAAAAGTATTTTTTTGGTTTTCAACGTGGTTTTCATAATAATTGGGAAAATACGTAGGAAAAACAAGAAAAATGTACGTAACGTATTATTTTCAGTTTTGTTTTTTTGTTGTAATTCAGTAAAAAATATTCACAGAAACTTGAAATTAGGACAAACAACTTACATAAGCCTTTTTGGATAGACGTTGACAAATTTTCAAAACATTTGAGCTATTCAGAGATATTTTAATTTATCGCATTTTTTACGTAATTTTTATTCGGTAGGTTACATACTCTGTAAATAAAATTGTAAGACCAAACAGAAATGCTTGAAAATTTAACAGGAGGTTATACATTATACATTTTATTTAGTGACCAATAAAAAAAAGTTGAGTTAATGTAATGATTTTTTTTTTTTTTTTTTTTTTTTTTATATAAGAATTCTAATATCAAATTTTGACGAAAATCGTAATTATTACGGCTTTTCAAGACATATTATAAAACCGATCTTCGCTCCAAATCGTTTTTTTGTTAACAACGGTTTGTCATTAGTTTACAGGTATAAATTAAATAACTTTATGTATTTCACCAATACCCAACTCTACCCGAATACCCACCGGTGGCCGCACCCGTCCCCGGTATCTGCTTCTTTTTTTTTTCTTGGATATAGGTACACATACGCGAAATAACATTATTTTATTGTATTGATTTCTTCGCAACTTAAACCTTTGCAGTATAATCTCGCAAATAGAATTGTTACTTTTTATGTGTCTATATATTATGTAATGTATCGAGGGGGGGGGGGAAAGAGAGAGAGGTTTACCCAAACATAATAAATTCATACAACCGCACGAATTGATTAAACCACGCTGGGTCCGTTACGACAACATGGCGTATAATTTTGCCGTCCTGCAGCTATACACTCGTATAATATATTATAATGTACCCGCTCACGGTTGATCATGTTTTTCCGTCTTGGACATAATAATATTATTATCGCGCCATATTGTTATAATAATTCACCGGATGACAATTATTTAGGTACACTGGCCAGCGTCACGCGACGGTTTTCAACGGTTGAACCGCGCGGTTTTATTTTTGTAACGCGACGTTGTGTTAAACCATAAACGTAAACAACAGCGGAAAGATGGCAAGAATATTTTCCTTCGATATTAAAAAAAAAAAAAAAACTATAGTTTTATTTAATTTCGAAAGCCCGAAACAGACTTTGACACGTTCAATCTGTTCCTGATAAACACAGACAATTTTGTCAGGTGTTTATTGTCGAAATCATGAAATAATAGTGTTATTGCACTTTCTTACCCCGAACTCGACATGTCAAGATTATTGAAAAATGCTTCAAGTCGCAGTTTTTATTTGTATATCCGATTGATAAAATACGAAACAAACGGCCGTTTTCCTTGTTTTATATCGTTTCGACGTATACTATGCTATACCCAAAGGTCTTGGTGCAGTTTGATATTTCGCATTAATTATTACCAAACACAAGTTTTTGCGTATTTTCACGAAGGGTTACACAACGCGAATGTATAGACTACAGGGTTTCCTGCGAAAATGTACCCGTCGCAATATCTCCTACAGTAATAAAGATAATAGAATTCTGTTTTTTATATTACTCTCAACGATAAGTGTACATTTTTATGTGTTGATAAAAAAATTTTATTTTATTATTTTTGAAAAATTTGAAAATAGCCATTTTATAGAGTTTATATTCTTCTGGAAATGTTGACGTTTCAACTTTTTATTTTCATTAAATTCGTGATTTTTAATACGTTTTTAAAGTTCAGAGAAAAAAATTGTACAGTTAACAATTATCCATCATAATAATAATAATAGTCAATATTAGCAATTACGGCCTGCTGCACAATTATAGGTAATCGGAATAATAATTAATATTATATAATCAAGATTAAACCAAATATTGAGTGTACTTTTTTTTGTCTCTAAACTTTAAAAAATTAAAAAATATGTCAAATTTAATTTAAAATTATTATTTTTTTTTTTTTAAATTATTTTACTTATAGATTTAAAATAAATACATTTAAATTAAATACAAATATCTTTTGATTTTATCCCTGTGAAACAGAATTTGAAAATTTTTTATCTCCAGAGATATTACAATGGGCGTATCTTCGCGGGATATCCTGTATAAATATACTTTCTGTACGCGCAGGGAAATGAAAAAAGCTTAAAAACTAAAGCAATTATTAAGGTACGCCTATGTTAATCACTTGAATAACTTTTACGCGGTTATCTCGTGGTTCGTGTAGACTAACCGGAAAGATTTATCAAAGTCAATAATTATATGCGTAGGTACCGGTTGTTATTATAAATTTAAGAAAATCGTGAGCATTATTTATAAGGATTGCTATGATTTGTTTTTTATTTTTTTTTTTTTAGTGCGTAAAAATATAGTTTTCTTAATAATAGAACAAAACCAGGAAAATAAATAGGAGAAAACGGGTAAATTTTACGGCAATAATAGTTTAATTTTTTTGTTCGTTGATAAAATGTTGTCGGAATTAAACATTACGAATGTACGGCAACTAATCGAATAATTTTAAAGGGAAGTAATATTTTCATAGAGAACTACAGCTGCATAATAACGCTTAACCAAAATATATTTAAAACCGTAAAAAATATATTATTAAATTCATTTAATTTTTGTTTGTCCGGACGATATCGTCCTTGTATATATATATATTGTTATTTGTTATCTACGCCGTTACATCTTTTGACCACCAGCAATATAATAATTCACTAGGTTCTAATGTTATTATGACGTTTGCTGCAATAGTGGAACCGGAAACTGCGGGGTGATATCCGAAATAGCTTTCGGTTTCCGAACATAGGTACCGAGACATTTTTAAACCAATAAATATATATATATATACTATAAATGTAATCGCGGTTTATCCGTGCGTATCGCTATAACTCCACAACCCACCTTTGCGGCCCCATGAAAGTTATGTGGTATGGTGGTCCAACATCCCCCATCCACAAAGAAAACGTAGGTTTGGAACTGCAAACGTTTGGTTTGGAGATATGCATGTTAAAAGAGAGCATCGCACCAACGGACTTTTTATGAGAAATCGGCAAAGCAATAAATTGTGTATCGAGTGACTTATAGAATGGTAGAAAATGTGTGAGAATGTCCCGTAATGTTAGAGAACCTCACAGAAGGCTCGGGATCTTTAAAGGGTCTAACTGATCTATAATGTCGAGAATGCTCTAGAAACCGGAAACGAAAGTCCAGAGAATCGTCTGGAACATTCTCAAATTTATCATTATTCTGTTTTGGTGGGGATACGTTCTAGCTCACGTGGGTATATATAGGTGTTGAATGTGATATTAATCGAAATCGATTAGAGTAGATTAAGGAAAAGTGAAAGTAATTACAAGTGAAGCAAATGTAAACTGTATCGTGAATATTACGAATTAGTTTATCATTTCAATTTCCGTACTTAAAGTTTCATTTTTTAAACTCCGAGCTTAGCGAGTGAACTATTGGTTTTACTAAGATGTTTTTTTCTTCTTTCATTCTTCTAGTCTGTAGACACGTTTTTACCTAGTAAACTGGCTCCGATTTTTACGTATAGCAAGTTTTCTGAAAGCTTAAGTTGTCTAGATGGTAGTTTAATGAGGATATTTTTTGATTGTCGACGCTATTTTTAAAATAAAAGCACTTAAGTGAGAAAATACGTAGAAAAACGTAGAATTTCACGATTTCATTATTTTATAACGGACGACGTTTTCTACTAGAAAAAATGATTCGATCGAAAAATCACAAGATACTTTTTTTGTTGCCTTTTTGAATTTCGGTGTTATTACTAAAACTTTTCGATTTAAATACACGTAGAGACTTGAAACTTGGTATAATACTTATATTGGACTTACCTAGACGTGGTAAAATCGCAAAAAAAAATACGGCACTTCAAATTATATATTATCGAATTGCGCTCGGAATCGTCTTTCGTCAGCAATGGTTTATCCAACGATAAACCATCCGTAAGCAACCTTACAGATAAAAATGAAATAACCTTATGTATCCTACCTTCACAAATTCTCACCTACAACAGTATTGACTCTATTGAAAGAAACTGACTGCGGGCTTTGTCCAAGATATAAAATTTAACTTTCTGCTATCAACCCAAATATTATATAGCTAAGATACAATTTAAAATTATTGGATAGTTCCAAGTAACATAAGTGATAAATAATATTATTACTCATTTAAATTTAATCTTATAAGCTATTACTATTATTATGAACTCACGATGCATATTTTTCCATTTTTTAGTATCGGGCTGCAAAATCTTGTTGACAACACGAAATGATTTATAAATTGGCCATATCAGGTCGTTATGATTACTTTTCACGACCACGCGTGTATTAATTAAAAAAAAAAAAAAAAAAAAAATGGAAAAAAAACCAACGAATTGTTTGTTCATCAACTGCAGGCTTTTAGCTTTATATATTGTAAACTGCATGTTGACTCTACTATATTTTTTTTTAGCCGTACCGTGAGAGGGCATTATAATAATTATTGGGTTTCAAACAACGACGTGGATTTTATTTTTTTTAACAAAAATTGATTTAATTTTTTTAAATTGATAACAATAATTTAACGTGATGGAAGTATTTTATGAAAAATGTTCGAATTGTTAAATTCGCTACAATATATGGTGCCAGATAGAAACGTATAAGCTTGGTACCTGGTAAATTATATTTTGTGTATTATTTATTACAATTTTTTAAATGATTTAAGGTAATAGATATACGTTAATGTTTAGTAGAAAATGAAAATATTTACTTCATTATTGCAACAGGATACATTTTATTTATTATTTACATTTAACTGTACTGTATTAGACAAACTTTACAAAAATATGGATAAATATGAATTTTTATTATAAAAATAAAGGTAAAACATAATATTATATTTTTAAATTCACTTTTATTTTGATACACTTTTTTGATGGTGGATTTTGACTGGCTTTATACTGGTGAATTTTTAAACTGTTGACAAGTTTTTCATTTTGAAGTGCTTGTATACATCTCCAAATTGTTGTTTGGATAATTAAGTGTAGACGAAAAACAATTTCGCCATTCTTCAACTGGAATGAAAAAGTTTTTCACAGTCGACTATAAAAGGTCTTTTATACCTTTGTTCTGTGGTACATAAACAAGAGCAGGTAACATACGATTATGAAAGGCAAATTCAGAATTTCGAATGTATTTGATTTGTAACTATGCTTCTTATAAGTGGCGCCAAATACATTGTGATAGGAGAAAAAAACATCCATTTATATTTGAAGTATTTAGAAATTCGGATTTAACAGCATTCATCACCCCTTTTTTATAATAGACTAGGGGTTTAAATTTTGATTCAAGTTATCGATACGATTTTAATTTAATATTGTCGCTGATGGACTAACGCATATAGATTACAATATATTACACGGTAATCAAAAAACACTTTTCAATATAAACCGAACGAGTATTACGAATGTTCGGGACGAATTCATATATTCTCGCTACGCAAATTAAGAAAAATATTATTAAAGCCTAATAATACTACGGAGCACATAATATAACGAGATGGCAGTGAAATTGGCCGCGGTGAATAAAATAATCTAGCGCGATCTGAGATAACGGAACGGGCACCTCGATGACCGTCGAATAACTCGACATTCGAAATTTTACAAGGGAGTCGGACGAAAATTAACAATAATATTCAAGTCGTCAAAATATTATCGACGGCGAAAGAGAACGTAAATTCGAGTTACAAACAATTTACTGATTTCATTGTGGGAAATGTAAAATTAAAAGAACTGATACTGCTGATAGTTACACTACTATTTTAGGTGGAAAGTTGGGACGCTAAGATATACAAAGTTATTTAATTCATTTCTGTAAGCAACGATAAATCATGACTAACGAAAAACGATTCAGAGCGAAGTTCTTTTATACACGATTTAAAACGCCGTAATATATTCATAAAAATTTCATCTAAAAACCATTATAAAAAAAGACAGATATAGTTTGCACGATGAGTGATGAGTGGGCCACTGTTGTAGGTGAGAAGTTGAGAGGCTAGATTATAAAATGAAATTTAATGTATATCAGTATGCGATAATATTAATCATGTCTAACGATAAACGATAATTTGTTCTACATTTTTCCCAGTTTTGTTAAATTATTTAAAAACTTAAACGGAAAATAAAAAACGTCTGTTGTTCAACAACTACATAAGAAATGTAAAAAAAAAAAAAAAAAAAAAAGGTGCTTGTCGTTTTTCAAGCGAAGTAATAATATTCCAGGTAGAAAACATAAAGTGTAACAATTTAAAAATAATGAAATTGTAGGCCGTAAATTTGTTCGTTTTCATTTTACGTATTTTTCCCAATCATTATGAAAAGTGCTTGGAAATCTCAAAACGACTTTATACCTATCAACTAGATCCGAAACGCAACAAAAAAAAAAAGAAGCTTTTTTGTCGTTTTTCGAGCGAAGCAATATTTTTGGTAGAAAACATAGTGCGTACAAATTAAAAACAATTTTTCATATTATTTTTGAAACTTCTTGGAAAACGAAATAATAACCTCTTTAATGCACCAACTAAATCCAAACGGAATAAAAAGAAAAATGTCTCTTGTCATTTCTCGATTAGAGCATGGTTCGAAAAGTTGTTTATAGATTGAGAAAAAAACACGTTTAATACTAATCCCGGGATCCCTCGCTCCGCATTCTCCGAATCGAAAAAAATAATTTAAAATTCAACCGGTGCCATTGTTTGGGTTACGTCTTGTTTGGTCGCACAACAGACTGCGGGTCATCATAGTTGTCCGGAGATTTAGTGCTGAAGGCTTTGAAAATCATACCGTGACGCCTCCGCGACAGTATTATATTATTGCTACGGACCAAAAACGAGAGTATTGAAGTCTAATCCATTTAAACGATAGTGCGTATTATGAAACGAATAAAAAGTGGGATGACAAATAAATCTTTAATAGTGTTCACTGTTCGCATAATAAAACAAAAGAGAATCGACATGGGGGTACTATTATTAATCAAGAGAGTAAAATTATCTAGGCCACATAACGAAAGTGTCGAATCGAAAATCGTCCGGTGGCAGTCAACTTGTTATACTAATTTAAGCTCGGTCTTTTTTACACGAAGTTCGTCATGTTTTTTTTTTTTTTTATCGACGGTATTATGTTTCACTATGCAGTGTGTTCGCGTTTTCATATAAAAACGCTAAATATTTCAACCGGATGACCATGAATTTGAATTCCGTTTTCGATAGATGATACGGGTTACTGAAATACACACTTTAGAATACATTTCCTTTTTAACAATTATTTCAGTTCACATATGTGTCATACATTTGTTAAACATCAAAATCTATTTTTATCACTATAAATTTAAATATTTAAATTATTTTTTTCCAAACAACATTGGTGAACACAATTATTTTGGCTATTTCAAAACTGACTTGAGATACAGCCGCCATCTAAAGTTGGTTTGAAGATACGATTTTTTTTTTATAATTATTTTAAAACTTTTAAAACCTATTCTAATGGATTATTTCATAATTATCTTACAAAAATCGAAAAAAAAATCGTAATTTTTAAATGACTTTAAATTGTTATAATATTATCTACAATTATAATGTTCAGAATAAAAAAATTGTAATGATCAAAGTTACTTGACAAAAATAAGACTATATACGAATCTAAGGTATAAATTACATTTGTTTTGTGCGTGCGCCTAAAGGGTTGGAAAATTTAAATCTTTGCAAAAGTGTGTATATCAGTACTTCCTGTCATCTCCCGAAAACGGAATTCAAATCTGATACCATCTGGCCGAAATATGTACTGTTATATGTCAACGGGAATGCACTCTATTGGTTAAAAATTACAAATGTTTTCATATTTCTATATAATTTTGTCATCAAATATATTCTAATACTTTAAATACAGCTGGTTTCACCCCTTAAGACACTTATTATTTCAGTAAAGAACTAGTTATTTTTTGAACGAAAATTAAAAATGTCTACAATGTAATAATTATGAATTCTGAGTATGTATTGGTTTTACAATAACTATTTTTTGTTTTTTTTGTACAAAGTGTAGCACTTTTTCCAAAAGGAAATTTATCAAAGTTTTAAAAACTAATCATATATTTAAATACACACGTATTAAGTTAATTCGTTGGAAAGTTTTTTTTCTGAAAAATTATTCGTCTGAAATTATTTTGTCGGAATGGTGCGGTTAAGAAATTGATAATTCAGCGGCACTACGCCCCTAAAGAAGCTTAGCGGCACCGTGTACCTTAAGAAGCTTAGCGGCACCGTGCCGCTTATTATCACTTTCTTAACCGCACCGTGGTTAAGCATGTTAACTGGGAAAAACGTAGAACAAATTATCGTTTATCGTTAGCAATGATTAATATTGTCGCATACTGATGTACATTAAATTTCTCTCTATAATCTAGCCTCTCAATTTCTCATCTATAACAGTGGTCCACCCATCGTGCGAAGTATATTGGTTTTTTTTTTTTTACCAAAATTTAATATATTGTACGGAATTAGAAAATAATAATATCGGTTCATTATACACATTATTATCACAAGGTTTGTACTGAAGGCGTATGCTGTAGGCAAATACGAGTGATCGTGTGTCTACTATGTTCACTATACTGGTTCAACCCAAAACGAAATCGTAATAACAACTAATTAATTGTTATTATTATACCAATTAATTGGAAAAAATCCAATATTCGTTCACGTGTAAAAATATATGCATAAATTCATTTTACTACTGGAAAAAGAAATTAGCCAAGGTAATGCTGGGAATTGGAACTTGAGGGTTGTTTTTTTTGTAAAAAAATCTAATAGGTATTTATAACCACGGTTGCATTTTTGATAGGAATAATTTTAATTTTAAATCCGTACAATGAAATTAAATAGTAATCTATCATAAACATTTTCAGCCGTCGGATTTTTTTCACACGTGTCGGATAGAAAATGATATGGTAACATTATTCGATCATATTATACTTTAAACGTGTTTTAGTGTTATAACGCACGAAGCTCCGAATAAAAACTTTGTTCCGAGTATAAATAGCTTTTTAGGACTAATTAACTCTATTAATTAAAATTAGAACTTTTTAATGAAAACAGTGCGTAAACTATGTTTTGCAGCAATAGAGGTCAAAACTAATTTAAGGCGAATTGCAATTATTTAAAACTGTATATAATATTGTTGAACGTTTTTACCTACACGTAATGTTTTAACAAATGAAAATAAAACATTAGCGCGCGACGCGAATCGATTAAAAGTTTGTTGTTTGCCGTAGTGTATGTTATTTTAAGCATTAGTTTTCACTATCTGAACAGAATATGTGTACTTGTTGAACCGCGATATAGAATTTTATTGGATAATCGTTTTTTTTTTCTTTTTAAATTTTTTTTAGTGAAGTAATCATTCGGAAAGATAGGGTTGTCAGAAAAATGGGGCCCAGCACAATATTCCATTATTACCGACCGAAATATCATAATTTTTTTATCAACATTTTTGGGAAGGTTGGATATACAGAATGATTTTATTTATACCGGTACGCAACGATAAATCGTTGCAAACGAAGTATAATTCTTAGTGAATTACTAGTAAATATATTTTTAAATAACAAAATTATTACGATTTTCGTTTAATTTGAACATAAAATGATATACATTATCCATTTAGTACCTAAAAAAAAAATGTTTTCATTTGTTTGATAGATTTCAGAATTTTTTTGGACTTTCGTTATAATCCGTACGATTTCGTCCATTACAATCGAAATACTGATTACATAGAATTGTAATTATACTTATTATAGACTTTGGTATAACTAATAATACCTTTTCTTGTATATATTACAAAAAGTATAATAATAATAATAATTTAATAAAAGTGAGAACAAATTCTAAAACACATATAATTACAAACAAATGACGTATTAAATAACGAATGTATTACAAAATCCAAAATAAAAGGGACACTACGAAAATGTTTGTTTTTTTTTTGTGATAAATTTCATGTAAAATTTTCAAACGTTTCAGTTCGGCCAAAATAATATTATTTATATAGAACCAAAAAAAAAAAAAAAACTACCTTAAAAATATTTTGAAAATTTAGCAAAAAAAAATAAACACGCGTTTTAGTCAAAACAATACATTCTTTGTTCACTCCGAATCCCATAAGCAAACGTGTTTGCAATTTAGGTTTAACACAATTTTTTTATAAGTAACAAATTATTAGGACACAAGTTCAAAAAAGATCAAAACAAAAATAATTAGACGTATCTAGTTAGTATTCAAGTAATTTATAATACTTATAATTAAAAGACAAATTTCAATTCCAAAACTTTGGGAATTCTTTGAATATTATTATTATATTCTTTTTTTTTGTAGTTACCGCATCCGCGTTAATTAAAAATTAAAGCTTTAAATAAAACTCGATACATAAATTAGCGTCATGAGCACGTATAATAAAAATACATAATAAAATTGTCTGTGACATTCTCTTGAGGGTTTTTTTCTCGATAATACTTGTTAATTCGGTAGTTATTTTTTTTTTTTAATTTTAATTTCTATAAAACATCAACACATTTAAAATCTTATATAAAGTACCTAGAAATATTCCGGAAGAACGCAAAAAATATCGTGGGTTCTTTAAATTGTAGTAAAATTATCACGTTTTCTAAAAGTTAATACGGTTAACCGAGTGGACCCAACTTGGAAGTTCCAAGACTTACAAGGATTGTTTCAACAGTCGGAATAAGACTGTTGCTCTTGCTAAGAGATCAAAACGAAAATGTCATAATTAGTTACGGTCGTTGAAAATAATAACAAAATTATTCGAAAAGACAAGAAATTTTGAAGTTTTTTCAAATATTTTATACTGCAATAACTATCAAGGTGTTAATTACAAATAAGAAGAATGTAACGTTATAAAATATAATAGTTTAGGGCGGTTTTTTTTTTTTTTTTTTATATCCGAACCAGTTTCTCGGGCGGCGACCGGTCGGTATTGCGTGCATCGTGTTCAAGGATAATAACAAATCTTGGAATGTTCCGAACGGTTTTCTATATTTTTCCCACTATTTTTTTTTTTTTTTATGATTATGATTTAATTTGCTTTATGTTTATATCCTCATAATAATAATTTAATCTTTTACGCGTTTAGAGAAAAAAAACCATTGTATTCGATACGTCGTAGGTACTATACCGTGAATCTCTTCGAATATTATTGTTTTGTACCCATATATAGTGGCTGCTGTGGCGGTTAAGACGCGAGTCGTTAAGTTAAAATACTTGTGAACAATATTCGACGAGGGGAAAAAAATATGAAAATTCTTTCACCGAACAGTAAACATCATCAATCGAACAAGTACGTTTCGGACCTATAATATAATATAATATTTTTCCTCTCGCTCCGACATCAAAATGTCTCTCACGGTCGTTATGTATAGAATGCTCGCCGCGGCCAGCATTTAAAGCCGTAACGGTATTTAAAATATTTTCCCCCTCTCCTCTCTATTGATCGTCAAGAGTAATAAATCTTTTTCGGGGTATCTTCTAGACATCTACTGGACTCTCGTTTCCATTATGGGACTTCCGTCAATGTTTATTGAGAATCTCTAAAGAATGTTACTCAATAGGTTCCTGTTTGGGGCCATGAGGGACTCGTGCTCTCCGTCGTTGGGCTTGCGGAGTAATGTCCTATGAGTCACTCATACAATCCCGTTTAATATGTCTATGGGGTTCCCTCAAACGTTTATATTTGATGACGCTCGTGCGGTCCAATTTAATCTACTTCCTATATGCTCTCCCGCGCATTTCTCGTAACTGCCGGTATTCTAAAACGTCGTTTCCCTGACGGGTTTCATTCCAGCCGCGACCCGTACTGTTATCGCTTAATTGACGATGCGTTCGCCACAAATTAACGTCTGTACGTTGTGCATTATTTTACGACGGAACGGACCGTGACGTCCGTTAATTTTACGTCTTCGATCGTTACATTGCGCGTACCTATTTTAATAAACGTAAGAAAAAAAAAACCGTTTAAAATTATCAGATCGCGCGTGCCCGCCCGTGATGATAATCGTGCGATCCAATAACGCGTGCGACAGAATAATACAACAAATCGATTTGCAATATTGGCACACGGTGGACAATAGTAATGGACACCAGCTTATTACAACCGGACCAGAATAGATTTTGAATTTTCGTTCAACGGTTTCTGCACCTGAAGCAGGCTGCTAAATAATAATATAATAATATGTTTTCGTAAAATAATAAAACGGCAATATTTTTTCCCTTTTTAAACACGCCCCGATCGGAAAATCAATTTATCCGTTACGCCCGTTACACACACAGCATACACGCACTCAGCGGCCAGCAGAGGATAGGAATGCCATTGTCGATATTATATTTTTACAAATAAAAGAACGCGACGTATTATTATATATTATTATTATTATTATTATTATTATCTGTAGAGATATAGACGAGAACGAAAATTATTATTACATATTTTAAACGAATTGCGGCCATTGGAAACGGGTTTATACGTGTCTCGCCCGCACATCGAATTTCCGATGAATATTATTTCGACCGGCCGATTGAACGACTCGACAACGTCCGGCGTGGGCGACGCAAAAGTATTTTATTTTTTTCTTGCTCGGGCGCCTAATAATCATGTAACAACGCACGCTGTGTGAAGAGTGTAAACGAGAAAAAAAAATATCTGGAATTCCATCGCGTGAGCGGAAAAATGAGAATCAAAATATAAAAAGTCTCAATTGTGTGAGGTTCTCGTCCGGATCCCAACGGTAGGTATACGAATTTTAAGAAATTCAGACATTTTAAATTGCGAAGAAGAACTTCTAATATTTTAAGGTAATAATCGAAAAAACGGAAAACGGGTGAAAACGATTTGTCAATTTGGAAGAAAACGACTACGACCAAAAGTATAAGATCGATATTTATCGGTAATTGAGATGAAAAGAGAAACGATTAAAAATCAAAACAAGAAGAAGATTGGTGCTAGTTGAGTAAATAAGACGAAAGTCGAGGAAGAGGTTATTAATATAGGAGAGACGATGTGAAGACATGTGAGCACGTGAAGAAGATACAAAAAATAGTGACGTAAAGTGTATCTGATCGCATTGTTTTGCGAAGGATTAATACGAAGAAGAATAAGAGGATACTTTTTTATCTCTCAAAAAATTACCCAGGGTTATTTGGGACCGATTCCGCCGGATTGTCGAGGCTATCTCCGTGCAAACGAATTAGAGTGCGAACAAAATATAAATAGACTATAAATTTAAATTTTTTAAATTTTTGATAAAATTCGATACAGCTGACAAGATCGTAGACCGATACGAAACTTGCAGCGCTTATCATTCGTGGGATAAGTTAAATAGAACGGAAAATTCGAGCGAATCGATCGATCGATACCGAAATTTATTGATCGAAGGGATGGCGTTTTAGCGCCCTGACGATTATCATAAACCGCGCGCATCTCGTCGCCTACTCGTTGGCACGACTCCGCACGTATTGCAGGTATGTGTTATAAAATATACACGCGGGTCCGTGTCACGGTTCGTCTGTTTGTTTATTTTTTATTTTTTTTCGGCCGTCATCTCCACAAAGTTATAATAATACTAATATGCTTATGCATATATACACGCGCTGACGAGTCGCATCGCCCGTCCGTCCGTCCGAGTTGTTTTTCGCGCTCCGCCGCCGCCGCGGCCCGGAAAATCGTTTCGGCGGCACATTATTTCGCCGCCACTGCCTCCGCTGTAACAATGAATTTCGTCTTACCGCGCACACACACGCGCGCACGCGCATATATAGAAATAATAATAATACGAAAAAAAAAAAATATATATATTCGACGAAAAAAAAAAAAAACGCGTTTTGTAATAACACACACACACACACACGGCGCAGCAAACGCGTTCGCGACCCGCACACAATGAACATCACGTACGTACATGTACGTCTATCTCCAAAGTGTATAGTATCATCTCGTTCGTCTATGCGTATACCGGATGGTTCATTGCTCGGACGGTTGCGGGTTCGGTTTTTGTTCGGATAGGTAGGTACACGCATATAGATAGGTACACACACGTAATAATAATAATAATAATAATTTTATATTTTTTACGTGTATAAACGCGCGCGATGAGCGGACCCGTGCGATCAGCAACGGCGGCGGCGGCGGCGGCGGCGGTGGCGGCAACAGTAGCGGACGTCGAGGTGCAATATTATTATTATTATTTAAAAAAAAAAAACATAATAATAATAATAATAACGTAATACGTTTATAATAACGAAGACGGACAGTGACCGCCACCGGATTTTTTTTTTTTTCTCGACGCCGCGCACTTTCTACCCGGCGAATCCCGACCAAGGTCGTCGCGCTTCTCCCCGCGGTCGTTGGAACCGCCGTGGTAATAATGATATAATAGTAACGTGAACGTTCCGTCCCGAAAAATATCACGTTACGATAATATACGATAGATGGATACTCGTCAAAATCGGACGTCTTGGGTATCCGCGAGGGTATTTTTTTTTTATTTGTAGTTCTGTTTGTAGGTCCGATAGAATTTCGACGCCACCGTATGACCGGAAATCCGTCCGCCCCCGGTCGACAGGGACGGGAAAACTATCTCGTTTGCGTCTTGCAATATCTTTTGGCATTTCACATTCTGAGCGAAGCAAAACGAACGCAATGATGATTCTACTGCGACGCGTTTATTTCTTCCGTGTGTACCGTAAACAATTCGTCTACCAGAAATCATACTCCAATCTGAAACTTAACGGGAACTTTCTTGTAGAATTTTCGGTTTAGTCGGCGCGCCGAGGGGGTCACGTTATTCGATTTCCCTGGTCAATTTCTCGGGACAAAACCGCCAATCGTTCGTATAATTTGTATTTTATTTTTTCGCCGTCTTTTTTAAAAAATATTCGCCAAAACAAAAATCCTATTTGTGTTTTTACGCCACGCCGCAGTCAACGATCGTTCGAATTAAATTATTTTTTTTTTTTTTACGCCTATAGTGGCCACGTGCTACACATTTCGTTGATGAATTTCTCCTTCTCCTCTCCTCTCCCCGTACTTTTGGACGTGGACCAATTCAATTACTCGTTTCACGCGTGTACGCGAACCGTTGCGTATGCCGGCCGATTGGATAGGATCCAAACGCCGGCGTTCGGCCGGGTTCAGAGGTCGCCGAGCGCTCGTGACCTACAAATATTTGTACGTAAGGTGTAATAGAGACAAAAGGAAAAAAAGGAAAAAATAATAATTATAATAATGAAATACGGTTAGGAGATATCTGAAATCAATTTTAACCGGACCGTTTTGAATTCACTCTGTGCATCTGCAGAACTGCCGTCCGGAGTCACAGTCTCGCACGCGCAAAACCCACTGCAGCTGCTGCTGCTGTTAAATCAATATAATAATAGAAGGGTTAATGCGACTATCGAACTACTGTACACAGTGTATATTATAATATGTTAATTGGATTAGTTTTAGATTTTGAGTGGAGCGGAGAAGCTTATAATTTTACAAAGATGTTTATTTTTTTTATTTTTTTTTTTTTTTTTTATCTGTGCGCAATTTTTCTACCAGAAGACTTGCTCGGTCTAAACGATTATTTTATATATTTCGTGGTGAGATAATATTTTCGTGAATTACTATACGACCACTATACTATAATAGCTGTGGTGCTATGTATCGTATTGAAATGAAATCGTTATCGAGGTCGGACAAGTTTACGAATAATATCGGATCGGTCAAGCTAAGTTTATTGAAAAAAAAAGAGGCCTTAATTCTTAATAGGATAAACCGAGAAAAATACGTAAGAAAACCGGAATACTTTAGGGCAAAAATGGTTTCATAGGTGTCCTAATCTTTCGATTTATGTTTTTTTTTACTGCAATTCGGTTAAAAATATACGGCGTTTCCACAGCAATCTTGTGTTATCCTTTTCTAGATGTAATTAGATTTTCGAAGCGTTCTGAAATATCGTTTTAGCTGAACAGAAGTGCTTGAAAATTCAACACGGACCATCATAGGTTGTATTTGATGGTAAAAAAAAAAATAAACAAGTTAATTGTGATAAAGTCATTTTTTTTTTTATAAGAATTTTAAGTCGAAATCATGAGAAAAGTCGTAAAAATTATGGTATTTCCGAAATATATTACCAAAATTCGCACTCAAAATCGTATTTCGTTTGATTTATGAGCAATGATTTATCGCTGCGCGTAGAAAAATTTAAATTACGTAACTTATAATGCATCCTACCTTAACACCTATAACAACAGCACATCCATAAGCAGTATCAGGTCTTTTATGTGTTAATATTTTTTACTAGTTTTTCGGAAAGCCACATTAGTAAGTAAAAAAAAAAATCATTATCTATATTTTATAGTCCATATTCGAATAGTGTAAAAGTTGGCAATTTCATATTGCAGTCTATAAATCGAAAAAAAATTCAACTACAGGGGTTTTCATACGATCTGTTATTTGGCGAAAAAACATGCTTTACAAGAAAAACTCTCATGCTTCATCGTGGAGTAAACCGATTTCGATCATCTTTTTTTTTTCTGTTAGTAAATAAGAAGTAATGAAACAAATCCAACGTTACGAGTTATAAGTTTTTCCTGTAAAGCATTTTGGGAACAAAACTAACAGTTCATGCCTGTGCCCTAATAACTATGTAAAAATCGAAACCGATTGAATTATTCGTTTAGAATTGTTAATTGTAAATCTTAACAATTTGTTGTTATCGATATAATATTATTGTTAGCAATTTGTAAAAAGAAAAACCACTAGCAGTTTTCTTAACGTGATAAAATTCAAGTTAAAAGTTAAAATTAATTTAACTTTTAACTTTTTAACTCGTTGGAAAAATGTCCAACCTTGAAACTTTTTTGTACACAAGTGTACGCAATAAATAACCTGTCGTGGATATTGGAAAATATATTATTATATGGAGGTATAATATAATGAATAGTTTTTTTTTTTTTTTGTAAATCTGTTTGTAAGCGCGATGTTACACACGATGACGATGACCGTCGCGCACAACTTTTTTTTCAATGCCACCCTTTTTTTTCGGTTTCTGCACAATCGGAAAGTGCGTAGTCCTATAATAGTTTACCTTTTTCGATTATCAGTATATCAAGTAAAATAGTATAGATTTACGTTTTGGGTCGTGAACAAATAATCAATTTCACGATCGTTGTGTAAATACTATATCGTACGATATGACAGGTATACGTCATATTATTTTTTTCTTCCTTATTTCTACACTCGTCACAATTTTATAAAAACACTTTTTTTTTTCTCAATCGTTATTATACTATCGTTTCGCGACTGTTGGGACCGTGACGCCTCCGATATCGTTAACCGATCACACGTCAAATAATTCTTATTGAAACCAGAATTTTTGATTTTGGTTTTACACTGATGCGGTTTTTTGTTTCTATTAACGACTTTTCCACAAGACGAAATATTACTTCGATTTTTAAGCGTAGTATCTTTTTTGATAGCGAATTATATCCGGTCGATGCATTGGAAATGTAATTTTTGGATTCTACTTGTAGTTTTCATATTAATTTAAAAAAAAAAAAAAAAAAAAACCTACAGAAAAAATGGACAAATTTACTGCAATAACAGTTTCATTTTTGAATTTGTTTTTTTACTTTAGAAATATTATTCCAAATTTTAAGTGTAGCATTTTTTCTAAGAGAAAATGTTGTCTAATAAGTACGTCGGAAAGATGTTTTTAACACTCCATTATATTCCACTTGCTAAACTATCGACGTCAACAATTCAATCCAGTTCAATCCAATAATTCACTAGATTCGATCCCACGTCGTGAAATAAAACGTCATTTTATTTTTTGCACAGTACACAATTCTTCGTTCGGAACAATAACTCCGCCGATAACTTTTATAAATTAATATTGCACGTGGTATACGTTTTTATCGACTGAATAATTAAATTTCAATTACTTAAGCTCTCCGTTGCTTTATACCTATACTTATAAATGCATTAATCCCCGGCGGAGGGCGCGTATATTTTGCGAGTACGTCAGGCTAAGTGTCCAACCTAAAGGGAAGGCGTATCCGTTTTTTTTATAATTTTTACATATAGGACCTAGCTGAATTTTAGATTTTAGGAGCTTTTCAGTTCTTCTTTGATTTTAAATGTCTGTAGAAATTATTTATACTAGAATATTATGCTTTAACTGTCTTGTATCATTTTGGATCTAGTTGATTAATTTTTTGACTTTCGATTATTCTTGATGCTAACCGTTTAGGCTTCAAACAAAAGATGATTACTTGAATCATATAGATACCTGAAAAGACAACAACTGTGTTAGCGGGTGTTCAGTAGTGTACGCTTAAAACGTAAATATATACTGTATAGTATACAGTGTATACTATACAGCAGGGGCGGCCAAACTAGTTTTGTGCATAGATTTACTAAGAATATATTTCTCCGTTGAGGATAGACATTAGTAATAGACATACGTCTCGCACAAACAGTAAAACTAAAATACATAACTAAATGTTTTTTACCACTCTACTCATACAACTCTAATATACTATAGATTAAATATACCAGAAATAAAATTCCCAGTAAAAACACAGTTAAACTGTATTACTTGATAAACTGACAACAAAAACATAATGATCTATCGTGATAAAAATTATCGGCAATTGTGATTATCTACTAATTGTGTAAAAATAAATTCTAACAAATTGAGATCGACATTGACATAGTTCGCGATTGATCCCTGCTTGATTATAGTGCATAATGTATGTGTAGTACATTGAACTGATTTTGCCCCCATCCCCCCCCTCCCATACCGTCCGAATTGGTTTTCAGTAACTGAAAACCGTAACCGTCTTGTTTGTATCATATTATTTAACGCCAAATCCGAAACTGAGTCTATCAATGAGTTAATTTGGGGGCAAACGTACAAACTGAGGTCGAACTTGAAAAGAACGGCCAAAACCGCATTAACGTACAATGAAAAAATAATTTTATTCGGTTAAATTAATATTCCGCGGAACACTGTGGGTCGTCACCGCCGTCGGAAATTCTTTCGTAGTCGCTATCGGAGTTTCTCGAACTCTCACCGTGGGCAACGAGGGGACGAGCGTCGCGGTGACGTACAACAAAGTTTCCGCGGCCCGATTTAGCGTGCACGGTTTCGCGACCGACGCCGCCGACGCGTGTCGGTCGATATAAACGAACTAAGAAACGTTTTACGCGTGGGAACGACAAAAAATACGTTTAATACCATTCAGGCATTATTGTTTAGTACAGGTACGCCTACGCGGTGACAATACTTTAAAGAAAATCACGAGTAAATTTTATCCCGCTGTGGTCGGAAATCATTACTTTCAGCGTAGTGCTCTACAAATATCCTTAGATTCCAGAAAAAAAAGAAAAAAGAAAAAAAAAAAAGCAGTTCCCTACAATTATCGCTTCTTTTTGTACAATATTGAAAGGTGCTATAAAATTCACTTTAAAAAAAAATATATATATATATATTTTTATAAATATATGTATATTGCGGTACTCTTTTCGACTTCAAAAATGGGACTTTCTGCGTTGGTGTGGCACAGGAAAATAATATTGTCGACGTGCCCCCGGGAAAAAACACGTAGCACAGAGGTCCGCGTGACGACGAATATTTAAAAGCAAAACAAATCTGGAAAATAATCAACGTGTCGTTGGGCGCGCGCGTTTAGCATTCGAGTCGTCCGCGGCAGAGAACTTTTTCCGCGGGCGCGATCGAATATTCAAATTTTAAACGTCCGCGACACTATTACAATATTATATTTCGTGATGTCGTGTACCCTCGCAATACGGATGCCAATCATAATATCGCAAAAGAAAAACGGCGGAACGAAAAATCCCGAATTCGTTAAAATGGCGAAAACGGCTAAGATATTAAAATAAAATGTCTACGCACAAGACGTAAAAGAGATGCCAAATTATGGGGGGGGGGACTCTAAACACAGACGTTTCATATAACCTTAGGCAGTTTTACTCAATCACTGTGGCATGCGATACCCAATTATGAGTAATAAAAACAGAGTTTATAATGTAAAATGTGTATAAAAGTTATTGTCCGGGCCGGGGGGTGGGGGATTGGGGAACAAGTACATGTCTCTGAAATCGAGATGTTTCGCGACCAATCGAACGATTTCTAAGTGGATACGTTATTAAAAAATCTTTTTTCGGCGGCAGTTCCGAATCCACAATAATAATAATTCAAACCGAATATTCGACAATGGTCAAAAACGAGACCGGCACATTAGATACTCGCGGCGGAGGTTATATTGTTTAGTTCAATAACGATCGTAAATTATTGCTCGACGAGCTCATACAATAGATCCCACTAAATATAATACCGATTTCTAAACGGCCTATTATTGTTACTATTATTATATTTTTTGAAATAGGTCGTCTCAGCTTTCATTATCGATCGCCGTTCATCGGGTAAAGAAACTTCACACCGCGGGTAGACCACTGTTGTAGGTGGGACATCGGGAAGCCAGACACAGGATAATGGTTTAAACAACTAATAAAGTAACATTGGATGAAAAGTCTGCATATTTTCAGGTATACACATTGGGAACATTTTTACTAATCATAAATGTATCGAGAAACAAAACACATTCGCACGAATTGTAATAGTTACGGGTTTTACTCGCATAGATACACTTAACCGACCTATAGTGCCGATGTAATTTTAAAAACAATTCCAAACCAAATAAAAACGTTTTTACAAAACGTAAATACGTTTTTTACATTAAAAATATTAAGCGATTTAGATAGTAAATTAATAACTGAAAAGGAAGAAAACGACCTAGAACAAGCTTTTTTTTTTTAATTAGCCGACAGCAGTGGGAGATCAGTTTTTCACATTGGTACCCCACTACTACCACCCTAGAACAAACTTAAATACCACAGACATGTAGGAAAATTGGCCTAAAATATTACATAGATATTAAAAGGAAAATAAAAGACAGAAGAATGGAGAAGAGTCGCAAGAAAACATATATCATTCAGAAGACTGACGGACCGAAAAAAAAAAAGAAGATTTATATCTAATAATTCGGTTGTTTTGTTTTTAATCTCCTAGCGAAATTATGTTAAACCTGTTTTGAAATGTCATGATTTTTACAATATTCCTATTCGAATCTGCAATCAAAAAAATTGTATTCTCATAAAACCAAATGGGATCTAAAATAACTCACAGTTTAACCAATAATTCATTTCTTGCTTCACTCAGAATCTGAAAACATAATCAACTGTGGAGTTCGAATTTAATAATATGTTTTAAAAGCTCGATTTTTTTTTTTTTTTAATTTTCTAATTTATTAGTAGAATTGCGATCGTTGAAAAAAAAAATATAAATATTTATGCATTCGTGTTTTCGATTCGCATTTACTTCTTTGTTGGGGTTTTTTTTGGGTATTTTTTTTTTTTACGCGTTCTATTGTTTAGTTTGTCGTAAACGGCATCACAACCGCTCTGGGATCGATTTTGGTAAAACGATTCGGCGGGTCGGCTAGCGGTCTCGAAAACTTTTTCACGGTGTCGTGTTCTTTCTACCGTATGCGCACGCAAACGATTCCTTTCCGTTTCCGATGTAGCCGCTTTGTTCGTATACAGTTTTGACGTTTTTCCCGTTGGCCTCACCGACACGCTCGTCGTTCCCGCGATATTCGTGGCGCGCGAGTAGATATTATCCGTAGCCCTTTGTCTCGGTCCGGAAACCCGATAAAACTGCAGACTTGCGACGAAAAGCGCCTCGGTTCGGAGAAAAACAATTTTTAAAATAAAGAACGTGCAATTAAATGGAAAATTATCGGTTAATAAAATACGAATCGGTTATTTATTTACTATAATTATAATGAGGCACGTGGACGTCTGCACGAACTACACAATTTCACGTTTCCGTAAATACTTTACCCGTAAAAACCGAGGCAAAACGTGTTCACCGGTGTAAAACGATACAATGAAGTTGTGGGCAATTGTTTTTTTTTTTTTTTTTTTTTTTTTTTATTTATTTATTTATTTTATTTTGTTCTCGTGGTGTAACAAACATACTGCAACAATGACGATTAGGATAATATTACGATATAGTTGAACAAGGTAATATAATGCTCGCATAACGTACTATGTCGAATAATTTACATTTACAACAACGCGATTAAAAGATTAAACTAATGCGGCCGAGTATTTGCAGGTATTTTCTCTTACAAAACGTTAATGATTTAATAAATAAAACGGAACATTCGCTGTTTGAGAGGGATACATAATATTGTGTTCATAAAAATCGAAATTTTTAAAATGGGTCAAATATAGCAGACATTTACGACATCTGCGTAAGCTATTCGAGGGCACTGCCGTGCCGCCACCACAATCGTACCGTGAGTAATCTTATTATTTCCGTATAACATTCCAATAAATATAATAAATTGCATTATTAGTCGTATTCGATACATACGCGAAGGTCGACGAGGCTAATTTAAGCTCGCAAAGTAATAATGTATTTTTTCGCTGTTCGGGAGGGATCCGTATCCTTAGCCTATTATTCTCAATCGAAACATTTCAATACGAGTTGAATAAAAATAGAAATACGTAGACGTCTGTAAATCTCTTGATGACGCCGCCACCGTCGACACACTCCTATAATTATTTCTATACAAATTTCAAATCAATATGACACTGTTATTTATGGATGATCTTTCACCTCCTTAAACGAAGAAAATATAACGGTTTTTTCATAGAATCTCGATCGTTTCGACCGCTCGAGAAATCCCAAGACGATCACTCTGTCGAGAGTACCCCGTGAACAACAAACACGCACCGCCAACCTTTTTCAAAAACCGAATATCAAATTAGACTATTTTAAGCGAATTGTGACTGCCGTCCGGCTTATATATGCAAAATGCATGTAAATATAATACCATTTACTTTTTTTTCAGTACCACTCTAGTTCTGTGGTTGCTTATCATTACGTTCGTACACGGCATTTTCGAAATAAACTAAATAATTTTTAACCATGATTTACTGATAAATAGTAACTTTTTTTAAATCGTTAAAACCACTTTATTTTTTTTTCGTTGAAAAATATAAAAATACAATTTTTAACTTCTTTTTTTCGTTATATCATATAAGTATGCCTATATAAATCGATAGATATTTATTTAACAGTTTTTTCGAACGAACGCTGGACAATATACAGTCAGGCCACGGACGTAGATTTAAGGTCAAGCTAATCCAGGATTCTGAGTTGTGGTTCAAAAGAATTTGAACACTTTTTTATTACTGTTGGTAAATGTGACGCGGGCCTATACGATACCTCGGAAATAACGAATTGACGAAATTAAAAAATTAATACTAAAAAAAAATAAAATATTTTTCAAGATTGAATTTCCCGAATTTTGCTTTCCCGTCAAAATATTATACAGGCACGTTTCAGCCGCCGACAGTGGTTTCTGATGCAACGCCGAACACGATAGTGCGCGACGAACAGTAAATCCCAGTAAACAATTTGCACCTGTTGTGCGGTTTTAATAAAATCTCTATTGACTATAGTGAATCCCGAGTCTCGACGTGTTCGACACGGCCCGTTTGAAACGAATAACAGTCAACTATATTTGATACAATATAAATTATGACACGTCCCGACCGAATTGCGTATATCTAAACTGTCTATATTTCGCGGAAATGCGAAAAAATATTTTAAGTGATCTCTACTAGAAAAAATTTTTTTTTGACAAATATCGACAACGGTCCAGAAAGATAAAAAATATAAGTTACATATTGACGATTAAGACACAATAAGACAAAGTTTAAATAAATCCTCGGTGGCTTTTCACAGAAATACATTTTTGGAAAAGTAAGCTCTGCAACTACTACACAAATTTGAGCTGATTTGATCCGATTTCAACGCAAAAATTTAAATCGGACGGGGGTCAAAAATAGTCAACGTTTATATCTAGATTGCTTAAATGTAGTTATCTGCATGGTTGTGTATAGATATCATAATATTTTTTCGTAAAATTAAATCATGTGACATGATTTTGAAAAGTTGAACTTGAACTTACGGTTCATCGTGAAATAATTAACTTAAAATGACCATTACAAATATAATGGAAAGTAATAACTGAAAGTATTATAACTAAATCCATTGTCAACAAATTTACGATTAAAAATATAAAAAAAAAAGAATGGCACACACTTTGTTCCCCTTTACGAGTGGTAAGTACAAAATTGATTGTATAATAATAATAATATGCATTTTTTTTTTTTTTTTTTAAATGAAAAAATCTTAATAATCAGTATATCAAGACTTGACCTCGATATTTTTGTAAGATGGTTGTCTGCCCAACGTCATTTGACTGTGACCGAATACTTAGTGCCTGATGGTAATTGTATATATAAGACAGATGCTCATCGTTACGAAGTTCAACAATACGAAACGCAATATGACGTTCCTTTCGGTTTATTCGGTTTGTGTATTCAGTATGATTGTAGACAAACCGTCGGCGACTCCATCCTGCGAGTATAAACTGACCGTGTTTAATGGCATTATTCAAAAATTTGTAAACTTCATTGCGATGGCATTAATTTTGAAAATACAAATACTTATGCGATTTAGACTAATAAAATAAAGGTAAAACTAAAATAAGAATCACAAAAGGCGAAAGTCTGAACATTTACTCAAGCCTTTATTCTCTGGGACCAAAAGTTAACGGCATTTGAAAAAAAATAATATGGAAACAAACGAATACAAGCGTAGAAATAAAAATGATCTTAATAGGGCATACTATTCATGTAACCTATTTAGATAATATTACTGTCAACTGAGTACAATAGCAGTAATGAAGAGAAAAAGGATTACATGGGCTAGATATCTTGGTGTGCAGAAGAAAAAATGATAGATAAAATAACTTGCTACGAGATAGAAAAAGGCCCTTGGACAACGTCTGCTAGACGTAGAGATGATAAAAACAAAGAACAACGGGAAAGTATGGTCAATATTTTGATATAGATAAATGTTTTAAGTAACAATATTTCAACAAACGAATTACTTATTCGGATATGTTTCTGTTTTTCTGTTTTGGCATAATTCTTTTTTTCTTGTACAGGTCACAACCGTTCATTATATTTGCGTATTTGTATTATTTATTTGTTATTTAAATATTTACTATAATTTATTAATATTATTGTTAAATATAATGTTTGTTTAAAATATGTGCGTATAAAAAATTTGGTTACCAAATTGCGTGTTTTCGTGTTCAAATAAAAAAAAACGAAACGGTTTTTTACGGTTTTACATACAAATCGACGACCGTTTATAGCAAATGGAAACAAATACCCACGCGGTTAATGCGAATCACATATTTATATTTGTGGATGTGTGGAAATGTCAATTTTTCCCAACACCTTATATAATATTATCGACACAAGGTAAACATTATAATATATTTTCACCAAACTGTGACGTCAATATGATAAACCGAGTAGTACGATAACCCGTGTTTTTTTTTTTTTTTTGTATAATAACTAAAAGGTCCGATTAGTTTAAACAGTTATGTGCGCGTTATCAAATAAACTAATTTTTAATGGTATAATATCCAAGTCGAACATAATAATATGATGATATTATATAATAAAATGACGGCATTATTTATTTATTTATTTATTTATTTTTTTGGTAATAAAGTCAAATACTTTAGTGTGTGGCCATAATGTTAACGCCGCCGTCGACGTCAATGGCGGAAAACAAACATTTTAATAATTCCGTGAAAATTGTCGAAAATATGAGATAACATAATCAAATTAAAATGTGACAGATTTGTCATACTAACCAAAGAATATTGATAATTATACCGTGCCTAATAATTTGTTAAAATGATAAATCGCAGACAAATTTATCACTTTCGCCTCAGTGGTTGGTTATTATGCATAATCACCTGCAGTTAGTATAAAAGATTTCAGGAAATCGTAAACGATTTATCACACTAACTAAAACATTTAGGTTATTATACGAAATAACCAGTTTTCGTAGATGCTAACAAAATGTATCATATTAATAGTTACACGATAATATATACAAGGTATACTGCAATATTATCTGTACATACGCCCATACTGTTATGCGATTAAGTACACGGTTTAATCGTGAACGACTTATTCGCGTGGTACTAACTCAACGTTTTTTGTATACACAATCGAGTTTCAAAAAACAATATAAAATAGCTGATATATTATCGCGGATACGTCCCCGGAAGACCCGGACGGGTTAAAACTAGAACGAGACCCGCGGCGTCTCCGAGCGAAGACGATTCGAAACGAACAATAATAATAATTGTGATCGGCGACGGCGGAACGACTTATAGGATGGCGGGAAATGAAAAAAACGAATCGTCGTCCCCGGCTCCTCATTTCGTTAATGAATTAAAATATAATCGTCCGAATTAATTATGTTCTATAGGTATCTATAATGTACGATCGATGATTAAAAAAAAAAAAACTATTGAAAGAAAAACCGAACCGACGTCCATTTATTATTGTATAGTATTTGCAGTGTATATACCTCGTGGCTCGCGTATACTATACAATAATTGAAAAATATAATATGAATAATATATCTGAATTGTATCGCGTGTCACTGCCGCCGCCGACGTTATAGAAATTAATGATCCCCGATCGGTGTCAATCTTTGTAATAACAATATCCCGGTTTGTTCCAGTTATAGTACGTATATAGATCGAACTTTTCCGTTCCGATTATCCGAAATGGCGTTTTCGTACGCGTATGTATACTGTCCGATTCGTGATAATTGACGGTCTTGCAAGGACGGATTGCAAGAGAAAATCAAAACACCCGCGAGAGCTCGGAGCGTAATTTTTTACCCCCGCTTGTATTGTGTATTATTGACATATTCTTCACAAAACAATAAACAACATAATACTATAATATAATAAAAAATATTTTTAAAAAAAAAACAACGAAATTTAGTCATAAAAATGGATATGGAGTGGGGTTTGAAAGTTAAAATCTTTGATGCCAATGCCGTTATGCATAATATACAAAATGTCATCCTTGGATCCGTTTGGGGGTTCTGTAGAGCTGTAAAAGTTAAACAAAAACACCATCTACCGGCAACAACACGGTTTTGTACAGAGTTACAAAACCAATTGACATGACAATGGTAAAAAAACAATTTTTATGGGTGCTGCAGACAACCGAGTGTATAATAATAAACACATTTGTAAACTTGAATTTTTGAAGTCAGTATAGTTTCAGTTTCAACTAGGAATACTTTATAATAATCAATGTAATTATTTTAAAGATAATTAAGACAAAAAATCTACTGTTTTAACATAAAAAAAAAACAAAAACAAAAATTTGACCAATAGCAACGTGTTAGTAATTGGCCGGTTAAGTACTTCGAACAATACTTATATGATAAATATTATTTTATACGATGTATTGCATATCTAAAGAATGAAAATATTTTATCTATCTAAAAAAAAAAAATACAAAAAAGCACGTACACTTTTTGAAAACTATTATACTCGGCCAAACTTTTCCCTTGTAATGTCTTAACCTATATAAATAATGCTAAAATACTGAACGAAAAAATCAAAAACTATTTATTATAATAATTTTTGGATAAATTCTCTTTACTAAAATGCGCCTTTTTTTTTTTTTTTTGACTCATGCAACATTTTTTCAGTTCGTAAAATTCTCCAAAGTGTCCTCGCGTCATGATATACGGATTTCTGCGTGACTCTGATAAGTGCTATTTATCTTTAAAACGAATATCTCTAGTTTTCCCACAGTTTTTCTAAAAAACATGTCGTAAACTCTGACGTCGAAATATCGTTTGTACGTAACGAACAGAAATCTGCAGTTTTGAACCTATTTAGGCGGAACTCCCTCCCCCCGACTCTGTGGCAAACACAGAAGCTACGGATCTTTAAATTTCCAATGTCTCCGGGGTAATATGTAAACTCAACTATGTAGGTGCTTAATAATCTAACCCAAGCTCCACTAGAAATCGGTTTTTTAATATCGTATTCGAATGTCAACGGTACGCGCGTGCCGTTTTATTACGCCATCGTCAGTGCATCAAGCGCGAACAGTTTGATGTTGGTATCAAATGAATCGTAATAAACGCTCCGGTAGCACCGGTATAATAATAAAATAATACGATCACACACTCGTCGTCGGTATGTGACATTGAAAATGATTACGCGCCGTAAAAAAAAAAAAGTCGTACACCCAATGCGGTGCACATATTATATATACATTAAAAAAAAAAAAAAAAAAAATTAAAAAAAACAATCGTATACCGCGACGAAATCGAGCGCAAAACCGACCCAATTAACCGTCAATCGTCACTTGAAATCGAAATAAAACATCGTCTTATATAGGAACCATCTGATGTTTTACCGGACCGTGGAATCGATCCATTCGGGACGTGATGTTTTCGAATTTTTTGTATATTTTTATTATTGTTATTGTTTTTTTTCGCTTCGTTAACGGAAATCATTACTCTATCGAACTGCAGTGCAGCACGTGGTATACGCGAACTAATAACGCCGGCTATATACGATGATAATAATATTTACAATAATACGTATAATGTTTATAGCCTATTGTTGACTTCCGTCGAAAACGTGATAATATAATATTTCGTTACCAATAAACGGTAGCGGTGATTTTTATTATTTTTTTTTTAGATTCTGTACGAAACGAGTATTTTTTGTTTTCGGTTCTATGCGGATACAATTTGTTCGACACTCGCACGAACGCTCGACAATATTCGATACAAGGTTCTTCGTGGTGGATTGTTCTTATATAATACTATAGTGACGGTAAACCAAAAAAGTCGATCGTGTAATGTCGTAATCTAAACTTTAAATGTTCTAAATCTATAGGTTCGAACTCTCTAAAAACACGAACAATTATTATAATTTATATCTTTCGCGATTACGAATCGATACGAATATAACGGACCGTTCGACTTCAATACGCGTTCGTATTGCGCCCGTGATTGTTTATTCGCTATACTGTATATCCGTGTAGCGAAAACACGTTAAATACTCTAGTCGCGGTGTCGTTAAAATTCAATCTCATCGAAACGAAAAAAAAAAAAAAATCAATCGAAACGTAAACAAACGCTGTAAATACCTACGTAGAATACTTATGCAGTATGCATATAAATACCTATGCAGTACGCCGCGGTAAACCTATACAATTGGTATATTTTTTTCAACGATTGTACCTACGAGCAGTATAGTATTACGTTATTAATTTGCCCGATTGTTTGCCGATAAACGAAATTAACTGGTGTAAATAATCATTGAAAAAAAATCGCATATACGTATACGTACGCAGGTATATGAGTTTACACGGTTTGTTTAACGATCAGTCACATAATATTTGATCAGTGCGTTCGAACGTATATGACGTATATTATAGAGAGTATAGGGCGCTTTTTTTTTTACCCCCGTCGCATTCGATTCGAAATCGTGATTCCCAATAATATGTTATATAGGTAAACTACTGCGTCGTATTACACGGGGGAGGGGGGGGGGAGGAAGGACAATCTGATTGGAAAAAATGTTTTTCAAAATAACCCGCCGCGGGCGTAGACCACGACGGCGCCAATATCCGCCGACCGATTGACTCAATGGAAAGAAGTAGGCCTTCGCGGTGCAACGGTGCAACGGGAAAACGCCTCGACCCCTCGAAAAACCCCCGGACCGAGGGGGTCGCAAACGAAGTGGGATGCACAGACATAATAACGAGAAGTTATAGCAAAAATATATCCGGTCCAGAAGAGACGAGACGATAGGGCGCGTAATAATAATAATAATAATATAAGACATGAACGCATTACTATATAGACGATAATTGATGGTGATAACGGTGGGCGCGTTGAGAGACAGAAAGACCGACGAACAATCTGAGTCAATGACGGATACGAATAAAGGAAAATATACAAGGGCCTAAAGGAATATTAATAACTGACGGGGAAAAAAAAAATCGCCCCGATTTAGCGCAGCGAAAATAATAAATACGCGGGCCTATCCTGCAAAAATGTTATATTGTAATATACGAGCGATTTTTTTTTTTTTTTTTACGAATCTTTACGGTGGCACGCGAATTGAATATGTGGCGGTCGCGCATATATAAGACAAACAAAATGGAGTTTTTATTTATTTATTTATTTATTTATTTTTTTTTTTGCGGCAACCCGCGAACGTAGCCTAACGAAGTGTAAAAATTCGATTTTCCGCGAGAAAATCGACGAGTTCGAGTGGATAATAATAATCAATGTTCGTCCGATTTCTGGAAAAGGTCGGGGGTGGCGGTGTGTGGGAACGATTGGGGGGGTGGAGGGGGTCGGGTCGACGGCGGCGAGGTGAAACCTTTCCTCGCCTCCCGACAATCCGCGCGGCACGGCGAGTTTGCGGCGCATCACAGGCGAATAAATTGGTCGATTCATCATCGGAATCCCGTGGGAGGTGTAAACAACAATACTCCGGATAACGACTATCCGCGGGACGACGGTTATTTTCTTGATTGCTCGCGACTACCGGTAGGTAGGTAGGTACACAGCGCAAAAAAAAAAAAAAAATAATAATAATAATAATAATAATAAAACGAAATAAAACAGGTCTCCGTGTCCGACGGCGGTATTTTGTGTCGGAGCGCCGCCGCCGCGCATAACACCGCGCGTGACCTAACCCGGTAAACAACACACACCCGGCTGCACTATTTAGCGCGGATGAAAAAAAAAAAAAAAAAAAAAACGCGTGTGTGATATGAAACGAATATACGTTCGCGTTCTTTATTTTTGTGCTATTAGTGTATCATTTTTTTTTTTTGTTCTCGCCGCTCGGCCCCGTCAAGGTCGCCCCGAGCAAGGCCGTTTGTCCATAAGGGGACCACGCCCTAGACTTTGAACCGCGCCCGAGTAAAAAACCAAAACCGCATAATCCGGATCGGCGCTGCGTATTATTATACTTATTTATATACCCATAGTCGTTACACACGTACACGTTATATTATTATTAATATTAGTTTAACGACACGAAATAATACCCGACGAAATCGGTGCGGGGGGATGGGGGCGGGGGAAATTATATAACAGAAATCGCGTATATTTGTTTACGTGCTCGTATATTGCACAAAGTCGAGGTATGCGGATTCTCGCGCCACGTCGCAAGTTTTGTTTCAACCGATACTCAATTATATGCGGGGCAATTATTGCTCCGGTCGCACCGCCGCCGGCCGACGTCCGCCTCTAATGGCGTCAAAACTCAAAAGCATTTAAAATACCGGACGACGACAAAGACGTCATCAAAAGATTAACGAGATTGCCTGTATTAAACTCCCTCCTACCGTCGCGCACTTGCTAAAAACCAGCGAGTTAAAAACAAATCCGGACGTAATTCGCACGCCGTACGGGTAGGCCGCTGTTTTACCTGCCCAGGGAATATGGACGGTGTAGTACTGGATTATCAGAATTCAGTTTACGTATACGCTGAAAGCGACGAATAATCTCGTTGAAACCGAAAACCCGATTCTGAGCAAAGCTCGGTAAACCGGCAAGGTGTTACAGTATTATATTATTTGATCGTGCGTTTTTCGCAATTATTCAGCCAAAAAGTAATCCAGAAATCGAAAAAAATAATAATAAATATGACTGTTTGTATTCTAGCGTTTTTTTTTTTTTTAATATTTTAGAAAAACAATCCGGAATCCGGACAGTTATTTTCAAACCAAGTACCACGGGACGAAAAATCCGCACATTTTAATATATTGGTACAATGTAAATAATTTGGAGCATTTTTTCTAATCAGTGTTCCAATAAAAAGCTTTTTCGCTATACTCAGTAACTAAAATATAATGTGAACAAATCAATGATAAATGCTGATATTACTAATAGGTGTTCCACCCTTTTAGGTGAGAATGTGGAAGGGAGGATATAATATACAGGAAATTATATACATATATATATATATACCATTTTAATTAATATCTATACATTACGATAAACCATTTTTAACGAAAAACGATTCTGAGCAGAGTATAACAATTATTCGTATTTTTTTATTTTGTTGCCGAGGTAAATCAAAAATCAACAAAAATTATAAGAAAACTTGCCAGTTTTGCCGATTGACAATTAAAAATTCTACTTGGATATTCGTGAAAAGTCATTGACCGGAGCAATATTTCTAAAAGAAAAATAGTTTGCAGACACTGAAAAAAAAAAAAACGTAGTAAAACCGATATATTACTCACTACGTTCAGGATCTATTATATTTATAATGTATCTAATGTGACTCCGATAATAGGTACTCTGGTTAAAATAAGTTCGTCCACTTGGTATGCTTTATAATTTATACGCGTGGGCGGCTCGCGCGGAGGTCGAAATACTTGTTTTTTTTTTCTCTCTAATTGGACGCGAAAACACAAATACAAATAGTGAGATAGATTATACGGAATGTACACAGTACGGTGTATGCTCTATACTTCTATAATATATAACGCGATAATGTACAACGAATAATTAATGCCAGTATCAATGGTAAAAGTTCCCGGAGCGTTTAAGAAACCCAACGCCTACGAACCGCCGCAGTATATTATAAAGGACCGCGACGAAGTTTGCGTCGTCCCATATAATAATGGACTGTGAAACGAAACGATTTTCTCTCTAGTTTTACAAAAAAGTAAATAGAACGGGCAATCTCCGCGAATTTGCCGTCCTACAATATAATAAATTCAGATTGAAACGCCATCTATATTATACACAAGTATTGGGTTTTTTGTTTTTGCGTTGGCGCCTTTATTTTGCTCGAAATATTGATCGAGATGGAAGTAGTTAAAAAAAAACGTATATATTACCTATCGCTTATTTAAAAACGCAGGAAATTTTAAATTACGGGACATAAATTTACAATCGATACCAAAACTGTGAAAAACCCAAGGTTCTTGCGGCACAATGTTGGAAAAATATCATCAAATTCATCATTTAGCCTCGTCCGGCCGCGGTCAAAGAACCAAATCCGTCACTGTTATATGCCTGAAATATTATTTTTTCTGGACACATAAATTATAATATTACGTACTGTGCGAAAATTAATTCACCGAGTGGGGACGATTTAACTGTATTTTATGAGCATTCTGTGTAATTGAAAAAAGAAAAAAAAACAACATCGGAATTAAATATTAGAAAAAATCGGTATACGGGCGGATAACGGAAAATATAAATTATTTCACCGAGTGGGGACGATTTAACTGTATTTTATGAGCATTCTGTGCAATTGAAAAAAGAAAAAAAAAAAAAGTATCCTTTTTTTTCGTTTTCGGCATTCGTTTTCTCTGTCGAGTAGTTAAGTATAATAATATAGTAAAATACTGTAAAAGGTCAAAGTTAAACCGACCAACGACGACAACGACGACGAATCGCGCGCGCGTATACTTCTATAACAATTTCAAAAAGTCAATAATATCATTATGTAAAAACAAATCGATCGCGTTTAAAATATTATCGATTCATTTAAATCCGCGGGTATACCCAGCACAGTTATGCGCGACCGAAATAATTCCTTTGCAGACGACGACGTCCTTCGATCGAACGCCGCAGAAAATAAAATCGCGAACAGACCGCCATAATAATATTTGATTAGATAACACCTTGTAAGAGGCCGTCGCATTTGCATTATTATAGCCGTCTCCGTCTCTCTGACGTGCGATTTACCCCGCAAAATGCGTTTTACAATATTCTTAAAAAATGTAGACTCAATGCCGGACGTACCTGTCGTAGGTATTTTATACATACGAGTATACAATATAAACCATAGGTATATATGTACACATAGTTTTAAAACAACTGCATTGACTTTGTCAACAGGTAATTAATATTTTAACAAACGCCGAAGAGATTTTTTTCAAAATGTGTTCGTATGCAAATTATTATACTGAATGTACTTTAAAATCGATTTCAAAGGCCATTTCGTTTGTTTCGTTACATGAACACGGTTTCACCACACTGCAGCCTATTAGAAAGATCGAAAGCGTAAAAAAGGCTTCTTTAATTGTCTTTTTGAAATATAAAACCTACAGTGACATTTTCGGAGTACATACGATGTTTTGGAGACAACCTCGTTGGCGGTAATACAGAATTTGAAATAAGATTGTACACCTTAAACGATGCAAAGATCAATATTTAAAAAACTTTCAAACCTAAATGGGTCCGAAATAAGGTCCACTGAAAATTGTATGAAATCAGAATTAGTAAGTATCTTCGACATAAATATCTGAAATACATATTTTCGATGTGTTGTGATTTTTTGTGATTTATGATCGTCCTGAAAAATATCGGGCGTCTTGCGTTGCGTTATTGAAATCAATTTATTTAGTATTCAGTACCCAGAAACTGACTTAGAAGTATCTTGTCCATAGATGCCTGAAAAGGAAGTAACCTGTATTATTTCATTCCCTGGCACTTCGAAAAATACACTAAAAATTGAAACTTTTAAAGTGATTGTACGAAAATGAGGGAAATTACAAGAAATTTTGAAAATATTTCAAATAAAATATACTCACCACATTTGTATGATCATTTTGCATACACACAAAAATGTAATTAATATTTGAATTTTAATGTACTTATTTCATGTACTCATTCCTATGTGAGATATGTTATAACTCTAAAATGCCTCTTTGTATGTTTTCTGTATACACGTTTTTGCAGTAAATGTTGTATTTGTTAAATAATTCATCATTCGGGACAATAGCTGTAATTGAAATCGAAGGCGCAAATACTTTGAAATTAGACGTCATCTTCGACAAATATTTTATAATGTACCAATATTTTAATTATAAGTTAGGTTAAGTATTTCGTGCGTAAATATTGTCATCTGCCTCTTTTTATGTCAATCTTTAGATTTTTTATTCCTTTCCTTTGCTATGTAGCAGCGATATACATCGCGTTTTTTGAACACGTATCGATTGTTTTCAAAAGTCGGCAATAATGGGCGTTTATAAAAATGGTCTGTGTTTTGCTTCTTATCAAATTTACATTTTCTGCCATCTTTTAATCCTCATTTTACCTGCTATTTTCCCTGTATTGGTCCGTAGTAGTTTATTCAGATGACCATGGTAGATGACTTTCCCGATATAGTGGTAAGTATTTTTTCGAATCTTTCCATATTTGTAAATTGTGCTGTATTATTTTCTCTTTCCAAACGTCTATTCGTCAATTCTCGCGTACTTGTGATAGGCTAATTGTTGTCTTCATACATTTTTCCTCGGCTTGAGTTAGCCACCCGGGTAGGTACACCTGTTATACAATAAATAAATACCTATATGCGTATAATAATATTTATCGTTATCAAAATACATTTTGTTATTATTTCGTTCACCTTGGAGGCGGGCAGTTTGTTGTGGTGTATATTATTATATAGGTATGAGTGATGAGCCCGGACAATATAATTTTTTACTTTTCAACCGTCCAATCGGTTAGCAATGCGCGAAAAAAAAACGAAAAATTGTTTTTTTTTTTTATTATTATTATTATTGTCCGATTATTCGCGGACGACGTCTATTTTTTATTTATTATCATTTTTCTTTTTCTTTTTTTTTTTTTTAATTGGGCACGCGGCGGCTCGACGCAATGCGATTTACGTACAAAACTCGTCTTTGGAAATAATAATGTGGGGTCTCTATCGATTCGATCCGCGCAGCTATTGTTGCCAGCTCGTTTACAGGTATAGATACAGTGTGTACGCGCGCACCACACCAGAGTGACGATTTCCATTACTCGCCGAACGGTGGTGGCTGAGATGTCGCGAAATCCGTCGTCGTCGTACGTGCCGGATCAACGTACTTCACGCCTTGATCCCGCGCGCGACAAAATAATATAATTTAGTTTAAGTATATAATGTGACTGTTGAACGGGGTTGTTATAATTTATGACGGCTAAAACCACTCTGTAGGACTGCACTGCGGTCTCGATTTCTCGGGGCACCGTGTACGTCGCGGTCTTTTATACCACGGATAAAGCCCGCCTGCATATTTGAAACAACGACGTCCGCTTTAAAAGCGGATTCAGGGGACACCTGAGAGCGAATGCCGCGCCCGTTACCAGAACAAAAAAATTTACTTTACTTACAGTGTGGTTTTATATGTAATATCAACATTGTCACGTATTAGGCGTAGTTGAATTATAACACAAATCGTTGTGAATGTTTTACGTTAAATCGGATAGTGCAACCAAAATCGAAATCACACACTTTATTTTTGAGTAAAAAACCACATAGTTCGGAGAGAGGGGAAAATGAAAAATTACAGTCTATACATCTATTTTCTCTTATGGTAAGTGCTGATGAGGCAGATTGAGTTCAAATTTCAGTCGCCACATGTCGCAGATTATAATACTTATAATATTGTAATACTATAAGACTCATCGCTCTTACTAGTGAGTTTGTGTCATGCTTTAGTGTTTCACGTGTTCTGCTAAGTAATCATGTTTTGTATTTGTGTTTGTATTATTTTTTCATTATCAAATCATAACCTCGTATAAGTACTAAACATACGCAACGTAGAAAATTCGAATTGATTATTATTTGACAGCAAGCAGCAAACTGATATCTTATAAAAACAGTTGTCGTATTTTATGATCTTTAAGACCGTGCGTCTTGAAACGTTTTACACTTTTTAATGGGCTGCATAAATCCCATAAAAACTTAGAAAAAAACGAACATCATTCCAGGTTGTTTGAGATACCTACATACTTATAAGTACTTTAGTATTGAGCCTCGAACAATTGATACATTCTAATATTAGTCAAACTTTGAATTAAAAAATAATAAAAACATTTTTCTTTCCATTTTTTGCAGAATATTAGGAGTGTCTGTAAAAACTTTTGTAAGACCTTCTATAGGATAACTTTTCTACCAAAAATCTAGTTTTAATCAAAATATGACAAGAAACCTTTTTATTTTGTAATCTAATCGAATTTAATTGGTGTATTGAAAGACTATTTTTTGATTTTCCGAATGGTTTTAATAAAAATCGGCAAAAAACATTTAAGGAAAACTGACACATATTTACGGCATAAACAATTTCATTATTTAAATTTGTTCAGTTTTTGTTTTCTATCAAAAATCTTGTTCTAAGTTTAAAAAGTAGTATCTTTTCTGAATGACAATTTTATCTATTTTTCTTAATAATTAGTAAAATACAGAAAAAACGTATATAATCGGTTAATCTTACGGTATACTGCATGCGAAGTATTCGTAAATACTCTCGGGAGTCTCTCGATGGACAAACAATGAACCGAATAGATTACAAACTTATTAAAACTAGATTCAGATCTAATATTACGGATGTATGAAGTTACCGGGAAACGGATTGCGGTACTAACCAATTATTGGTACTCGTCAGCGTCAGACATAAACTGGAAAAGGATACATGGACGGAAGAAAAATACCATAAATCAATCAACAGAATATCAAAACTGAAGAGGACAGAAGGATGTATTTTCAAGGGGTTAAAATGAACAAACAAAGCGATTAGACAATGCTTTAGAAAAGTTGAGGACAATTTCGACATCATTTTAAATGCTTCCAACAAAATTCACGAAGAGCGAAAATATCAAGTTAAACAATAGTTCAACTCTGTATGGAAAAACGCAATTTTTCAACGGAAAAATTACAAAAACATAATACAAAGAGAGAATAAATAAACGATTTCGTACGAAATAAAATACTAAAGTATAAAAGCGAAAACTACATAAAATAATCCACGAGATATGCGACAGAATATGAGAAAAAGAAGAACGACCACAAAAATGGAATGGAGCCATAATAACACCAGTGTATAAGAAAGGTAATAAGCTTAACTGTAAAAATTACATTTATGACATTAAATGTTGCACTTTAAGTATTCTCAAAAATCCCCTAAGGTTTATGGAACCGCCAACAGAAAGGTGCATAGAGAAGTATCAAGGTGGTTTACGTAAAGGAAAAATCAACAATCGATCAACTTTCAATCATTGGACAATTGATAGAAAAAAAAAAAAGTGAGTTTAGACAAAGTGTGGTAAAATGTGGCAAGTCTTTATTGACTTGAAAATGGCATATAACAGCATTCATTGCAATAGACTGTACAATAACATGTACGAATTTCGTTTCCCTAAGGAACTTGTTTACCTTGTAAAAATGTGTATGAACGGTTACAAAGTACCAAGTGAGAGTAGACCAAACCCATCAGAAGATTTTGAAGTCATAACAGGCCTAAAAGAAGGGGATTAACATTCAATATATTATTATTACGCTATTATTCAATATATCTTTGGCAAATACAATACGCAGTGTCCAAGATAATAATTTGGGAAGTAGTATTAGCGACGATTTGTGTACTTGGCTTTGCAAATAGTCTTAACCCGATAAAAGATAGCAAAGAAGTAGTAATGCGAAATACAAGAACACTTATAATTTATATAGAGAATGCTGAATCAGAAGGCCTGAGAATAAACCAAGAACAAACTCAAGTGATGGAATTACTATTAAATTAGCAGAAGAAGTTGGAAGTTGGAGGTTATACCACTGAAAACATCCAACAGTTCAAGTATTTTGATTCAATTATAACTATTAACAATGACTGGAGTATTGAAACCACAAGCCACATACACAAGGCAGAGAGGGCATATTTTTCACTACATACATATTTTATGCCAAGTTGTTCTTTAAAGCGGCAAATATTAGACTAGACATAATCATGATAAGACCATCGATGATTTATAAATGTGAACTATGGCACATAACTAAAAAAATATTAAATTGTTAGTTTTTGAAAATAAAATACTGAGAAAGATATGTCGCCCCGGTATTTGACAAAAAATTAAATAAATGATAAAGAAAGAAAAATAGAGAGTTAAGAGAAGTCACTGAAAGTACCAATATTGACAAATGGTTTGGTCACGCATTACGGAAAGCAGAAACTTCAAGTGTATATGTATTTATCTACAATATTAACACTTTTTTCGATTTCATTTTTCTACTTTAACTTCATTTTTATAATGCGTTTTATGTCGTTTGTTTCATTATTTCTTTGTGTATTGCTCGTATTTTTTTTCTCTTTCAAGTAATAAAGGGCCCAATAATATAATTTTTAGTACGCGTCATTTCAAAAACTATACCGACCGCACGAAAACGTCAAATCAAAAACATCTATACAAGCACTGATGCGCTTAATTATATGCGATGATGATAGACAACTAGTACGATAACGCAAGACCTGATTTGAATAAATAGAAGCTCTGTGCACTACTTGCTTTGAGTCCTTTTTTAAATAAAAAAAAAATATTGGTAAAAATTTAAAAAAAAGTCTTCAAACGTTGTTTTATAATATTAAAATTGATTGCCAGTAATGAATAAAGAATTCAGTTATATTTGTGTCAAAGAAGAACACATTCAAGTTCTTATACGTTTAAGTGCAAAAAATGATACATAATAAAATTGAATAAAAAAAAAAACAAACAGAAAAAAAGATTTACATTCTGTTTCACAATACTTTCTTATTAAATACTAAGTCATACATCTACCGAAAATATTTTTAAAGAACACAATTTTAATGTTTTGTGTTTAGAACGGGAAGGTCCAAAAGTCCGAAATTTGGTCTCGACATTTTTAGGGGTCCTGAGCTCGTGCACCGCGTGTTTATGCGTAAATCAGGGCTTGCGATTACGATAAAAAATAATAAAATAATAATACGTGTAGGTAACTGTTACACAATATTACAGCGATATCTCAATAAAACAAATAGTATACACGCCGCCGCCCCGATTTGAACGTAAGGTCGTAATAAATAATAATCGACACCTGCACCGGGGCGGCGAATGCGCAGATGTTAAGGTTATGTTTTATAGTTTAAACAAACAATTTATAGCTTTTAACTCTGCACAACGCGCCCGCGAGGTGTACGAGTGGATTATGACGTGTTCGTGGTCAGAAAAGCTCTTGAATGTATGCAAAAGAAATATGAATGTATAAGACACGAGTACCGAATATCGTATAATTATAAATATATTTCGATCTGATAAACAAAATGTGATATTATCTATAAACATTTACAATAACACGGCCGAACGGAAGTAGATACACCATACAGGTATATCATCTGTAGAAACGATTTTTAAAAGTGTTTTTATAATATTAATATGCGTAAGACGGTCGTTTAGGAAAAAAAAACCTAAATTCACTAATCGCCGAATCGTTATAAAAAGAAAAACAAATCGGATTATTTACTGAACCGTAATATAGATGCTTGTCGTATTACTCGTATTGTTGTAATTGAATAATCGGATAAGTATTTTTTTATTTAATAATATAATATACCGCGACTTGTATGACATGTAAACGCGACTTTCTAGTGGTTTTTTTTTTTCAATTTGTGTTATTATTCTCAAGGCCTATACATTGAATGGCAGCTTAAAGTGCTCGTTCGCAGACGTTAAAATTATACATACAATTAAACACTTGTCTAATGTAACAAATATGCTCGTATTATAATAATGTGTTTGTAATATCGTACTGTAATAGCTCAACGTCCATTAAAGAAAAAATCAATTCGGCTTTGTTAACGAATCAACGGCCGGACACGAAAAACACGATTATTATTAATTAACAATGTTGTTTTCGTATAGCCCTGCACTTAATCGCTCGTGCATGTACATATATATATATATATATTTTTTTTTAATCATACCGAATGCGTTTAAAATAAAGAATATATTAACATATCATTTTCCATATTGTCTGTTGTGTCAACGCTCGTCGTCTATGTCTAAAAACGTTTTATTAAATCAATAACCGCTTTTATATTATAACTTTATAAAAACATATTATAGGCACTTACCTATAGTTAAAGCTGAAAACTTTTTATAAATGTTGAGTTTGTAAAAAAAAAAAAAAAAGTAAAAACTATTCGTATAGTATCTATATGCAATATAAGTAAAATAAGGCTAATACAGGTGATGCGTGTGTCATTGTCTTCAAATGGAAGGGAGAAGAATTATAAGATCCTGAATAGAGTATTATTAGTCGTATTTTTCTCCTTTCAACCCTGTATTTGTGTAACCCAGAAATAAAAAAAAATTGCACAAAAAATTACGAGTTTTCCTTTTATTAAAAAATGACAAGGAAAATAAAAACCTGATCTAACCAATGTACCTGAAAGATACAAAAATCTATCTGAAATTTTCTATTAAGTGTTTGATTTGAGTGAAATTTTTTGTAGAACAATTATTTGGCAAGACAAAAAAACACATTACAATAAAACCAATACATTTTCCGCTTCGCTCAGACTCTAAAATGTCAAAAAATATAAAATATATGTTATTACATATTGAGTTATTTTTCACATTACAATATTATTGCAGCGTACGACAATTTACAAGTGCAGAAAAAGTGCGTCGGAGTAAATTTGTGCAGGTTACAAAAGACTAGCTGAATTTGTGGTGTGGATCAGTTGAAATACAACGAATCGCAAATTGAAAAAAAAAAAATCAAAAATCACGGTTTTCACGTATGCAAATTCAATTTCTGTAAAAGCGATTAATGCAATCAATATATTAGCTCAAAGTTATTGGATTGGTAGTGGTTATTCATACTATAGAAAAAGAAGGAAAAAAACAGTACGCGAAAAATATTTTCCATTAGTTGGTAAAACTTGTAGGAAAACAAAAATATTTTGTTGAGTTGAGACAACACCCAAACATAAACAAAGTAAGTAACTAAAAAATTATAATTACGATCGACCATGGAAGCCGAGTTTTCCGTTTTGTTCGCGAGTAATGCAAAGGGATGCGTGGTTAAATTTAAAACTTTCGACAATGTCATGTGTACTGATCAAAACCCAAATAAATTTGTTGAGAATTATTTTAAATATACTGTTTTACATTTGAACATTTGATATTTCGTAAGACTGATAATTCCGGGTCCTCCTGGCCGTTAGAAATTGCCCTTAATAATCGTATCATATACGTGCAGTATTGCAGCTACATAATGGTTACATTTTGCACGACTAGATACTAGGAAAATAGTGATTGCGGAACTTCCGAAAAATTTTACCATTACTCTCACCCCTCCAATATTAGGTGTTGCTCCACTATACTGGTATACCTAATCCCGTACGCGGAGGACGTCCGGATCTTTGTAATCCGACGACAATCACTTTCGCACTCTAAATAGGTATTAAGTATCTTGACCATGACGGCGGTCAACCGATTTAAATGCGATTGCCGAACACACTCACACTAATGATATTATTTAAAATTAAATTACTAAAATGCTTCGAAATGAGAACGCAAATTAATAATAATGATTATTGTGATCGTATTTTAAAGGGATGAAAAATTACGGTTTTCGTTCAAAATATCCCATTAATATAAAATACGATGAACCCCGTGTAAAATGTATAGACATTTTTGCTCGACTGAAACAGCGTTGTCCACATACAACTAAATAGAAACTTAATAAACTAAAAAATGTCAAATGCATATTAGTAGTTCGGAAATCACTGAGATATTTTAAACATTTTACCGAGTCTAGAAAAGACAACCTATTATGAGTATTTTGTGAAAATATCAGGTCTCTATCAAAATTTCAAACCAAATTTCAACATAACGAACGTTATCAAAAATAATAAAATCGTTATTATTGAAAACTTTTCTGTTTTTTTTCTTCTAATTATTAAGAAAACTGCATAAAATTTGGGTAATTTCTAACGAGATCCGAAATACATTTTGTTTGTAACGGTTATCCGTAATTAAACTGATAACCAAAATTGTTTTTATTGCTTTTGAAATTTGATAATCTAACAACAGCAAAAATAATGCTCGTTGGAATACTTTGAACTCGGGACGTTTATATTGGACTTATAGGTGATAGGTAACAGTGAATTTTACATGAACAGATTTATGATCCCGTTGAGCGAAGTGAAGAAAATATTGGTTTTACTATGATATACGATTTTTTTCCGTCTGTAAACAATTTTTGTTCCGTTCATCATCAGCTTCAGTAGTGGTTTCTGGTAGTGACATTTGACTAATTAATGTGCCGAGACAGTTATTTATCGATTTCTCTTGTACTTTTCTTATTATTGAGGGAATATCGCAAAAAACCGCGAATACTATGACAGTTTCTGTTATATTTAGTTTGTTGTAATTCAATGAAAAACAATCGAAGATTCTTGCAACTTTCACCGAATATATAAGTGTAAATACTTTAGTTAGTTTTTCGAAATATTTCAGCATTTTTGAATTAGGGAGACAAAATTGCGTACTCACACGATGGAGTTAATACTGTAAAGTATATGCTATTTTAATTTTCAACTTTTTTGCTTCGGAACAACTGTATAACTGTATAACATAGAGTATTTTATAGTATAGTCTTGTATTTACTATACAGGATAATCGGTTATTTGTTTCTTTACGAAAAATATAATTAAAAAAGCTGTTCTAGGATAATGGAGATGGCCGCAGATACTGTTATATGTGAGAAGTCGGAAAGGTAGTCGAGGGAAAATTGAATGTATATTCGTGCACAACACTTAATCATTGCTAAAGCAAAAAACAATTCTAAAAAGAGTTCGGTTGATAGGGTTGCTTTGTCAACAATATACATGTCATATTATAGTAAACTAATTACGTATGCATTATATATTATCTTTAATAATATTTGTTTATTATTTGTCTTATTATTGTCTTTGTTTTCCCGTTTTTCCCAAGTTTTTCCGGGTTTTCCATTGTTTTTTCCAATTTTCACATTTATCGGGAAAACTTCTGGGAAAATCAAAAAAACGACGTCCTTAAAGTACCATCTCGGTCGGGTTTTTTTTCAGAAAAAGCGCTACATTTGTAATTCGGAGCGATATTTCTGGTAGAAAAGTTGTTCGCGGACGAACAAAAAAAAAAAAAAAAATACTAAAAACATAAAATAATAAACATCATTGTAAAACCAATACGTTCCAAGCTGCGCTCAGAATCTAAAACAACAGGCGGGGGAAAACTCGACAGTAGGTACAAACGCACACGACGGAGCGTGATCCGCGGATTCGTTCGTCCCGCTGCCACCGCAAAAATAAACACACCTGTAGGTAGAGGCAGTGTAATATGCCATACGAATATTTTGTCTTTGTTGGCTACGACGACCTAATATAGCCACGGTGCCGGCGACGTTCGGCGGGAATCCGATATTATAACGTTATAAATTAGATATCACTGTGATATTAATATTATGATATTATATAGAAACGTATGTCTAAGGGGGGGGGGAGGGCCGGTGTGCGGATAACGTGTTAACAACTGGATTATTGTTTTACGCGACAAGGCCGCGCGACATATTTCACACGCCATAACGTTGTTATAATAATACGACGCCGTACGCGTGAGTCCGGTCGGTGGCTATAGGATTGTCAATCGGTGGCCAACAAAATATTTTATCCGTATGACTTATTCCGTCGGATTTTTCCGTACCAAAGAATGCCATCACTTGATCACCACACACAAACGGATTTACCATCGGACTTGATCTTTCAAGGGCCAAATCGGCCATTATTAAAGACGCCGCGGATACAGGCCGTCAGTAGTATTTTCGTATGGGCCGATGCATATACAAATTAAAAAAGAAAAATGCCTACATAACCTCTCCTATCCCGTGTGCTAGCCGTGCTTCTAATGTCCTCTCTTGGACCGCACATGTATTGGCCATATAAGATGGATGCAGGCCTATCCGTGTCTTAAATATCTACGGTTACAACGACGACGACGAACGTTATTAATTTTCCAGCGATTCATCGGCGAGTCATTGCGATAACAGTAAAGGCGGTGCCGAATGTTGGGTTTTAGTATATTATCGATTCTGTGAACACTTATCTTGCAGACGATCTGCATAGGGGATATTGGATCGAATTAGGAGATTTATCGAAATCTGTCCTCCTTGTAATTCAATGTTGTACTTAATTTTACTTAAATTGTGCTTATTTAAACCTCTACATCTAACATACGGTAACATATTATCGATAAACTTACTGTAGTTCTTTTTTTTTTTTTTACATTTATCAGTGTTTAAACCATCATTATTAAATCCTTCGAGTAATATTGTTGTTTAAAAAAATGTCCAATTTAAACATATAATATACATATATTATATTATTATACATGCAAATGTAAGTAGTTTTTAGTACAGATGAATTTAAAAAATTCCAGAATCCGAAAATAGGCATTCGAATTGAATGTTACTTAAGTTGTAACGTGTATTAATTTCCTTACGCTTCAATTATGATTTGTAGAAAATATATTGTGAAGATATCCAGGCTTACGGACAGATTTGTGTCACGCGAGTGGTACACAAATCAATTTGCGGGCTATTTAAGCCACGCCAGAGGTCAAAAAATCCAATGAGCTTCCACGCTCTAACTTATTACTTACGTAAACTTCCACAACATCGTAAATTAAAATAAACTTTTTTTTTTTTTGTTTTGTTTTGATCATATAAACTATAAGTAACAACAGTCCGAATTCTAAAAATAATTGACCACGTGTTCAAATAATAACTGAATACAATTTGGGTTTTCAACTAAAAAATCCCGTAAAAAAAACAAAACTATGTGAAAGCGGTCGATATATATTGTACTATGTATATTCTCGGACCCCTGTTTGGGCAAGTGTATAAGATCCGATTTTTTTTATACATTACTCTAAAAAATATGCGGAATTTCCACCATAATTGAAAACCTTTTTTTTTTTTTTATGGTGCAAAGTCAAAGCAAACCACCGCACCATAATTAGATGTTCATTCACAAAGCAATTGTGCTTACTATAATAGTTACAAATGTATTTAAATGTTTTTCTCTTCAAAAAAAAAAAATAAATATCATGTTCAACTAGCTTTAGAAAAAGTGAGCAGAACAATGTTTAGAAAAAAAAGAAAACAATGATATGATTCATCTACATAAAATTATTCAGATAATCAATGGTGACTTTTAAATTAATACTAATTAAATAAATTTTCGTACTTTTTTTTAAATTTTATTTTCAATGCATTAATGAAAAATCAGACGGTTTAATTTTATTCATATAGGTATTAAGTATAACGCGTAATAATAATAATCTGATAAAATATTAAATATATACCCACGTCATAAAAATTATGAAATGTAAAATAATAATGTCTGCCATAGGTGATGCTTTGTGAGTTGGTGGAAAATACAGGCACAATTTATTGACTTAAGGTGCCTTGTTTTAATATTTTGACATTCTGATCGAGCCCTTCACCGAATTTTCTCTCGAAAAAAAGACCCGGATTAGTAATAAATTAACATTTAATTACCCAGTAATAAATTAAATTAAAATTTTTTTTTTTTTGTATTGTATGTTTTTCGATCTTATATAATAATAAAAATGTTGTTTTTTTTATAATTGAAAATGTAAGTTTACTGGTATTTCACACGAAATAAATGGAACAAGTTCCTTGGAATCCGTTCCTTCTAAACACTAAATATTACCTAGCCTATAATAAAAATAACGGTTTCCATAAAAATTAACTTTTCCCTTCTACACCAACGGGTCTTTCGTCATTTTCGACTATAGGTTTTAAATTATTCTGCAGTGAAGCATCTTGAATTTTTACGATGCGAAGAAATCCGTCCCTCCATTTACATGGGTTAAATTTACATACTTCAATATTTTCTTTATTTTTATCTTTTTTCTTTTTATTACCTCTAAAAATCGTTTATCGTTAAAAAAAATCATTATATTTTACCACCTTTAAAATTTTGTTACCCGAGGCTATCGCCTCTAAATGAGTCAGTGGTTAAAGCACTTAAGGAAACGTTATCAGGTTCGGACCAACAGGTATGGGCTAAGATTTTCCATTTCCCCACTGCTTTACCTAAACCCGCTATTGATCGACTATGATGCGTACCGTATAGGTTTTACACTTAAACTTAAGATACGCGTGTCCTCGGAGCATTATTAAATTTCAACAAATATTTAACTAAAAGGAATGGGAAGGGGGGTTTTTTTTGGAAGAAAAAAAAATTAATTTAACTGTTCAAAACTTGAATATTTATATAATATATTGTTATTTCTTTAATACAATACAATAAGAATACACTGCATACCGCACAGTATTTGAAACATTTTATCGAATCGATACTATAATTATTTAGAGTTCGCGGTGTCATCGTAGTTTCATTTTGTTTCTTATATGCATCGACAATTTTTTGGTAAATTATTCTAGCAACCCGTTCATTCATCCGTATTACTTTTCACGGGTTATTTTCAATCGAAAATAGCAAATCGGTTTCGCTTTTTACGCCCGACGCCAATAATAAATTGATTCGGCGTGTGTTAATGAAACTAACGATTTCGACCACACCTCGCATACTTGGCATTAATCGCACTATATAGCTGCATCATCAGTACATAGTGATGTCCATTAAATCATTAAAAATGAATAATTCAAAAGTGTTTATTATACAGAAAAGGTTTTGATTCATATACGTGTATAATAATAGACCAAAGGTTTGTCTGCTGCAAATCGACGCACATTTTTATTCGCAACACTGCCGGGCTTTTACGATAATTGCGTTACTTTTAAATTACTCATGAACAATGGTGAAAAATCAAAATATAAGACGTCGTGAACTCAGTTGGATGTCAGTTTTTTTCACGGGTTTTTCTTCGTTGTGCGCATTTTATAAATAATTTACAAAATGAGCTCAGTGTCATGAATGTTAACGTTTCGTAAAAGGATTGCACAGAGACAAATTAGAACGAACAAATACTCGTACAATATCAAAATATAATCACATGTTTGACTTTAACTCAGTGTTTTTAGATGTATAACAATCTAAAACAATATATCCGTACTACGTTTTAGATTCTGAGTGAAACGAGGAATGTATTGGTTTTACATTGATATTTATTTATTTTTCTTATCTGTAAGCAACTTATCTACCAGTAATTTTGCTCCGATTTTCGAGTGTAGCACATTTTCTGAAAGGAAGTTTTATTTGGGCAGTACATTAGAGAAATAACATTTTTTTAATTTTACAAGCAGTTTTTATAATAATTTAGAAAACCAAAAGACGAAAAATGAAAATTGACAAATTTACGGGTGTTACGATTTAATTATTTTCAATTCCTTCGCTTTGTTTTCTACCAGAAATATTATTCCAATAAAAAAATGAGAACAAATTATTTCTATTTCATTTTTAATCTAATTGATGAGTAAGAAATTCATTTTTTGATTTTCCTTGTAGTTTTTCATAATTGGGCAAAACTGAAAATAAAACGTAAAAAGAACCGGTAAATTTAAGAAAAAAATGGTTTTATTGTTTTTAATTTTGTCTTAAAGTCTGAGTGTAGCGAAGAATGTATTGGTTTTACAAAGATATGTAATTTTTTTTTTATATTGGGTACAAAAATTTTACCAGAAATTTTGCTCTGATATGTAAGCGCAGGTATTCTGTATTGTCCATCCTAATTGTATGACCTTTTTTAGTTCTAAAAAATTAATGTGATTAATACTCAAAAAGATAATCATGATTGGAAACTTTTTAAAAACCCACTTCTAAAACAAATTCCTTTATTTTAAAAAAATAAACCTCCCTGTAATAATAATTTAAATGAAAAATTAAAATTCTATCACATGTTTTCATTATAGTTGAACGAAAAATCAATACAAATTATTTGGTCATTTTGATCAATCTTCCAACTCCATTCTTCTCTTTTTTTCGTTCAAATGTGGCAATAACTTGGTTTATATCTATCACTAACTGTTTGTGTATGTTAACATGGCCAAACCGTTTAGATGTAATTTAAACATAATGGATCGTAATTTTTTAACTTTTTTATAGTTGAGAAAGATCTCTCCGCTGAGGCTGTAGAAACTAGTAACCTGTTAAAAAAGTATTTTGATTTTGAGAAAAAATTCACTACAGTGTTCTAATGTTTCAACTGCAATTTGTGGATTGTTTTAAATTTTGGCCCACTTATTTTCCCACAAATTTATTTCTGCTTTCAGTTCTAAATTCAAACTCTTATAATATCATCTTCATAATAAAATTTGGCAGATTTTTAGAAACATGTGTGTATACGTAAGTATTTGTTTTAACCATATAGCAACATGCCAGGAACACTAGCACCCCCCTCTGAATCCACGCGGCACCATTTATGAAAGGGAATATCGTCCAGATGGTACTTTTGGGAGGTCATATTTTGATTTCCCAAGCGGTTTTCATAATATCTAAGAAAAACTAGTATAAAACGTAAGAAAACGAGAAATTTAAGAAAATAATGCTTTATTATTTTTCAATTTTGTTATTTATTGAATTTCAATTAAAAATATTCATAGAGACAGAAAACTAATATTTTCCTTTTCTAGACATGGTAAAATTTTCAAAAAATTAAGGTTATTTTTGATTTATTTATAGACATTTTAGTTTTGCGTGATTTATACGTAATTTTTATTCGGTAGGTACTGTGTGGTAAATTTGTTAGACTAAATAGAATTTCTTGAAAATTTAACAAGAGGTCCATAATAAGTTCGTACTTTGTAATTAAAATAAAATAATTGAGTGTAATGTAGAATTCTTTTTATAAGAATTTTAATATCAAATCTTAACGAATATCGTAAATATTAATATTTCAAAACATGCATAACCGAATTTTTCGTTAGCAATGATTAATCGTTACGAAAATACACGAAAATTCCTCTCCATATCCTTTGATACATCTCTCTATTATGATAAATATGCCCGTCCTCTTTTTACGTGAATATAATATTATTTATAAAAATGTAAATCTACTCTTAAGTAGAAGGGGGCACCACCTATATATGGGTGTTTCACCTATTCGGGGATTGCACGTATACCTGTCAACACCTACACCATAACGAATTAAGAGATAATATTATTGCATTATAATGGGCTATATAAATAAAAAACGGGCGTGTTTTTGACCGCCCATAAGTAATTATAATAACGATGATGATTCAGAATGGGAACGGTAGAAACGGAACCAACGTAAAAACTTTGTCGTATAATTGTGGTTTGAGGCGGAGGAAGCGATGGAAAACAATAATTGTTCGATAATGATTATGATTATTATCTCATGAACGAGTACGATTTACCGAAAAAACCCTCCCGGAAATTAAAAAAAAAAAAAAAAAAACCAATGTAACTAAATCTAAAATAATGTGTAAGCAATAATAAAACAATACCGAGCTGGATTTTCGCTCGGTATTATTTTAGCATCTTTCAATGTCCAATGCGAACAATTTACTTAAACAAAAAGTGTATTACGTTTGAAAAGAAACACAAAAGATCTAGAGGACTAACTGTTGGGAAAATGTTTTAAGGTTCGTCTTCGAAAAATCGGAACATTTTTACTATAATACTTATCCGAAAAGGTAAAAACTCTTTAATAATCATTTTTAGATTATGAGTGGAAGAAAGAAGCTTATGGTTTTACAATAATGTTTATTTTTTTTTTTCTGTGGACAACTTTTCTACCAGCAATTTTGCGCCGATATTCAATGATAACACTTTTTCTAAAAGGAAATCTGACTGGGGAGGTACTTTAGGGAGGTATTTTTTTGATTTTACAGTAAATGAGAAAAACCGGGATAAACGTAGGAAAATGGAAATATAGGTACAATATTACACAAATATTATTAAAGAAAATAATGTATAATACATATGTAATTATTTTACCATAATATATGTATATAAAAATGGATCCCTGTTTCTCTTGGTCATCGCATCTCGCGTGAACGACTAGACCGATTTCGCTAATTCTTTTTTTTTTTTGTGTGTTCGTAATTGTCAGGAGAAGGTTCTTACAATAAAATACAATTTTAGGAAAATCCACCGGAAAAGTACGGAATATGGATGTAAAAACGTCATTGTCCAGCAAGAAAATAAACTATATTTTTGTTTATTGTAAGGTCGCTAGTGGTTATGATTGAATATAATAGTTGTTGACCTGTTGTTATATTTTGTCAAAATCATAACAACAAAAATAAGTATTTATCCAAAAAAAAAAAAAAAAAAGAGCAAGTTAAACCAACGAGCAACGCAAAGCGCGGAACGAAGTTGAACGGAATCGATGTAATCGAAATCAACAACATAAAAATGTTGCGTTTAACTCCTATCGGGCTGCATTCAATTATAACGTGGAAATCGATTACAGTACACAGCAAATCGTTGCTATTGGACCAATGAACGTTGTGCGCCAATATTGCAAGGCATTTATGTTTAAAAATGAAGCTCCCGGGTCGTGTCACTTTTTTTTTTTTTTGAAATATTTTTTTTATAAATTATACCAGTTCGAATTCAGTATTTATAATTAAGACGGGACAACGTCTGTCGGATCAGCTGGTATGATGTATATATATATATATCGGGGACGGAGCAACACTACGAACTCCGCTCAGAATCGTTCTTTCGTTAGAAAATGATTTATCGTTGATATATACATTAAATCGCTTATAGCGGTGACCGCACCTCGCCCTCGTCACCTTTTAAGGGCGATTTTTTTTCGCTATTTCGCGCGAACATTTTTTCGCGAAAAATTCCACGATTTCCCAATACAACGAAATACTATTATAGTATTAATAGCTCGTAACAATGACAATACGCGGGACTACGGTCGTACATTTATACACCGTTGTAAGTGAATTTTAAACCGATCAATTTATTTCCATTTTTTTTTTTAATTCCCCGTTACGGTGCAACATAATACTGCAAAAGAATACTACCCGGCCGCGCGTCGTTCTCTAACGATAATAATTAATCGACCGGGACGCGTATTAAACGCGCTTATAAAACGTCGTCGTATAAATCGGGCGGGCAGATTATTGCCGCACGGCGGTAAGGTGCGTGTGCGCACGGATCGGATTCGATTCGCCAATCTTTCGTCACTATACGTGCGATTATATTATTGCAATAGAATACACGGGAACGCGCGGCGAAATACGGGGCGGTACGGGGTCCTGTATTGTACGATTAAAACTGATTAAAGTCGACCGGCGGACGCTGTGCCGAAAACAACTGCCGTCGCGTAACGTTCACGGTGTAATATTATAATATAACAGTGATAACGCCGACGACGTCGTCGTCACAACAATCGCCAAAAACGCCTAAATGTCGCGGTGGTTACATTGTTATCGATTGTTAAAATCGTGGTTGGCGTGTTTACGCACTGAAAAACGATGTGAAACGGCCGAACGCGGTTGAAAAATGTGCATTGATAGAACAATAAAAGTATTAAATATGTATAAATATAAAATTAAGGTGCCGTATTGTCCGTAACTGTTAATTACTTAACGAAAACTGTTTTATCCGAGCCGTGTTTCCGTCCCTCAAATTCAATTTATAAAGTACTCGATGTTTCTAATTTTCATAATCCAATTGTACGTCGTGATTTGGTCCCGTGTACGGATCTTCATGCGAAGTCTAACTTAACGGGTGTATAATAAAACATAATTTATTTTCATACTCGGTCAAAACTAAAATGTAACTTGATTGTTCATTTTTGTACCGCTGTTTTTCGTTCAAAAAGTCCAATTTTTAATGGCAATACTTTACCGCGGAGGTGTACACAATATTGCATTGGACAACTCCAGTAGTTCTATGATATTTAAAAAAACATATTATATAGTATATTGAAAATATAATACGTTTTATTATTATCCAAGTGTTAATCTTTTCGTTTAATTTGTAATTGTATTTACTTTTATTAATATTATTACGTGCTTAAGTATCAACACTAAATATTGTTTTCAATTTTAGATTCCGAGCATAGCGAGGGGAACTATTGGTTTTACTAAGATGTTTATTTTATTTTTCTTCTTTCTTTCTAATTGTCTGTGGACGCGTTTATACCTAGTAAACTTGCTCCGATTTTTAATAGTGGCAACTTTTCTGTAAGCTCAAGTTATCTGGATTGATACTTACTTTAAAGAAGTCATTTTTTGATTTTCGACGCCTGTATTTAAATAAAAGCACTTTAGTGAGAAAAAACGAAGGAAAACGAACAATTTCACGGTTTCATTGTTTTATAAAAACGCGGACGACGTTTTCTACAAGAAAAAAATGATTTAATCGAAAAATTACAAAAGACCTTTTTTGTTGCCTTTTTGATTTTATTTATTTACGATGTCATCGCTAAAACTTTTGAATGGACATTTTTGATCTTTAAAGGAATTTTAATTTTTTGTTGTAATTAGGTTATAAATACACGTAGAGACTTAAAACTTGATAATAATACTTATATTGGACATACTTAGACATAGACCCAAAATGACCGGCCACCTTTTTTCCTTTTTTTCAATTTTTTTACAATAGTTCCTTTTTTTATATATATTGTAGATCACTTTTATCCTAGAAAACTTGCTCTGGTGTATAAGTGTAGCAGCTTTACTGAAAGTCGATTTTATCTACTTGGTAAATAAATAGGTCATATTTTGATTTTCGAAACGGTATTTAAAATTAAAATAATTAACTGAGAAAATAAATACGATTTTTTCACAATTTCGTTATTTTCAATAACGTACCTATCACGATTTCTAGCACAAATATGGCTCCAATTGAAAAACGACAGGAGACCATATATTTGTTGAATTTCTTTTTTAATAAGTGTTTTGAAATCAAATTTAAACGAAAATCGCAAACAAAATTACGACATTTCAAATTACATATTACCGAATTGCGCTGAGAATCTTCTCTCGTTAGCAATGGTTTATCGTTCCTTACAGATATAAATGAAATAACCTTATGTATCCTAAATTCTCAACTTACCACCTACAACAGTGGCTGCACCCGTCCCTAGTATCAGCTCTTTATTTTTTTTGATTATTGAATGATTTGGGGTAAGGTTATGTTTTTACTTTTATTGACCGGTTATAAAATGATGACGTGCACATTAAATTTAAAATATTGCATATTTCATTATTCTTTTTTTCAATGATGATGAAGGAATAATGGAATTGACGGGTATTGTTTGAATAATAAAATTTTCTGATTTTATAATTTCTATTAATTTGTTTAATTCATTTTTATATTCATCCTCTTCTTTTCTCCAATATTTTCATAATATATTGGATGTCCATTGCACTTAGATTTGTGGTTGAAAACATTATGTTGACGTTCTTGCATATATCGGATAACTAAAATTAAAACTGAAAATCAAAAAATTATATAATATAATATTAATATTATACATAACATCATAATATTTACCCTGTAATTGGTTTTATGAAATATTTTCACACATTTCATCATGACAATCACAATGCACGCCGCCTCATGGAAAGGTCATTTGCTCGTATTTAAAAAAATTAATTTTTATATCAACATATTTAAATAGTCTTTATTTATTGATAAATTTAATATTGACAATGTTTTGTTTTGGTTATTTGTTCACGGGAAAATATGTAAAAAATAATAACAAATACAATATTGATAATATTACTCATTGTATTGAAATTTTGCTCAAATTGAAACCTTCTCTATTGTATGAGGCAAATTATGTACAAACATTTTAAATTTGGTGTTTTCAGTTTTGTTAAATTACCGTTATCTATGGGATACCCGTCCTCAGTTATGTGATCGTCAAAAAATTCTAAAAATTGAAAAACGAAATCCATGCTGACACATAATTTTTTTTTCACTACAGCTTCCAAAATAGTATTTAATTCCAAATTCTGAGTTCTTAACAATAACATAAATAAATATCATCATATAGGATAGATAAGGGTTATATATTATATTCATTATCACATTTAGTCATTTTCAGATCGTTAACCAAACCGTGAACAATTTTCAAAGTTATATTTTTAGTTTTTTCAAATTTTGTACGAAATGTAACATACTGGAAATTTTATAATTCGTACTCTCGTCATGTAGGAAACCCGGATACATACTCTACTGAGCCCGTAGTAAAAATTTCACACATTGTCTTGTGAAAACGTAAATTTTCTAAAAATTGTTTGGAATCTATTTCGGACAAACGGTTCATTGTAAATATTTCTAACATTAAACAAATGAGTAATGGTATATGGTATATTATTAACACTAGGTATTTAATTAGATAATATTTTTCGGTATATTCTATAGATTTTATCCTGCGAGTTTTGTTTTTCTAATACTGTTGTCATATAGTATTTATGCTACTCATTTTTGTTACTCATTTTTACAACAGCTGTAAATTAGTAGTGAACCAATATCTTGGGAGTTTACGGGTGGAGAAGTAATTTACAAGGCGGATGAGTCTTAATATTACGTAAAATTGGAAAATCAAAATTTAAACCACACCCAACCGCCCCCCTCCAGAGACCCACAGTTATTATCGAGGGATCTTATAAAATGATACCCGGGGATTATTTTCGGTTCTTAAAAAGAGTGTCGAAAAGTCAATAGTTAGGGAGTTAACAAAGTACATATAAACGTCACACGTCAGTTGACACACGATTTCATTGTCAAAAGAATTCAAAAGTTACGCTTTTACGCGCTAATTGGGCCCTCACCGGGTCAATTTCAAGTTCTTATTTCTGAAACTTATACATATGATAGCTAAGAACATCGCAAATACGATTGTGTTGATCGAAAATCTGTACTATTAAATTTGGATTTTTTACAATTTTTTGAATAGCCGAAATCTGCGGTAAATTATATAATTGCCTATTGAATGTCAAATTTCAAACTTAAAGTTTTAAAAATAATATATCCGAATTCGTCTAAATCCTCTATCACATCATTTTAGATAAATCCGGGGGAGTAATATTTTTTGACGAAAAAAGAGACGTACCCCGTCGATAATATTTGAGTTATCGTCGCAATCGTCGGAGTGTGATGTGTATTTGGAATTGTATAGCTCCACTATAACGCACGAAACAGACAAAGAACCAAATTATGTGTAGAGGCCCTTTAAAAACTATTGGACTATACATACTACTATGTATGTATACAAATTCGGTCGGCGTCTCGAAAAAATTACGAAATAACTGTAAATCTTAATCGAATGAGCGTATAGTTAATAATATTGTTGTCGTCGATATAATACGATCGCATTTCAAATACGGGGAAAAGTTCATTGCTACAAAAGAAAAACCAATTTCCTATAGTAATCCGTATTTTAATTTTATTATTATTCCATTATAGATTTTTAGATTGGAACAATCACGAAACCGGATAATATTGTAAATATTTGTTTACAATTTTTTCTATGTCTTAACATAAGCTTATCATAAAAAAAAAAACGTGACAAACATACTTTCAATTTAATTTTCAGCTATAGGTATACGTGTAAGGGAAATTATTTTATCACTACGCGCTACGTTTCACTATAATTTTGTACAAAGCTAGGCATTAACTAGTTAAAACAAAATAATAATACAATTAGAAAATAATTTAATTATTTCTTTTTAATAAATAATCTTAACTTATCTGTGAGTTACTATTTAGATGAAATTTAAGTAATTTTTGATTATTTTTTTAAAAAAAAAAGACCTGTGAAGGTATTTATATTTCAACGACAATTACGTAGGTATTTATACGTGAATATCATTATAACATATAACAAAACAGGCCTAAGCGTAGATATTGGATACTCGTAACGAGCCTCATACATAAATCTATAAAAGTTTATATATTAAAGTACGAAATACTTGTGTAAGTATAAAAGTTACATATGAATATATGTTACAATAAAATTTTTGTAATAATATCTTTTACAAAATGGCTATTTTGATAATTTTAAAAATTGAAAAAATAAAGTTATTTTTTACAGTAAATAAAGGCTGAAAATAAAACTTTAACTGTTAGAGAACAGGTAGGAGACCTATGTACCCCCCTCGCACAAAACTCGATTGAAAAAAAAAATGAAAGAAAATTAATATTAACAGAGTTATGGGCATAAGAATAACACTGTAGGATACTCTGTATAGTAAAGGGTAATTTTAAAAAATAACATTAATTTAACTAAATTATTTGCCTTAAAATGTTTAACTTAGTTATTCAAATATATTTATGTTTTAACATTAACTTAAACTTAATATAGTTATTGTTTTTTTTCTTTTTTTTTTAAAATAACTTAACTTAAACTAGTTAAACAAAATTCGTTAATTTTATACAGCTTTAACTTTGTGTTATATCGACAAAATTCGAATAATTTAAACCGCCGTAACATTGCCCATATCTTCATCGCGTGTCATATATACCTAATGCAAATAACCTTGCAATTATTAGAAAACAATTTTAAAACGTATATGCAGGGTGGTGTTCCATCGTGTTCAACGGATTTTTCTAGAGCTGTTAATATTCATTTGTTTTTTTTCAATTTGATTTCCTTTGAAAGGGGCATTTATAATTTTCGTCTTTTAATCACTAAAAAAAATATAATAACTTTATTTATTCACTTTACACAATATTCAAAATAGCCATTTTGTAAAATATGTAATCATAAAATAAATAAATAATCTAAACATTTTAATGGATCCGACGTTCATATCTGATCAATAGTTTTTTAGTAACGGGCGTTTTAATTTCTAGAGAAAAGGTGTACAAAAAGAGACTACTCATGCGTAACGCGGTAGAGAATAACAGTAGTAATACAAGGTAATAAAACTGTCGAATGATAATTTTTTTTTTGCAATAAGCTGATTTTCATTTTATTCTATGAAGATATCCCACACGATGATTAATCCCTTTACCCGCGTCGTGTTTATAGATAGTCACGATAAAACAAATTTATTTTTATTGATAATATACAGTATACAGTGACAAAATTGAATAATAAAAAAAAAATACATAATTAATATTTACGTATTTAATATTTTTATTAACAACAATTATTTTAGTACCTAACCTAACAATTTATATAATCTTCGTTTATAAATAATATTATATTTTAGATTTTGAGTGGAGCGAAGAATGTATTGGTTTTACAAATATGTTTACATTATTTTTTTTTATGTGAACACTTCTTCTACCAGAAATCCCACTTCGGTATATATGATGTAGACCCTTACCTGAAAATAAGTTTTCGTAAGGAGATACTTTAAGTAAGAGGTCATTTTTCGATTTTCTCAGGATTTATTTTACCAAATGTTCAAAACCCGAAAAACGTAAGAAAAACGAGAAAATCGTACAATAATAAACAAATATTATTAAAGAAATTATATAATGCCTAATTAATTATTTTACCGTAATATGACATACATATTGTTGATAAAGCATCACTATCAAGTTAACTCTACTCAAAATCATTTTTTCGTTTACAATGGTTTATCGTTGCTTACAGATACATTGAATTCCAGTATCTATCCTACCTTCTCAACTTCCCACTTACAACTGTGGTTGCACCTATCCTCATTATCTTACCTTGTTTTAAATTCTGAGTTTTTATTCTTTAAGTTGCAAATAGCTTCCATTATTATCAACATATATTTAATATCTATGAATATTTAAGCCTGTTACAGTTTTTAGAGTTTTTGTTCACCTACATTCTCTTGCATGTGATTTCTATACTGTGTTTTAAATTCTTAAGTGAATTCAGTTCTGTTTTAAAAATTTCAGTCTTTAAGTGACATTATAGAATATAATCGAATGGAGTCGAATCTGGTGAACGTGGGAGCCATTGAATGGACTCTTTAGTTGATGTTATTTGTTTCCTAAATTTATTGTTCCGATATGTTTCTACAATTTTGTAGTTATGAGCCAGTGTTATTGTTATTGACTGATATCGTCCAATAGTATTTATAGTTAATTTAAAAAAAACTCCAAGCTATGGTTATCATTCAATAGCATCATAAAAGTATGGTCCATCTATTTTGTCATTCATTATACCACACCAAATATTTACACCCCAAAAGACGGTAAACCACTCATAAAATGTGTGTATTCTGGACAGTTGTAATTTCTTAACTTCAATAGATTTCCGCGTAATTCCTGAGACTATTGTGTACTTCCCAGTACTTCCTTGTAATTCCTTAGATTATATTGTAATTCCCAGGACTTCCTTATAATCCCTCAGATTTCCTTATAATTCCATAGACGTCTGTATAGTTCCATAGACGTGCGTGTAATTTCTAAAACTTCTACAAAATTTGTAGACTTTTGTACGCCTGATACATGACTATGTAAAAACATCAATACTCCGTAATCGGTTTTTTTTTAAAAAAAATAAGCATTTCAAATTCAAATGTTAACAACAATTGGTTTTTTTTTATTATTATTACATAATATTTGTAAATAATTAACGTACCTATAGTGAAATAATTATGGTTAGTTTTTTTGGGTGTACGCGAATGAACGATCATATTTTTATTAAAAATCACTATAAAATAATTTCCTTTTCAACGAGTAGTACAATTTTCAAACTAGACAAACGAACGCAGCCGAGTGTATAGACTTAATATAATATAATAATTGAATATATTATTATTATAGTATTCTTGAGAACGGATCAGATTTCCAATTTGATAACACGTGTATGTCAACAGATCCGCCGCGAAAAACAATAGACATTACCCACACGACGGTTGTCTGTATGCGAGTAGCTATAGATAACTGGCATATGAATAAGAGTATGATTTAGTTTGTCGGAATTTTTTCACGCATCGCGACATAATGCTTTCTTACCATCCGCTTCTCTCATAGCTATAAATCATAATTTTTAATAGTAACAATAATTCACTTGGTCACGTTTTCGATCTCGCAATATGAGGGTGACTTTGGTGATTTTTGTCCACATTTCATATACCTAATAAGACCACGCCGTCATATTTCTTTTTTCTAAATATAATCAATACATGTATATTATTTTTTTGTGATATTAGTATCGTAGTATCATTGCATGTACTGGCCAACGAGAAGCGGAAAAAAGCAATATGGCCGGTATTTCGTAAATACGTACTAGTGCTGACATGCCTCTTTATTATTATCACGATTAAAACATTCAAAATAGCAAAATCAGTTTAACACTCATAACGAAATTGTAGAAATTATTATCCCATGGGAATTGGAGCCAATCGGATGACAGGATTGGCATAGGGTTCCCTAATAACGTATAATATGCTTATATGCAGCCCGGACATTTGGTCTAGCCATTCTTTATTAAGTAACTATACTCTAATTCTAAATCAGCGGCTCTTAAACTGTGGTCTGCGGCCCCCTGGAAGTTCGCGATATTCATGCTGGGGGTCCGCTGTGGCTCTATCGGAAAATATTGATTAGGTACGATAAAATGAAATATTTTGTAAAAAAAAAAAAAGAAGGTTCTCGAAAGAAAAGTTGTAGAGGGTGCACGATTTCTAAAAATCTTTCGTCGGGGTCCGTGTGCATCAAAAATTTAAAGAATCGCTTTTTTGAACCACTGCATCGAACAATCAATAATTATAATAATATTATTGTCATCGGATGTTTATATAATTGTTATCATTGTCCGATGAAAATCGCATTTTCTATACTTGTTTTGATCGTTTGTGAATAATATGGGTCTAAATTGCCTGCATATCGATAAAAGATAATCCCGCCTAAGACGAAAAACTAAAGCCGACCTGACATGTTATCACTATAAATGAGTACCTACTAACTGGGCATCCCACCAGAAGATAAATGAAACCTCGTGTGAAACACCATAAGTTACAGTTATTAAATGTATACATTTACGCAGTTTGTAGTTCTACGAAAGAGGGTACGTATACCGGAAAGAGCCGTGACTAGTATATATTTTGTTACAAATTATGACGACGGATAAAACCGCAATCCTTCCACTACTACGAGTATACTACAACGCAATATTATTAACAATAATTATTATTTTAATCGAGAATTTTAAAAACGTATATTTCGGTGTTGGGTATAGTATGATTATTACGTATATTGGCATCACCATGCTGGTAGGTCACACTGTTATAGGCGGGATGTTGGGAAAGTGTTGGGTAATAAATAGAGTGATATCTGGTTTATGAAATACATCGACTAAAAGCTATGAAAAATCGTTGAAAATTTCAATCAAAAAATGATTTAAGGGGGAGCTCAATAAATTGATAATAAGGTTATACGCAGTATTAGTAATGTTTTTTTTTTTCAAGTATTCTGTAAAAATGGTAGGTATTTCTACGAATAGTTTTAACCGAATTAAAAAAAAAATTGTTCGATAAACTTTTCCTGTTTTTTCCCAATTATATAAAGAATATACACAGAAGATTAAAAAATAATTAATTTCTTATGTACTAAATAAACCAAAATTTCTTTCAAAAACTTATTTCATTTGAATGTTGGTGCAAACTTTCAGGTTTAAAAACCAAAAAGAGAAAATTAAAAATATGAAATCGTTAAGGCCTTAAATTTTCATATTTTTCATTTATGGTTTTTATTTTTGTTTATTCCCAATTACTATATAAAAACCACTAAAAAAATCAAAAAATTATTTTCTCATGCACCTACTAAATCCAAAATTCAACAAAAGAAGTCTTTTATCATTTTTTTTTTATTGAAGACAGATTTCTAGTAGAAAATTTGCTCTCAGATACACGAATAAATCCTCTGTCATAGTAAAATCAATACACAATTCAATGAAATATTAATATACGTTAACTATTGAAATCTTGTTAGGTAATTTATTATTGATTTATAAACAATATTGATGGAAGTACGGAGTAGCGATTAAATACGATTCGTTGATATTTGAATAATAAATTATAAAAATGTAAACAAATCGCTTATCCCCAGTTCCTATTAGAAATGTATTTTACTGTTTAATCGGTTATCGGATAGAATTAAAACTACAAATGATATCAGGGATATGTAAATAATGATTGATAACGGTTTACTACCAGAAATCTTTATCCAAATCTCAAGAATAGCATAATTTCTGAAAGAAAATGTATAGTTTGTGAGAAAGAAATGATTGTTTGATTTCCCTAATAGTTTTCTTAATAATTATGAAAACCCGGAAATAAACGAAAGAAACACGGCGGAGTGCTCGGCATTTGATTTTTTTGTTTTTGGGTTAAAAATTATTGTTGACTTGTAATTTCCAAAAAATTATTTAAATTAGACTTTCGTAGAAGTAGTAAAATTTTAAAAAATGTTTAGTTATTTTTAGATATTTTCGAGTTTTATATGTGTTTCTATTTCGTAGGTACATTATTTTGTAATGTACCTATGAAAATATGTCTTACCGAACTTTTGTTTTTGATTGTAATTCAGTTGAAAATATTTGTAGAGACTTGAAATTTTGACTACAGATTTAAATTTGCTTTTTTTAAGGCATGCTAAAATTTAAAAAATATTTGATCCATTTTTGAACTGTTTATTGACATTTTAATTTTGTGAGTTTTTTACGTAATTTTTATTTATTATGTACTCTGTGGATAAAATTATTAAATTAAACAGAAACTTGAAAATTCGACAGGTCCATTATAAATCATACTTAGTGATAAAAAACAAAACAATTTAGTGTAATATAGTATTATTATAACATACTGCGTTTCTAATCGATACCTCACAACGAAAATGCTATCGATTCGAGTAGAAAAAATAAATTATAAATATCGAGTGATACCTAATCAGGATTGGGCAAAGTATTTCAAAATGATTATCTAGATAGGTACTCGATACTAGAAAATTATGTGACACGTATTGTAATACAAAATACTCAATACATTAAAATTGAAATATCTTAAAAAATTGGGCGGTCATTTGAATCGCATCGCCTCCCTTCGTTTTTGTACGATAGCATTCAATTTTTAATGTATTTTTCTAAAAACCTGGCGAGAGGGGGGGGGGAGAATGAGCCAGGTCGCCCTAACTTGGTGCGCCTAAGAAGACGCCAAGAAACTTCAAACTACTGTGGATCGTCGATTTTGGTATCGCAACGCAAGTAACAATATCGTATCTGTATACGATACCGATGCTCAACCCACGGCGATTATTTACGTGCTTATTACGTAATGATAACTATAGTAATATTTTTAGCGAGAAGACGTATAGTCAGCGGGAGGGGAGAGCAAACGAAACCGCGCCCGTGTGAAACGTTTATAATCGCATTATAGCGCTGCGACAATAACAAGCAAATTCGTGTTGCTTAGACTGTTGATAACTGATAATACAGATCGACGTGATCGACGAGATACAGCCGATAAAAGTCGGATCGATAACGGACGAATGGATCCACGCGGTATCCGAATGAATATTCGAATGGCATTTCGTATACGGTAATCGACTGGAAATCGTATCGGCTATCGACCATACGACATTAAGTTTTAAATTCAACGCTATAATAAATACAATATATATTATACATGGATAGACAGAACCGTGCAAATTATTCGTTGAGGCGGACCGAGTAGGCGCGGGTGTAAACTCGAACGAAAAAAACATCATATTTGTTCACCCGGTGAAATACTAACCGTTCTCTGTTACGATAATGTATTGTTATTATTAATCCGTAATTAACTGTTAAAGAAAATAAATTTAAAAAACGTGCGGGCAATAGTAAAACTGTTATAAACCGGATAAAATTACGCGGTACTCGAGGACTTAGGACTAAATTTGATTTCACTTGCGCCCGCTCGTAATGAAATATAGATATTATAATAAATAGTTTTCGGAGTGATCGATTTAAATTTATTATTGTAATTATATTTTAAAACGTATTATTTCACTCGTATATTACTTAATCACCTATATAAAATCGTATTATAAGATATTACTATAATTTTAAAAGTTTACAAATCTCGTTAGGTACCTACGCATGTATAGGAGATTGCTAAACTTTTTGCAGGAGTTTACCATCCGCGCCAAGCAAGGCGCTTATTGTTATTATCACGCGGACTCGGGGCGCAGATATACTTCGAATTTCAAAATAGCATAAACATTCTTTATTATTTATAGGTTGGGTCGGACGATAATCAATGGGCGAGGGGCCTTATTGGATTTTTGTCAATATGATTGAATAACATCGATCGGTACGGATCTGTATTTATAGAATAATCAGATTTCGTTTTTGTTTTTTTTTTTTTATTTATATTTATAGGTGTCATTGTAAAAATATCATTGCACCCGTACGCGTAATCTTTGTATACGCATTTTAGATTCGGAGCGTACAGCGTGGAATATATTGGTTTTACAGTGATATATATATATATATTTTTTTAATTCCGTAAGCAACTTTTCTACCGTAAATCTTGCTTCGATATATCAAGTGTAACATCTTTTCTGAAAGGAAATTTTATCTACTTGGTACTTTAGGGAGGTAATATTTTTGGTTTTCCAAGTGGTTTTTATAATAATTGGGAAAAACGGGAAAATTTATATGATGTATATAGAAGAAACTACGCTCCTTCGTTAGCAACGGTTTATCGTTGCGTACACAGATATAAATTAAATTCCCCTCTATATCCTATCTTCCAAACTTCTCACCTACAACAGTGGCTCATCCGTCGTACGAAATATGTCCGCTTTTTTTTTTTTTTAGTAGTGGTTTTAATATTCTACATCACCAATCGCTATAATTTATTCTCGTTTTTATACCGTTCGTATTATATTATTATCGTGCATATAAAACTTCGAATGGTCGTGTTCCCATATACTATGAGACGATCGTATTATATGTATTTTAGACGATTTTGTACTTAAAAAATAAAAAAGTACAAGAATTCGGTTTTTCGTTTTTTCTCTCCTTCCGATTACGTATCGCGTCAATAAAGAACGACTCATAGTGACTATATACCCACCCGATGGAATAATATACACACTCGTACGCGTATTATTATTATGTATCGTGTAATTGTGCGTGTAAAGGTTTTTTTCTTTTTGCAACATAACGGTTTATGCATCTTGGGCGGTCTTTGTTGTCACACGCAATTTATTTAACTTTTCGCGGAGGAAGGCCGAAGAACGCCCGTCGAGAAGTTTATATGCGTTTATATGTATAATATTATGAAATATAATTAGTAGCCAATTTTGCCAATCGCTCTAAATAAATCGTTGAAAGCCAGACGATGAAAAAAAAAAAAAAAAACCCACAAATGTAATATCCCATTACATTAAAACGATCGAATTTCATTTGATTTTTAATTTAGATTAAATTTAACGAATATCATCGTAATAATAATATTCAATAATGATTCGTTCAAATTATAGGCCGAAACTATTACGGTTCAAATTGATTTGTATTAAAAAAAAAAAAAAAAAAAAAAAAACAATAATAAAAATCCGAACTTATCTCTATACAATAAATAACACAACATGTCCTGACCCTGACTGACTGATTCATCATCGCCCAGCCCGAGCTACTGGACGAAACGCTCTGAAATGTAGCATACAGATAGCTATGATGACGCAAGCATCCGTTAAGAAAGGACTTTTGATAATTCAACCCCCAGCTGAGTATAATATGGGTTTTTAGGTATTTTCGGTGTGAATATCCTCATTGTTTATTTATTTATATTTGTTTATTCATGGGTCACCAGCAGGGTGTAATGGATAACAATCGAGTTGTTACGGCCAAGAAAACTGTTACTATTATTTACACTGTTATCTAGCAATAGCAAAACATTGCCGGGTTCGCCAGTATTACATATACTTCGTACCGAGGAAAAGGGAGATCCACAATAATTTGGGTAGGCCACCATTGTAGATGAAAAGTTTGGGAAATATTGGATATAATATATACACAATTATGGTTCATATAGTATAATTAGGGCCGGAAAATTTTGTAGTAAAGTGCAATTTTTTTAGCCAATTGTAAAACGTAGCTTTCTCAATACACAATTTAAATTATTTAACAACAAATTCATTTATGAAACTTTTGTTTTGCATTTTTTTTGACGATATTAATTTTCAAGGTCATTTATTGGACTTTTTAATCAAATTCCGTCAATTAACATCTTTACACACATGTTTTTTTTTGTTTTACACGGGCTGACGTATATACGTTAAATTTATATTTTATAAAATACTATTTTACACAAGCTGTATACGGACTAAGTAGAGATAAGGATTTAATACTCGATATCAATAATATCATAAATGTCAAAATGAATATAAAAAAAAAATTAAATTAAATTAAAAACCATTTTAAGTGCATTTTATATTGCATTTTTTGTCCACGTGTTGTGCATTTTTAAGGTTTTTCACTGCATTAAATTCACAGATCTAATTATAATATACACATTGAAAGCAACAATAAATCACCGTAATCAAAAACGTATTCTGAGTAGCTAAGATAACCTATAAACTGACGAAAATAAAACCGAAGTCTCGTCTTTTGTTGTAAGTTTATTATTTTTATATATTTTTAGAAAAACTCTCGGGAGCCTGTACAATTCATTTAAGTAAAGTACAAAAGAGCGGATGTTGATGATTTCGCATTTTTTTTTTAAGTACGACGCGAACGATTAGAAGCATTTTTACAAACCGAAAATATGTTTCGCTACACTCAGAATCTAAAGAACAAGTATGCTGGACGATTTTTGTTTTTGTATAGAATATACAAAAAAAAAAAAAAAACTAAACGCCTGTAAACAATCAACTTTTCCACTACGGTCGGTTTATATTACGTTTTTTTTTTTTAAAAAAAAAAAAAAAAAAAAAAAAAAAAAGGCATAGAAATATAAATTTGCTTTATAAAATATATTTCAAAAGAGATTTTCATAAATAAACTATATACGACCAAAAGCATTTTACAACAAAATAAACAGTGAAATTAATTTAAAAAAAAAAATAAAACTAAACGCCTGTAAACAATCAACTTTTACACTACGGTCGGTTTATATTACGTTTTTTTTTTGTCTGCTCTGGCGTTTAAATATTTATATGATAATCGAATATTTCCAATTATAATTACTTTTTCGCCACAATCGATGTAGGTACCTAATAAAAAAAAATAATAATAACGGATCGGGGAAAAAAAAGATACCTATACATATGTAACAAAAACGACTGTGTGACAATATGTGCCTGCTTCATTGAAAATATAAACAAAAGGGGAAAGATATCTTTCCGGGTTTTTTTTTTTTTTTATACATGTATAAAAACACAGGCGAGGTTTTTTCTGACACGTAACTGTGCAAAAAAAAAAAACCACCGAATATATTAGGCCGCATTACTGCAGTGTAAGTTGTAATAAGTTGTAATATTTTCATCTGTTTTTGTTTCTTTAGTGACCATATTATGTTAAGTTTAAAATTAGTTATTCAACATTGAAGTTACAGGTAAAAGTATACATAGGTAACTATAGTTTGCCTATCAATACTGTAAAAAAGTGGATTGTGGGCTAATTAGTATGTAGCAAACCGTTAAAATTGACCTAGTGGTAGTCGTAGTCATATGTGACCTACTCGAATAATATTATTTTATAAAATGAAAGTCTCAACGATCGAGTTGAAACTCAAACCAATCGAATTGAATCAACAATTATAGGTAGATACAATTTAATAAAAAAAATTAGGTAGAATAGTTAGGTATCGTATAATTCAAATTGATGAATCCCTATTCCAGGGTGAAAAAAATATCGACGCGGAGACACACAACTACTTCAACAAGATACAGACATAGACGATAGTGAACGAAAAAAAGATCAACAAATAAGACAGTTATTAAGAGAAAATAATAAAAGGTTTTGGACCTCAATGTTGGGACCACATCAAAATAAGGATACAATCTTTGGTAAATCTCGCGTAGGCCTTAACCGGTATTTTTTTAACAACGAGGTAGGTCAAATTCGACGGTAGGTATCATATATTGGACCGAAATCGGAAAGAGTAGTTAGTAATAAATGCTAAGTTAAGTTGATAATGTTTGAAGTTATTTTTTGATGAACTTCAAAGTAATAACTTAAGGCTGATAAATAAGTAACACGCGTTAAATACAACAAGTTACCAATAATAATAGACAAAACCAAGTTACGCTTAAAACTTCAATAAAAAAAATGGCTTATTTTCGCAACTATTTTATACAATTATTATGAGGGCAGAGGACTTATAGTTCTAAGAAAGCACTAAGTATGAAATCACTTATGTACTTAAAAACCCTATTATATTCACTATAAAGTATACTCTTATATATATTTTAAAGTAATTTATTTCAAATAAATATATATATAATTTTTGAACCAAATAAAATTTAAATTCGTGAAAATTTTTTTTGAATATCGAAAACGATATATTTTGTACATCGACGGAATTAACTGGCGAGCGTTTGTAACAGATCAAATCATTTATTTTTTGAGTTACAAATTCAAAGTTTATGATATAGACACTTTGTTTACTATTTATAAATAAAATTAATCTAATCGGCGACCCTCGCGTCGTGTTTGAAGGGAAAACCACATTATATGATTATAAAATTACCATAATATTATAGTGTTATGCGATAAAAATTTAAATAATTTTAAATTCAACAATATTTTGGTTGTAAAATAGATAAAATTAAAACGTCGACGGATAAAACTGATAAAATGGTAAATTATTTAAAATATTCATCTAAAGGTATAAAAAGTATAAAATATACCCTAAAACCAAAAAAAAAAAACTCGAAATATGCATTCATATGCGAAATAAAATTTCAAAACTAGGTTTGTGAATGCATGCAACGTATTTGTTTTGTATTCTGCTATTTTTGTGATTATGCAAAACAAATATGCAAGTGCTACAAGTTCTCTGCTCTATGGTAACTATTAGGACTGTAAATTTAATATAGTGAAAAACCTTAAAATGACATTAAAAATAGACAAAAAATACAATATAAAATGCGCATAAAATGGTATTTAATTTAATTTTTATATTTATTTTGATATTGCTGATATCGATATATCGAAAGCTCACAAATAACTCATCCAATCAATATTGCCTTATTTTATCAAATCATTATCTATACTTAGCCCGTATACAACTTGTGTAAAATGTTATTTTATAAAATATAAATTTGACGTAAACGTGTGTAAAAATTTTAACTGACGGGAATTGGATTAAAAATACCGGAAAATGAACCAAAAAAGAACGTACGACTTAAAAAGTCCGAAAAATAACCTGAACAATTAAAAGCGTCGAAAAAATGCAAAATAAAAGTTTCATAAATGAATTTCTTGTTACATAATTCAAATTGTGTACTGAGAAAGCCACGTTTTACAATCGGCTAAAAAAAATGCATTTTCCTTCGAATTCACGGTTACGACAATAATATGCAAAACACATCGCGAATAACAATAATTATAATATATCATTTCGTTCGTGACGAATACGGTCTAAAGTGTTGAAAAAGATTCTCGCCGAGCAGCGAGAAAGAAAAAAATCTCGAATATCTAAATCTATCTGAACGATTCACGATTCCGGGGGATACTTTTGGGAAATACCGCGGGTACGGGCGGAGAGGAACCCGCGGGTTTAAGGACGCGCGGAATGGATTATTAAAATACCCGCTGTTGCGGCGAGGGGAGTGGGGGGGGGAAGTCGCGAAAAGTTACAACACCGCCGAAGACGGAAGGGGTGGGGGAGGAGCTAGGGAAAGAAGACCGAGGAAAAGAAAACAAAATAATAATAATAATAATAATAATAATAATAATAAAAACGTCTCCATTGTCCTCGCGGCGAACGTCATTTCTTATTCCGGCGGCGGTGGCGGTGCACGCCACACGTGAGTCGCGAGAAATTTTCGCGTCCCTGGATATTGCAGGACGATATATCACGCCGAGCGGGACGTGGAACTGGCGCGTGGGCCGCGGGACCGGGACACCGGGGGGGCCGCGCATAAACCGCGGCGTCGGGCTCCTCCTCGGCGGCGATCCGCTCCGCGCCGGCATCGGGCGTGGGGGGGCGGGGAGGGGAGGGGAGCTCGGGACGCGCACGCGCACCATGCGGAGCCGACGCGGCAATCGCCGCGTCGGCGGCGGCGGCAAACGGTCCCCCGTGTATAAACGCGCGTGGGCACAGCCGTCATCGTCGTCGTCCCGGCACACTAACGTCGTTCCCGCGGACCCTGCGACCGCTAACCCGGTAACGGATGTACACCTGAATATACGCGTATAAATGCCGCGTACGCGGTTCCGGACGTTTTTCCCGGAGCGAAGGCCGTTTTCGCGAAATCCCGAGACCGGCGTGTCGTCGGAGTACATTATTGTTACCTACCTGCAAATGAGGCGCCATCACTCGTAGGCATACGCATTATGCGGTTTCGCGTCCTCGCCCGGACTCGCGCAGATTCGATGCAATTAAACCGATTTCCCCAGATTCGTTCCCGTCGTTCTTAAGACGCACAATATGCGACGACATTCGGCCGAATCACGCGAACCGCGGCGAGATTCGTCAACGATAATGCACAATCCTTAGTTAGAGAACGTGGGTGTTATGACTATGAAATTTAAAAACCGTTTTGATAACGCTTGCATTGTCTTTGGATTCGGAGCGTAGCGAGGGATCTATTGGTTTTACTATGATGCGTGTCAGTGGCGGCGCCAAGTATTTTTACCTTGAATCATCGATTTAATTTTCCACACATCACTTACCCGCCCATCCTTACCAAAAATACCCCGAAATCTACAAAGCAAGGATAAAAACCAAGTTTTCTTTAGTTGTCATTAATAAAATTTATCAAATTTTTGCGGACTAAAATTTTTTTAACGCCTTGTTTTGTGCAAAGATAATATTTTTTTCATATTTCCGAACCGTTGACATAATATAAATGGAACGAGCGCATCCTATCTGCCCTGTGTTACAAAAATGGGTCTAAAATGAGACAGACTCCTTTTTATAAGAGAATATTAAAGAAAATGTTTTTCTTCCATAAAGAAAATACAATTTGTTGAATATCGACCTAATATATTGTCAATGTTGTTGAGTGTTGATTATAATTATGTCAATCACTCTTCTCCTACTATCGTACATTTGACATTTTCTATGACATTCGTGGACGTGGTTACTCTTTCTACGCTCAGTCCATTTATACTATGTCAATGTTCTAAACAATCAGGAACCCACTTGTTTTTTTGTGAATATGATTCAAATATATACTTCCTTCCCGCCACTATTGCTGTGTTTTAATATATTTTTTTTTTCTATGTCTGTGAACAACTTTTATACTAGAAAACTTGCTTTAAACTATAGACTTTAGTACCTTTTCTGAAAGGTGATATTTTCTCGTTGGTGCATAAGAGAGTCATTTTTGGATTTCTTATGGAATTTTCGAAATAATTAGAAAAATCTATAAAAGACGAAATATACGATTTTTTCAAATTACGGCACAACGATTTCTTCATTTTTAATTTTTAAGTCTTATGTTTTCTATCATAAATATTGTTCCAATATACTTTTTTTGTTGCGTTTTTTAATCTTGTTCGTGAATAAGAAAGTAATATTTTGATTTTCCCGGTAGTTTTTTAAATAATTGAGTGAAACCGAAGAAAAACGTAGAAAGAACGGAAAATTTACATAAATAATGTTTTTATTATTTTCAATTTTATATTTTTTTTTTTTATTGTTATTCACTTCAAAATATTCGTAAACTTGAAATTTTGATAGTAAAACAGACATTTGGCTTTTTTAGACGTTTTAAATTTTTAAAAACATTTGAGCAATTTTTGAGCATTTTATAGACATTTTAATTTTGCTTGTTTTTTTATTTGGCAGGTACTCTGTGGATAAAATTGTTAGACTTAATAGAAATGTTTGGAAATTCAACAAAAGGTTATGTTATTATAAGTAGTACTTATTGGTCAAAAATAAAATAAATTATGTTAGTTTAATGTGCATGGTTTTTTATAAGAGTTTTAATATCTAATTTTGACGAAAATTATAAATATCTCGGCCTTTTAAAACATGTATTACTGAATTTGCTGCATAACTGAATAACTGAATCGTTTTTCGTTAGCAATAGTTTATTTTTGTTTACATGTATAAATTAATGAATTTTATGTATCCTGTACCTTCCCGAATTTCCCACCTATAATAGCGGCACACCCGTCCCTAGTATCTGCTCTTTTTGTTGTTTATTTGTTTTTATTTTTTTTTTATATAGCGAATTAATACGTCATAACTGGAGTGATAATTATTACGGCAAGTTGAAAACTGGAAATTACGAGGATAAGGCCGTTTACAGACGGAGCTATTTATGAGAAACTAAACTAGTTCGTGATTTAAATAACTTGTCGATTGCTAATGCATAAATAACTGAGATCCGCACACAAGCCTACTGAAAAGTGATCGAAACCACTAGTTTATTTTGTTAACGGTTTGGTTATGGAAGTAGGACCTGCATCAGCATTTTTTAACATCATGAATGATTCCAGTAATGAAGAAATAATGATTGCATATTGCCATTATTATATCTAAATAAGTAGACGACGAAGACGATTTTGAGTTCATCCGTGTATCGAAAAAAATGTTTAATAAAGTTGTATAGAATAGGATGTTTTTCTACTTCTTCTACCAGTTTTACGTTGGTTGTTTGTTCGTTCATCTTTTTATTATTCTTAATAGAAGAAAATTAGAAAAAATGTGATTTTAAAAATGCGTGGAATTCGACGAGAGTACGTGACGCATTTTGAAAGTGACTCGACCGTTAAATCACTGGGAACTAATCACTAACGCGTTAGTAACTAATTAGTAACCAATAGTGCCGTCTGTTGTGTTCCATTGAATAATATACGTTGTGTCTCAAAGAGGACTGGTTAGTGATTTTCGTCAGTAATTAGTTTCTAATGAATAGCTCGGTGCGTAGACGGCCAAAGCTTAGAAGTCACCCGAGGCAAAGATGGATGGCAAATACACTGCAGCAGACTGACCTTGAAAAATGTATGAATGAAGGACACTAGAAGACGTACTTCCTTTACTCTTATTCACGTGAAGAATTACAATGTGAAACAGTGCACTATACAGATACCCTGCGTTATCCGTAATTGTATTTTCTAAAACTAATATTATGAACACCTAAATAAATTGTTTAAAGGTTCTTAGGTAAGTACCTAAGCAGATAATTGTTGAGTAATTACTAAATAATATAAATACTTGACATTTCAGGATTACCTTTCACAAAACTATTTTCATTGTATACACGATACAGCTTTGTAAACTTTCTATAGTGATACAAAATATGCAACATACAAAAATATGAAACAACATTCAATTTGATTTAAAACTGGAAATATAAATTCAAATGCATTATTTATAACAATTATAAAATACATTTTACAACAGTTATTATTGTTTGTCTTGTGTACCTATCTAATGTAATATCTAAAAGGATACCTACTTAAAGAAACACATTTAATTTGATTTATAATTTTTCAAAAGTTACAATATTATAAGAATAACTAACCTAACTTCAGGCAGCAAACCATAGAATAATGACAAATCCGAACCGGTATTTATATAGTCGATGTTTTTAATTAGGTTATTATAAATATGAAATAAGTAATCAATGATAGGTACCTACACAATAATATGGCATTAATATATTAAATATTTACCTACAATACTCATGTACGTAAAGTTCATAAATGTTACTTACACAATAAAAACGTGGTTTGAGTTATTTTTTTTGTTCGTGTTGTACTCTAAGCACCCCTGATTATAATATTATTTTTAAAACAATAACGAGATTAGTATAAAAAGTTTTAACTTGCCTTTACTTAACTTTTTAACTAAAAATGTTGCAATCATATTATCATCGAATCTCCATTCGGATAAAATATTATTTGTGAAGACTAGATGCCATTAAAATAATAACACAAGCAACAATTGATTAACTGACTAATTTCGAATACAAACCATATGTGCGTTGAAAACGATTTTATGACGGGACGCACACGAATGAGTACTTAATACTTAAAAAATCTAAATGACACACTGACAATATGGTTACTGTTATTTGACCGTTACGCTGGCGACTTGCGAATTGCGGTCTGCGAAGTGAGGACTGTGAGAGCGGGGAAACGATATACAGCGATAAATAACTCGAAATATGAAGTAAAACCCATATAAATAATGCTATTCTCGATTAATTAATAATAAAATTGGCTAAATTTCTATAACCTAAACGTATAGTACACACGACTAAGCAATCTAGTAAACAACCGTGCCATTTTAGTTACTTCAACTAACTTTATCAGTAGAATATTATATTTTTTCGATATGGAAACATCAAAAGCTCCAAACGGGTTGTGAAAGCTACAGAAGATTTGCAATACCGACTGCATAATTACGGACCATTGTAATCACTATAGACCATTTTACGTTTAAAATAGTCGAACGGCTGTGGAGAAAAATCAATGATAGACAATCGATCGTCAAAATGAAGACTGTTGCACCATCTTGTTGTTTGTTCCTGAAGACAGACATTCTTCGCACGGAGGATGGGCCACCGTTGTAGGTGAGGTGAGAATCTAGCGAGGCTGCAGGTAGTGGGATTCGTCCCGGCAGTCTCCTCGGTAGGGTGGCCAACCTGCTTTATCGGCCGCCACGTCTAGACGGCACGAGCCTTTCCGTGGCGCTAGATATGAGTACCGTCGCGGATTTATTCACGGCGTAAAACTAATACGTGCAAATTCTCGTGTAGCGGCGAGTGCCAGAACTTCCCATTAAGAATGAATAGGCACTTATTGAAACATATCATATACCGGTATATGATTTCTGTGTATAAATAATTTAATGCGCGCTCATTATTAACTTTTTAAGTTTAATTTGGAACTTTCTGACTTTTCTGTTGATTCAGTTAATATTATAATAATATTTATGTTTATATTAGTACAATATTATAATATTAAAATATTAACATTTTAATGTACAAATTAACTAATATGTTTATTAATTGTATTAATAACAAATTTAATAAAATAACTTGGAATATAACAATATAAACTTAAAAATAAATTAAGGAGCTAAGCAATATAATATATTAATAATTTATTAATTTTTGTGTAATGACCAGTTTAAACATAGGTAATATCGAAAAAAGATACCAAAAGATGGACATATTTCGCACGGTGGGTGGGCCACTGTTGTCTGTTGTAGACGAGGAGTTGGGAAGTCAGAGGGGAAATTGAATTGTATAGATATACAATCTATACGCAATGATTAACCATTACAACCAAAAACGATTCTGACCGAAGTTTTGGTTGATAGTGTTAATTTTTAAACAATATATATGTCATATTGTGGTAAAATAATTAAATAAAATGCATTATACATTTTTATTTTTTTTATTTTTTTATAATATTTTACCTATTTTCCAGTTTTTCCTTGTTTTTCTCGGTTTTTCATTTTTAAGTACCACCACAGTCAAATTTCCTTTCAGAAAAAATGCTATAATTGAAAACCACAGCAAAATTAGTGGTAGAAAAGTTTTTTACAGATAAGAAAAAAATTTAAAAAATAAACAGCATTGTAAAACCAATACATTAGCCCCGACACTTAGAATCTAAACTAAGTTTAAAAAAAAAAAATAATGTTCATTCAAACTCAATTAAACCCTACCCGACTGGGTTTTTCGAACTCTGTTTGTACCTATGTAAAAGATACAAATATTTCTCCGCAGAGATATGGAAGTTATTTAAAAGTACACGACACCTGTATTATAACAGGGCACTTGTTACATTTTTAAAAACCGTGCGCTCATGACGTACTTATGAAGGTACACGACTCTGGTCTTCTTCTTTTCCTTCGCCTATATCCCGACTGTTTGAAGTCGGTTACCCTCGTCCTAATCTTTCACTTGACCCGAAACCCTTAAACCGTCCTCGCGTTCACCATTCTCGTGTTCACCATTCTCAAACGCACCCAACCGCCTATTTTCGGCATTCCTGTACCCCCTTTCCTTCTTCCTCCTACGTTTATTTTCATTGAAATTCGTATTGCTTTCGATTCCTCTCCCCACTACACGGTATCGTGCCCAAACCATCTCAGTCTATTTTCTCTCATTTCGTCTACCGTCGATACCACGATAATTACAATTGAAAACCCGATAACATTGCGAGCGCGCCCCCGCACGTGGTCCGGTTCCAAAAGTATATTGACGACGCGTAATACAATATTATAATACAATAATATTATTATTATATTATTATCGGGTATCGTATATTATCGTCTACAATATCTACGTCGGCGAGGCACAGGTGTCCGCGGCATTATCATTACATTATTACCGGTATACGTGTAGGTATATGCTGCAGTTCGACGTACTTACACAACAATGCACTTTGGATAATACTCACGCCGGTGTTTTTGAACCCGATCGTCCGCCCACGTTTTTTTTTTTTTTGCCGGGGACCGTGACCCTACCGAGTAGTCCCGCCGACTCTATTCGCATCGCCGTCGATTCACATAATATACAGGGTCTTCCAAGGGCCTTCCTAATATTTTTCTCTTACAGTCGGACTGTCCGTGAAACCTTGATTTTTTTTCAAAAAGACTTTTATGAAAACGATGTTTTACATCGTCTTTATTTTCGGAGTTTAAACGGCTATCTATTTTTAATTTTTCAATTTGCAACGTATATCGTTAATTCCATAAACGGGAGTATTGGTTTAAATTGTGTGATGACGGCACAGTGCGCGGCGTTTGAATAGTGTACTCTCCGATATACTCTCCCCCCTATTCGAACTTAAAAGTGAAATATTCCGTCAACGGATTAACGGAAATCAAAAACGTCAACATCATAAATTGATTTATTCTCCGTTCGTTTATGGAATTTCTGATGTAGGTTTCTGTTTGAAAATCAAAATTAGGTAGCCGATTTACTCCCGAAAGTAAGGGAAATGTAACATTTTAGAAAATATGGAAAAATGTGACTGTAACATGAAGTTTGAAGGACCTTGTATATTATACAATACTCCACCAGGGAAATACGTGACGACCCTTTCCGCTTCACAAGCAGGATATAATAATATTTGGACGTCTATATGATGTTGACACAGCCCTCGAAACTCACGCCTCTAGTCTCCTCGACCACTTACCGGTGACGTGTGCAGTTTGAGGAAGATTAGGGGTAATCCGTCATAATATCCCCATTTTTTAATACAGCGGCTATGAATATCTATTTAATTATTTAATCTTGAAATAATGAAATGTATATATTTCAGCCATGTCACGGGTAAATTTTTATTTATTGATTAATTATATTAATTTTTTTTTTTTTTTTCGAATCCGCCCATCTAATTTCCATTTAGTCGAGTCTAGTAAAGAAGGATATTCTATGATTTATTTATGATTAATATTTGCTAAATTCTCTCCCATTGAAAATTCCTGGGCACGCCATTGTCACTGTCACTAAACGGATAATGTCAAGTAGTGAAACATAAAAACGTCGACGATTATACTTACTGCACGCCACTGCCATCAAATACCTAAAAAAAAAAATAAAAAAAATATGAATTTAATTCTTAATTTTTTTTTTTTTTTTTACTGATCATTACAATCTGTACGTATCATCATGTGGTCGTGTCAAATATGACTACCCGACAGCGAATTATTAAACTTTCTGTCTCTCGTGTGACAGCGTGACGGGCGGGGATACTTACAATACACTATATAATACTCTAAACTTTAAAAAACTTCTGCCAAGTAATGTTTTACGTACAAGTTGTATAATTGTATTATTGTCAAATATACGTGATTATTTGATCGATAACGTTAATAATAAGTTAGCTATCAGCGAATGTTTCGTAAACTTATATATCGTTTCATCCATGTAACAGGCGAATGTTACCCCCCTCGTAATTTTTACCAGTTTATACCAATTTTTATAGCAGATATAATACTTAATACTTAATTATAATTTGAGAATATGTATTTTATAAAATAAAATTTAACAAATAAACTCATAAAATGTGTATAATTACGTACATGTTTTAAAAAATTTTATTTTAAGTTCTAATCACTAAAGTCTATACTCTATATTTATATGTATTTCCTCGAGATGTACGCTTATTCGTCTCGGTTTTTTTACCCCTAGACCTAAAAATTACGAAATAGTAAAATTCGCCTTTTTACATTTGGTGAAATTGTAAACCTCCCCCCCCCTCCGAGGTAAAAATGTTTGGAGGTAAAATCCACTTGTGATACCGGCTTATTATTTGATTAACCTACCGAATAATTCTAAATTCGCGGTTATTTGAATACGATATTTTCTATGGTAATTTTTCAAACGAATATTACAAATTTGACATACAAAAAATATTCAGCTTCTAGGATCACGATATTTTTCTCGGCGTATTTCACGTTTTCTCTATAGATAAGGTAGATTTTTTATATGTTTGTGAACATAAAATGTCGAAAAATATATTTTTAAAAAACTTATACTTCGTTTTGTCGATAACGATATTTTTTTGTTTACTTAATCGTCTGATTTCGAATAATTTTGTTGTGGTTGTATCGTCTTATAAGATTTTTGTAAAATTTTAATAATTCATTGACTCGTTTTTAGTCGAATACCGCAGTCAGCTGGTGTAGTGTCCGCAGTCCGCAATCCGCACACCTAAATATTAAATTTGTTTGTTCGGATGCGGATCGCATTGTTATATTATTTAACAGTCAGTCGAAAACTACTGCAGTATAGTATCACGTAAAAATTAAACATTTCTTCCCGGTGGCAATAAATTGACAATATTGCCAAAGGTGATTTTGTTAGCAAATGGGTAGGTAAACGATATACAGGAGCGTACACAATGAGAAAACTAAAGTGGGAATTAAAATTGTTTCATGCAATCCAGTGGCTAAAGCGGGAAAAACTTTGAAGAGAGACTAATATTTACCGAACATTAAGAGGCGTTCCCGAGAACTAATCAAACTTAATCTAAATTTCAGGATATCCATCATAGAGACAAGACTTCCAAAATGTTTTTCTCTCGCACACAATTATTCATACAAATGTTATACTTATAGGGTTTTAAAACAAACCTATAACGCGTATACCTACTCAGTAAAAATAAAGTAAAATAGAGTATGATTACGTACAATCTAATAGTTAATAACAAATTAATTTTTACTAAAACTAATTTTAGTTTTTAAAATTTCATTAAAAATGTTTCAGTTGCAAAAATTAAAGCACTCCCTTTCCCTCGGATTTCTAAGACTTAAACTAATAATTAGTAATCAATTCAATTGACAATTTTATCTTAAATAAGAAGGGAAATCTGTCCCCTACTTTAACCACTGCTACTATCGCATAATCGCGTAATGGAAACGAAACAAACATAACGAAACAAATGTTTCGTGAGTAAAATTTGATAAATTCAATTGACCACCACTTGATGTATACGTATTATCATACATTCGGCTATTTGTAATCGTTTTGCATATTAATATTTATGATAGAGACATCAACGTATCTTATTATAATAATACTAGCCGAATTACCCAATATTTCCCCATTTCAATCCTTCTAAAAACAGAAATCACTAAAAGAAATTAAATTTAACGTATCTCTATTATTCTTTCATCCTTGTCACCAAGTCACCAAGGGAACTCGACAATTTTTTTTCTGTGAACTACTTTTCTACCAGCAATATTGCCCCGATTTCAAGTTAAGCACTTTTTCTGAAAGGAAATCTAACTAGGGTGAAACTTTAAGGAATTAATTTTTTTGATTTTCCCAGCTGTTTTCATAATAATTAGGAAAAAGCGGTAAAATAAGTTACACAACTATTATTAAAGAAAATATACAATGCATATGTAAATATTTAACCATACTATGACGTATATTATACTGTTGACAAAGCATACAATATTAACCGAACTCCACTCAGAATCATTTTTCGTTGGCAATGGTTAATCGCTGCATACAGTTGTACATTAAATTTTATCCCCGGCTTCCCAACTTCTCGTCTACAACCGATAACAGTGGCCCACCCATCGTGCGAAATATGTTCGAATTTTTTTGTAATTTGCGAGACTATGTGGTGCGTCGACGGATCAAAACTGTTTCCGTTATCACCGGGTTACGTGTCGGCGAAACGAGTGTCGGGAAATCGGGCCCGATCCTTTCTTGGACAAATACAAACGAGACGGACATCAAATTTTCGATTTCGTATCGTATCGGATATTAATTATTATTGTATCGTAGATACATAATATTAGGAGGGTATACATAGTATTCTATTGTAAGCAGTTTTGTTGTCGCTTCGACGACAGTTATTGTTATTATTATACATCTCTCGTATGTGCGAAAACGCCCAATAAACCAATATAATATTATGTAAAAACATTTAATATAATAATCGTGTGTGATGTGTTACTCGTTCGACACGCTATAAATTGTCCTGCACTATCTCGCGTAAATCGAATCTCGTTTGCGTGTTATTATTGTATACGAACGGAAATCATATTATAAGTAATAATATTATAATATACTGTACGATAATATTCGTATATTAAATTACAAGCTGTAAAAAAAATATGTATGCTTTGAATCCATACAAATAAATGATATTTGTCGATTTCTATTTGTAAAGTGTTATTATTTAAAGATAAATAATTTAATTATCTACTCAAATTTTATTTTACTAACGGAGCAAGTCCAATTACAAAACAAACATTAATATAACAAATAACAACAGATTAATATAAGGCATTAAAAGAAAAGAAAATCTCGGTGTTAGCAGACGGAGAAGGCGAACCATTGGAGCATTACAAAGGAAATTAGAAGGTAAAAGAGGAATGGAAATGGGAATAGAGGAACGAATGTGATGTGGAGGAACACGGAAGATAATTTCACTAAGTATAAAGAAAAGTGAGTCAATCTGGTTGCATAGGAATTGAAGATTCACCTAATGCCTATGATCAGAGAGGGGAGGAAGGACAGTTGAGTAGTCATGTGGAAAGCAAGGGATTTTGAGCCTGTATGGAAAAATACGGAGGAACCTACTCTGGACCCACTAGATTATACCACTGGAGACAGAGAAGTTTGGGGCCTACATTAGAGAAGTAAATTTTTGAAATTCTCATTAATACTCGAGATAATGAAGAAAACTTGGTTCTTTAGGATAAAAAAAATTAAAAGATTAAAATTAAGGTTATCATTAGCAACCGTTTTTATTTATTTTTTGTTATTATTAAGTTTTTACTATTTTAAATCTTTTTTAAACAATCATTGTTGTCATGGAAATGCACATTGTTGTAATAATAACATATATATTGTTGACAAAACAACACTGTCAACCGAACTCCGCTCAGAATCGTTTTGTCGTTAGCAATGATTAATCGTTGCTTACAGATGTACATTAAATTACCGTTTATATCCTTCCTCGAGAAACTTGCCACCTACAACAGTGGCTACACCCGTCCCCATTATCTTAAGATAGCTATTTTTTAAAAGCTGATGTTCACACAGTCATACATATATACCCTTTCTCCCTCGTTCATTTTCAAGAAATACTAACCTAACATCTATACGATACATATAAATAGGTTTGGGAATTTAGTTTTATTTCGCCTCCCGTTCGGAAATTACCCCATGTGCGCCCGCCCGTGAGTCTGCGCCAAAACGGAATAGTGTAACACAATAACAATAATCGCCGGATCGCGTATTGCAACGGTTATAAGGAATGATGTCAAAAAACGGCAAAATACCGCGACTTAGACGCGATGTGTATATGCTGCGACCACAGTTACTACGTACGATATAAACTGCGTATACGGCATTTCGAATATTATAAAATTTTTATTTCGAGACGAGAAAAAAAAGGGGTAATCCCCCCCCCCCCCCCGCCCGTGACGGTCTGTATTATAATTTATTTAATACAAGTTTCTCTCCGCCTGTGCCTCGGCCAACAAGACTCGAGATAATACGCATTAAATCTCGTGACATTTTCGTACGCGTCGTCGTCGGCGACACTACACGCGGCCGTGTTGTTGTTATATCGTTACGATATTACTATCGTTTCGCGAACACGCACAACGATATTATCCTTATAGTTCGCGACATTATAATAATAATATTATTATTATTATTATTATTGCCTACTATTATACCCCTACGCTTAATGTTACGGTTTTTCGTCGCGGGTTCTGTACAACAGTTCCCCCCGCCATCGGAGCCCCGTCGAAAAGAAAAAAAAACTGTAGTACCCCGTGCGGCTCGGACTTATCTTAATAATTTATTATGCCGCGCCTACTACGTTATTGTATTGTGTTATTCGATTTGTCGCATTCTGCGGTGTTTGTTGTGCAAGACAATCCGTATTGCCTGTGTTGTGTAGCCCGTATTATAATATTTACAGTAGGTTTACCAGGTTAAGAATGCGTTAGATGTATTCAATTGCTTTGCTACACGAACGCGATTACTTCTATTAATACCGAATTATAAACGTGCAAAAATAAAATAAAAATTATAATAATACGCATATGTAATAGCACGCACATGCTTTAAGAACAGGTATACGTTGAGAAGTTATTATCACTTCTTTTATAGGAAATTTCGTAAAATAAGCGTGAGTGCTCATAATGGATGTATACGCGAAAGAAATGTAAACAAATCGCGATATTCGTCAGGCGCAGTTTCGACGTGATTGTTTAATGGCCTACATTTTTAGAGCTTTCCAAAGTTATACACTATACCTACACTTGATCGTTTGAAAATCAACGAGTACCTACATAGTAACTAAATAATGTAAATCGACTGTTGATTTGTGCGTTTAAATCAAATGTCAACTATACGTTACAGCTATACCTACCGCATACAAGATTGGTCGCAGAAAGTGTACATAATATAGGTAATAACTTGATATTACAAAAAGGAGGACATACTTCACAATCGCTAGTTCAAAAATATCACTATTTTAAGGTACTCAGTGAAAAAACCAGAGCGTGTTACTCGGCAAAACGATGTTTTCAAAAAAAGAAAAGAAAAGCAATTTTTCTCGAAAAATATTGGAAATTTAAAAACATTTTCCATGTAAAGGACCACCGGGCAAGTCGCATCATGTAATTTCACGTAATATCTATACTGGTATTTTTGATGTGCAGACGTGTTTTTGTAAATAGAAAAGCACCTACGCGGCAGTGAAATATTGTTCGGGTGAAATAATGATGACTCGCCCGGCATGTCATTATCTATAGTTAACATTGGCTCTAAACCTGTGATTTATATCATATTTATATAAAACAAAAATAAGACGGACATACTTCGCACGTGGGTGGGCCACTGTTATAGGTGAGAAGTTGGAAAAGTAGAAGATAAATTCAATGAAAAACGATTCTGAGCGAAGTTCGGTTAATAGTGTTGTTTTGTGAACAATATATATGGTAAAATAATTACATATAATGCATTACATATTTTCTTTAATAATATTTGTTTAATATTGTATCTATTTTCCCGTTTTTACCGCGGTTTTACAATTTATTTGGAAAACTCCCGAGAGAATCGAAAACTGACTTCCATAAAGTACCGCCCCAGGTAAACTCCTTTTCAGAAAAGTGCTATACTTGATACTTCAGAGCAAGATTTCTGATAGAATTTTTGTACTTGATATAAAAAAATAAGATAAACATCTTTGTGATACCAATACGTTCTTCTATACACTAATAATTTAAAATGGCACAGAAAACTAATACATTCCTCGTTTCGATCGGAGTCTAAAATCGTGTGAGATAAGTAAACGGGCACGATTTTATTACTTTATATGTGTAAAAGAGTAATATTTCATTACTATACGGAAAATATTACCACGTATTTATAACTGCTTCTAAAAGTCATAGGATACTTATTACACTTATTATTTGTGTTTATTGTTTGCATGTATACTATATGAAATAAATAAAACGATTATTTTTAGATTGTGAGTGAAGTGAAGAATGTATTGGTATTTCAAAGATTTTTTTTAAATACTGTGTAGAAAAATTCTATCGGAAATCTTGTTCCGATATATACGCCATTTTTATGCTATTGTTTTTTTACGTAATAATTATTAGATACTTGGTGGATAAATTTTTAGACCAAACAGAAATTCTTGAGGTTCATAGGATGCTCATTATAAGTTTTACTTAGTGGCCATTAATAAAAAGTTGAGTGCAATGTAATATTTTATTATTTTTATAAGAATTTCAATATCAAATCTTGACGAAAATCGTTCGAGTAAAAAATTATACGGAATAAATCAAATTTTAGATTCAGAATGAAGCGAAAAAGCTTATGACTTTACAAAGATGTTTATTTTTCTGTTAACAACTTTTCTATCAGAGAGCTTGCTCTGATTTTTAAGTGTTTTAAATGTTTCTGAAAGGAAATCCGACTGGGGAGGTACTTTAATGAGGTCATTTTTCGATTTTCCCAAGAGTTTTCCCAGCAAAAGTGAAATGTAGGAAAAACGGGAAAATCAATACAATGTTAAATAAATATTATTAAAGAAAATATATAATGTCTATTTAATTATTTTATCATAATATGATATATACACTATTAACAAAGCATCACTGTCAACTGAACTCCGCTCAGAATCGTTTTATCGTTGTTTACAGATATACATTAAATTTCCTTCTGTATCCTACTTTCCCAACTCTCCATCCACAATGGTGGCTGCGCCCGTCCCCATTATCCTAGGACAGCTTTTTTATTCTCATGGCCGGGTCGTGGATAAAAAAATACCAAGCATTTATTGAAATTCTAAGAAAGTGTTATGTTAATATGTCTGTACCTATTATACAAAAGAGATAAAACGCTAAAGCCGTAATATTATCGTGAAATTGAATGATATACCGGTAGATTTGAAGTTTCGAAACGTAGTTTTTAATCCCCAAAACCTCGCCGAGAAGTTTATTATTGAATGTATACCCGCTTAATTTTAGAAACATTACACATGCGTATTGTATACGTAGCCGGTAAGTTAGATACCGGCTATTATCGCTTTATTATTTCGACAGTTTTGTACTGCAATGCTATATCTATTGTTATCAATCGGAATAAAACATTTTACGTTACATTATGCATTCGTCTTATCGTCGTTACCTACGTCATTATTCACGGTCAAATAAACTGTTAAAACTTATCTGCAGCAGCTATTATAATATAAAACGTATACACTGCAGTGTGCGATTATTAATAAGCCTACAGAAGAAGCAGTTCATAATAATAATAATAATAATGTGTTGTAACGGTACTGCAGTGTATACCCCGTTTCAATAATATAACAAGGACGTCACTTTAATAACAAAAGGTAATAATAATATTCGATTATTATTATAATATATTATAGCCTACATTTCTAGAATTTTCTAAAGTTATGTATTTAATATTATATACTCGATCGTTTCAAAATTAATGCGCATAGGAGATTTATACATTTAAATCGAACATTTATGCACGTGACCCGCCCACACCGTATACTATTGATTGTGATAAATGTACAAAATATGTATATATATATAGATAGATAACTTAAAAAGCGGGACGTGCATCATGGCATCGTGATCTTTCTCGGTATACTCGGCAAAACGATGTTTTCAAAAAAAAGAAAACAAAAGCAATATTTTTCGGGGAAATTATTCGAAATTTCGAAACGTCTTTCAAACGAAGACGACCGGCCAAAAATGTCGAATCATTTCGGTACCTGGGTACTGCGTGAACAAATCCAAAGCTTTTTTACAAAACGAAAAAGAGTTTTGCCAGAGAACACGAAATACTTTAATATAACTTATAACGACTTTTTCGCTATATTCAGAATCTAAAAGTACAAAAAAAAAAAAAAAAACCCATTATAATATTAAATATTATAAAAACGTAACGTGATTATAGTGGCAAACAATATGCAAATACCGGATAATATTCCAGTAGAAAATTACACGAATGATAATATTACTGTTACAATATAATTATTCAAGTGAAGGATATTTGAGTGTATGGAAATAATACGTTCACATAAAATCAACTATACTTTATTGTCCGCGCCACCGCGGTATACGGAATGCAATAATTATTATGGTAATGGTACAAATAAAATTGTATACTATAATAATATTGACACCATAAACGCTATGCCCAAGGACGTACCTATACCGAGCTTGTTAAATCTTTGAATACAGACTATAATATTATTATCGAAAATTTCTCGCTAGTACACAAACCAATCCATACAACGTGGTAACGGTTTGATTGCAGAAGTTCGAGAGTCTTCAGGGAGAATTGGATGTGAATTTGTGAATAATTGGCGTTTGTGATAGGTACTAAACAGTTGCCGAAAAATAAAAAATAAAATAAATAACACTGTTGTAGGTTGAAAAGGAGGCGTTCAAAATACCGAGAGATACATGTGTAATACCATCGAATTCGATTAACACGATAGAATAATAGAATTCACACGTTCACATTGTCTATAAGGTTTGTTCGGTTTATGAACCGATATTCTATATATGAGAATACGGGACAAAATCAGTGACGTAACTATTGAACTTCTGATGCCCGTAGCAAAATGTATTAAGAGAACCTAAAGACCGAAACGATAAGCAAAAAACGAGGTTGTTCAAAACGACTGTCAACTAAGTTTTTTTTTTTTTTGAATAAACTTTGTTTGAATACTCATCTGTCCAGCAATGCCCTGGTCTAGGCCACTGCTAGGGCCCTCATCTGTTATAGGCCCGTGGTGTTTACACACCTTGTCCACCCGGTGTTTACTTCACTGGACGAAACGTTGACGATATTCTACGGATTTAGACCTCGTCGGGATTTGATCCGGTCGAAGGTATGATTAAGCATTTTTTTAAATTTTTTTCCTAGATAAATTTACATTTGGAAATTGTACATTCATCATTGTAACTAAGTAAATACAAAATAAATTGTTAGGTTTTTAACGAATATTTATTATAAATTCAAACTTTAAATTCGTAAAATAATAAATTAGGTACATTATTCCACTTGATTTTTTTTTTTTTTTACCACCAAGTTACTATTAAATTACGATCGAAAAGATACAAGATACTTACAACATATTAAATTCCCAAAATATGTATACGGTATAAATTTCGTTGGATATTTAGTTAAACCTGCGATTTTTAAGATTAAAAGTTGAAAATAAAATTAATAAAAGTAAATAAACGATTTTTATTGAACATCATCATTTAATATAAATAATATTTATTTATATGTGTATTATAAATATAAATATTTACACGCACCAAACAAAATTCAGGCCGGGAGATTAAAATTTACCCACGCCACCCAATAAAATACGTACTTACCAAACGAAATTTGTCTCGCGTTTCAATTTGAAACAGTGGCAAATCCAGGATTTTGAGTAGAGAGGAGCTAAATACGTTTCTTCTTGAAGCATGGGCATGAATATAAAGGATAATGGTGAGGGGGGAGAGTTTCAGCTCTCCGAAAATTCAGAAAAGTGATTTCGCCAATATGCATTTTAGTTTAATAATTTAAACGAGAATGTGTAAAAAAACAAAAACCTAAAAGGTACCGAAATAAAAATATACGCAATATTATACAAAACGCGTCTCGGCATAACTTTTTGCTAAAACGTTGTTAAATAATTATACGGGTAATTAAAATATTACATAAACACATATTATCGGGCCGCCAGGCTGTAACAAATCGATCCGGTCTATCCGGAAAATCGCCTTTTCCAGACCGGCCGCTCCGTCCCTGGATACATTCGTGTCGTCGTTCGTTGCGTAGGCACGCATAGACAGGGTACTAGGGGGTGCATAGGACCCCAGGCTTGAAATCAACACACCGGGAGCCGAAACAGTCCACGAATCTGCGCACCGTAAATCATTCTAGCAACCCATAAATCCACGTCCAATATACTCCCACGCGTCTTTGACCCCGCATCGATGCTTGTTCCCGTCCGTTTCTGAAACGAACCTAACCTAACCGCCGTCCGGTATAGCGCATAAAAATAAACTGTACGGTAATAATAATCATAGCGCGCGCGTGCTTTATTCGCTTTCGGCTCGGAATCTAAAAACTGATTCTCTATATTATATACGCGCGATACCGTAATCCGACAAGAGCGATTTCCGTCACGTCAATATATTCTTGTTGTTGTTGTTGTTGTTGTTGTTGCTGTTGTAATTCGTCCAATCGACTGGCTTCTCGCGTATAATAACAGTAGACCGCGTATCGTTCCCGAAATAATCTCTTCGAAACAACCGTATACATACGAGTGAAATCGATTAAACCCCATAACCCCGGCCAACGTATACGTACGTACGTACGCGCGCGCGCGCGTGTGTGTATGTGTGTGTGTGTGTGTGTGTGTGCGTGCGTGTGTGTGTGTGTGTGTGTGTGTGTGTGTGTGCGTGTGTGCGTGCGTGTGTGCGTGCGTGTGTGCGTGTGTGCGTGTGTAAATTTTATACCCCGTAGTAATATTATATACTGGTGGTTTTAACGTTCGGCCGTTACGCAGTTTAAAGTTTTAATCGCGGAGCAATTAATACGACTGTGCGCACAGATAGCGATGACGTCGTGTGCATAGTCCTAAAATCTCCTATGCGCAAACCATATACGTACTGTACGCGTACTACACGGACTCGTACGTGTATAAACGCAGACCTCGGGAGTATATACGACCCTCTGAGATAATATTATCGTCGAGTCTGCTGCACTGTCGGCCGGGATTTCGCACGCGACGAGCGACTGACTAACGGGGCGATAAATTCACTGCGTCCGGACAAATCGAACGCGCGAATATTGTTGTTTGATTGTTTTTTTTTTTTTTTTTTTTTTTTTTTTAATTTAGGACCCGAAAACGTATGCGCGCCGTCGAAAATACCGGTCCTCCGACCGCTGTCCAAAATACGTAAATAAAACTATAAAAAACAAAAAATCAAAACGAATTCGCGGTGTTGCTGCGGAAGGTTTTGCGCCCGGTGGATGGTCACTACGGGGTTTTTTTTCCCCCGTTTTCGTTTTTCGAACGCGTCGCCGGGAACGGCACGACGGTATTTCATTTTTTTTTAATATACGACGATAAATCACGTCGAATATTTGTGGTGGGTGGGGGGGAGGAGAGGTACAAACACAGACGCGCAGTTCGCCCGGTGAAAAATCCGAAATCGAAATGTATATCGCGTTGTTTTAAACTCTACATTTTACAAGTGGAAATAATCGCACAGGTATATAATATATATATATTTTTAATCGCGCATAAGACGGGGAGCGGGGGAGGGCGGGTGGAAACGGAAGTCACGATTCGAAAAGAAAATTATAAAAAAAAAATATAATAAAAACCAATCCAATTGTCGTAAATGCGAAAAAACGAATTTCCGACTTGTGCGCGTTGAAATCTATCGTACTATACTAAATATTTTAACCTTTAAACGGTTTTTCGTCGATAAAAAACTTTTCGAAATTTATAACACAATTGCACGCGGAATATCATATAATATTTTTTATGCGGAGCAAATCAAATAACTACACGCGTAACCGTAAAAAAAAAAAAAAATAATAATAATAATAAATATAACGACGAATTGCGTACGATTTTTGAAATCGTTTTAAACCTATGTAAACAAATGTGACGAGAATCGGGTTAAACGTCCGCGACGATTACAGAGGATTATTATTATTATTATTTTTTTTTTTTTTTTTTTGATTTTTCTGTTCGCGTATTACATTATACGTGAATTATGCGCCCGTAACAAACTCCGTATATCTGTGAGCTGCTTCGAAAAGAAAATCGCGACATTTTTGATATTATGCATATACCATGGTTTAAAACATCGAACATTATATCAGACGTGTTTTAATGAACTGTAGTGCATGATTGGTTATTACTGTATTTCAAAAACGAGTCGTTTATGTGATTTTTATTACAGGCTACAGAATCATCGTATATCAAAACGAATAAAACTGTTACGATTAGGCAGCCTTGTAAAGCACTTGAGTAAAAGTATTCAGTTATTTTTTAAGTACTCAAATAGGTATTATTAATACACTTGAAAAAAGTGCTTGGGCACAGTATTTGAATACTTTTTTTAATATTTCTGTATTTAAAATCAAATACTATTTTTAAATACTTTTTTCATCATACCCGATGTACAGGAACGCAAATATTTAAATAAAACAATTTAAATTTTACAACAATTTTATTTTTATTTATAGATCGTTACGCTTTGCATATTATATTATAATAAAATTGGTGATACAACCAATTTTGCTTGAATTACATTTTTGTAGAACAAACAAATCTGAGTATTTGAAAGTAAAATACAAAAATACTTTTGAAAAGTATTTATGTTTGTACTTGAACATTTTTTTATCCGTGTATTCAAATACGTATTTTAAATACTTTTGAAAATAAGTGTCTGTATCTTTATACTTGAATACTTTTTAAAAGTAGCTTTTACAAAACTGTGTTTAGAGTACAGATTTGAATGCAAATTGCATTTTTTTTCTGAATTGTTCAATAAAACAATGTTTTTCGAGCATGAAATTCGTTTTGTACGTCAAAGAATTAAAATATAAAACTCTTAATTTGCATTTTTTGCATTCTTAGAAATTTTTTTTAGAGCATTTTTGACATTTTTAGTATGTTTTTAGGTTTCAATACACTTTTTCTTATGTTTAAATACTACTGCATATGTTTTGCTACTAAAAGAAAACAAATTCATATTTTTCTGTTATACGGATTTACTGATTGTACCTGCAGATAAATACGATGCCGGCTGCAATAAAGAAAACAATAAGCTATTTATTGAAGTCGCAATGTAATCGTATTGCACTATATTCAGTGTTTTTTTTTCGTAAATTAATGTACCTTTCCTTAAATAAGTATTTTTTTCAACGTTTAAAATAATTTTTAGGGCTTTTTTTATATAAAGAGCATTAAATTGTATTTTTTTAATGCGGTTTTTTTGTTTTTTAGATCATTTAAATCTGCACCCAAGCTATGATGTTTGATTGTTGATAATGATGTGATGATTATATAGATATCTAGCAGGGAATTTTTTTTACGATCGAAATTCTTAATTCGACATCTTGATTTTTGAGTTTATTTCATAAAACCGTAATAACGTGATAACGTGAAATCAAGTGAACGCTATTTTTAAATGTCTTATTCGTGTGGTGCCTGAATATGTATTCCGGCAACAACGTTTTGTGTAATGTTAAAATTAAAAGTAAGTTAGAAAAAAATAAAAAATCATACACATACACATACACATACGAGTTCGGAACAAAAGATAGTAAAAACCAAATAAGTACCGAAAAGCGTGTGTCTGCAGATCGTGTAAGCCGTCCATCATAATATGGTTTTATATTCACGAATTATAATATTGTACTGTTATATACGGTAAAAAGAATAAAACGCTGAGAAATTGAATGCTTTAAAATTTAAACGTATGCAGACATAGTATCCCACACCCATTGTAACATCTTCAGAGGTAATAATGATAATCGAATTCGGTTTATTTTTTTTTTTTTCTATGTATATATGTTATTCACAAGGATGAGGATTACAACCGTTTATATTCCTATTAATTTTTTATGTTATGATTAAACAAAAAGTTCAGGGAAAAATACCAATAATTATGCAATAAGCTGTAATCGTATCCTCTACTATTGATTATCATTAATATGGCTAGTTGAATTTACGCTTTTTTCTCGGAACTTTCAAAAACCATTAAAAATCACGAATTTAATGAAAAATAAAAAGTCGATACGTCGAAATGTCCAGAAAATAAACTCTATCAAATTTGTCTAAAATTTTGGAATTTTTTTTACCAAAATGTAAACATTGAATTCGAATATAAATATTTACAGTCCTTATCCTTGCGAAAAAATACCAGAATTCAATTATCTTTATTATCTCGGCAAATATTACAGTGGGTATATCTTAACAAGACACCTTGTACAATATAACCGTTTGATATCGTTTTTGATAACCACAAATACATCATTTTCCGATTTTCGTGTTATCTATAACAGTAAGCAAAAATCAAAACTGGGTAAGTTAATGATTTTTTTTCAACTCAGTTGAGTTGAGTTAAATTTAAATAAAGTTAATAATTAAAAGTTAGTTCGAAATAATCCATCAATTAAACCAAATAAGAAGTTAACCAAAAATTAAAATTAACTCAAGTTAAGTTAATTGAAAAAAAAAATGTATTGTTTATTACCCACCTATAATACAGCCTAATAATCCACCTATAACCCCCGACCGGTGACAACAGTAAAAACAATACCAGGCAATAAATTCGTATTTTAAAACGTCCGTAATATATCGATGATTATAACAATAATAATAATAATATATTTACTTATATGAGCGTACAAATAAAAATCGAAATCAACCTTGGTTGATTAAAAGTTAATATTCTTTTGTATTCCTCGAGTTAACAATCAAGTTAATAGTTTAAAAGAAATTAAGCTGAAAAGTCAAAGTTGACTTAACTTTTCAATTTATTAACAACTCGTTAATGCCTTGGAAAAAAAATCATAAAACACCGTGTCCGATAACGAATTCATCCGGGTTAATCGCCAAAACGGCGTTTACGAGTCCCGAAATCGAATTTACCCGAAATCTCCTAAACCTTAAATTCTGACGACGATAACACTGTCGGTCACGCGTTGCCCAATACAAACGATAGCGACGACGCGACGTCCGAAACGAGCGCGAACTCGTGGGCCGCATCCGATTTCCGTCGCATTAACCTTTTTTTTTTTTTTTTTTATACCGTTTCCGAATACATAAACGTTAAATGCGAAAAAGTCCAAACGCAGAGTGTATGCTTTCAGAAGTAAAAGTTTGTTTTCGGATTTAATTTATACCACGATTATTAAATGTGAATAATTTACGCGGACGTTTTTCCGATCAACGTGCAAACACGGAAAAACTCATTGAAACAGTATTGTATTATTAATGCGTACAAGTTCGGTTGGGACGGAACTCGGACGGCGCAAGCGATCGGCCTGCAATCCGCGACCTACGCCGAAATTCGCCTACGCGGCCGTTGTTACTTGTCGTAATGACGACGACAATAATAATATTAACAACGACGACGACGACGACGGCATTACGGCGTAACGGGGGCCATTGCGCGCGCGGGACGACAATAAAACGCGGTGTTGGATAATGAATACGCGCCGCGCGCACGGCGAGACGCGCCGGTCGAAAAACACCGGACTGGACTGTCGCGGTCCCGACCCGGCTAACCCGGTCCGGCCGGCCCGACGACGTCGGCGATTGTCCGGCCGGCTCGAGTCCTTCCGCGGAGAGCGCGCGCGCGCGGTAAAGGGCGGGCCGCGGTCGGTTCGCTCGCGCGGTTTCGCGTTTGCCGGGCGGGAACAATAAGGGCAGGGCCGCGCGAGTCCCGACACGCCACGGCCGCCGCCGCCCGTGCGTCCCCCGAGCCTCGACTTCCGCGTGCGCGAACGTTCCGCCGGCTAAGGTCAAAACGTTTCCAGCCGGCGTATAAATACCCGCACGACACCGGACCGATCACCAGCATTGTCTACCGACAGCCAGTACTAAGTGCTAACATACGCGGTCTCGCGGTTCAGACTCAGTGCTCGTGTGCAAAATCGTTTCGGTTCCGTCGGTCTTAGTGGTTTCGTGCGTTCGCGTTGCTAGAAGAAGTCGACCGAAACACCCGAGAAAATGAACTCCAGTCTGTTGGTGAGTATCGGCGCCGATGTATATTATTGCGACGGATTATTATTATTATTACTCGTGAACGCGCGGAATAATGCGTATTGTAGGTCCGTGTAGAACAAACCGGTAAGAATCGAAGTTTCGCGAACCGGCGGGACGAATACGATACGACGGCGGTTCGCGAACTTTCGAAATCCGAACGGCTTCCCCCCCACCCCCATCCTTCCCCGCCCAGTTAACCCGGCCGTTATTATCCACTCGTTTGTATAAACGTAAAAACAAAAACACGATTTAACAAACGCGAATTCCACTTGGCCTCCCCCCGGCCGGGAATGTGTTCGCGCCCCTCTCCTGTCGAGAACCACACAGCGCCCGCCCGTCTCCGCGTGTATCTTTTACGCTCTCGAAATACGAGTAGTGGACTTTGCTCGTAATAATACGATATTCTAACCGAACGCACAAAGAAGCGAAAAAAAAACGCAGAAAACACCTTGCCGAGTGTCCTCGCCGTCCGTTCGCGAAACCAAATCGCGAATGTCCGCGTCGGGAAATTATTTTCGACCGCCGCGCAATCGTTTATCAGTAATTCGTTATCGTTATCGCTACGGGCGGTTGTCGAGCGACCACTACGCGTTTTCACTCGTTTGTATTTCGGGTACGGGACTCCGGAAAACCGAAAACGCTAAACGACGAGAGAATATGGGAAATGGGCTAGAAAAATTATGGGGTTTTTAAATGGTTTTTTTTATACATATATTTTGATACACAACAATTAGTTATTCCGTTATTGTTTGATTTTTTTTTTTTTTTTTTTGTTCTCGACGCTCTCGCTATTTTTCCTAATCCCATAAACGCGACCGCTGAACGAATTATTCGGGAAACGAAATTCTCGCGACCTCACGAAACGGTGACACGAACACTCATAGTAATAATCACGTTATGTCGTTTCGCAGATATTCGCAGCAGCGTTCGTGGCGGCCGTCAGCGGAAATGCCGTGTACCCGGCAGTTGCCCACCTTGGACCGGTCACCACGCAATACCACTCGCAAGACGAATGGGGCCAATACGCTTACGGTTACTCCGGCGGCCCGTCGGCCAAACACGAACAGCGCACGGCCGACGGTGTGACGAGCGGCGGTTACTCGTACGTGGACGCCAACGGGCTAGTGCAGTCCGTGGCCTACGTGTCCGACCCGCATAACGGTTTCCGGGCCACCGGCACCAACTTCCCCGTCGACACGGCCCCCGCGCCGCCCGCACCCGTAGTGCCGGTCGTCCACGACGTCGTTCCCGCCCCCGCTCCCGTTCCCGTCCACCCATGGCCCGCAGTCGTCGCCGCCGCCCCTGAACCGGTCGCCCTGCCGACCGTCGTCGAGGCCCGCAACTACTTGCATCCCGTCCACCAATTCGCCCCGCAGCCGCTGTTGAAACTCTCCAAACCGGTGACACCGGCCGGCACCACCAACCTCCACTACCCCGAACACGCCGTCATCCTTGCCGCCCGCAAGAAGCGCAGCGCCGGTCTGTACCCGTACCCGTTGGTGTCCAGCTACGCCGCGGCCCCACATCACGTCGTCACCGTCAAACACGCCGAGTTCGCTGCCCCGCCCGCTCCGGTTCTCCATCACGTCATCGCCCCGGCACCGTACGTCGCGGTACATCACGCACCGGCACCAGCGCCGGTCGCCACCTCGTACACCAGCGTCGTCCACCATCACCAACCGGAACACGTGCCGGCGCCGGAACCGGTGATCGCCTACGCCACCGCTCCGGTCGCCGTCCCCGCCCCGGTCCCGCACGTCTACGTCGAACCGCACGTGGCCGTCCTCCCGACCAAGTCTCAGTACCACTCGCAAGACGAACACGGCCAATACACATACGGTTACACAGACGGCGCCTCCGCCAAGACCGAGACCCGTTACGCCGACGGCGTGACGAAAGGCAGTTACTCGTACGTGGACGATCGCGGTGATGTGCAGGCTGTCCACTATTCCGCGGGCGCTGACGGTTTCAAAGCCGCCGGCACCAACATTCCAGTACACCACGTCTGAAGAAGATCGCGGACGCCGCCGGTTCGTCACAGTACCACGCACCACGGCGCCCCCCTCCTGCGCTGAATCGAATAACACAACGAGTTCTCTATTATGTTTTATAGTCTTCCTTTATATTTCTATACATATGTATACGTATAAATAAACTTTTTGTATAAATGTTGCCATGTGCCGTGTGCGTTATTTCTAGTCTCCGACTGCGAATCGTTATCACAATACGTTTTTCCTATTGTCGCTACGGTCGAAACGATGCGGTGTATTTTTTCCTCTGGATTCTGAGTAGAGCGGTTTTACAATGATTTTTATTTTTTATTTTTCATTATTTTTCATTTTTTTTTTTTTTTTTTTTTTTACTTGTGAACTACTTTTCTACAAGCAATTTCGTTCCGATTTAAAATTATAGCATTTTTTCTAAAATAAAATCTGTCTAGGGTGATACTTTAGGGAGGCCACTTTTTGATTTTCCCATTAAAAGTGAAAAAACGGAAAAACAGGTACAATAATAAACAAATATTATTTAAAAAAATGTATTTTGTAAATGTAATCATTTTACCATAATATGATATATATATATATATTGTTGACAAAGCGACGCTGTCAACCAAACTCCGCTCGGAATCGTTTTTTTCGTTAGCAAGGGGTAATCGTTGCGTACAGATATACATTAAATTTACCCTTTACTGCCTTCCCAACTTCTCACCGGTAACAGCGGCTGCACCCGTCCCCGTTATCCTAAAACAGTTTTTTTTTTTTTTTTACCATGCACAATTTATTGAGGGGCAGAGTCGAGGTAAAACCGTTCGAGTGTTTTTCGTGTACGCATAAACACGTGGGCGTATTTTCGGGGGGAAGGGGGTATAGAGAGAGTGCGACGACCGTCCGAGCAATTCTATACAGTTTTGGTCATTTCATTAAAATAATTAATTTGATATTTTTGAAACTCGACGTGTATATCAGGGTATAATCATAATTATTATAGGTGGTAGGCGTGTGTCCGTTTTATATTTCATCGCACATTTTTATTCCCCCTAACCTCCCCCCCCCCGCCCGAAAATAATATCCCATTCGGCTATGCGCACGTATTTCGATTATTTCAGCTGTACGAACCGTATATTTTGTTCGTTCGGCTCCGTATCAAATCGTTCGGAAAATTGTCGGCGAAAAAGTTTCAAAAATAAACAGTGTTCCTCCAATACGTTTTGTTATAATTTGGGAGACGAATTATGTGCAACAGTCCACATTTCGATATTTTTACATAGGAAGAAAAAACCGATCGATTGAACAAAAAAAAAAAAAAAAAAAACGGGATGCGTCTTACTTTTTTTCAAACTAAGAAACTATAATATAGTATACAGAATGATCAACACAACGTAAGACTCTAATTAACTCGAAAAATATCAACTTTTTTCCGAATTGGTTTCTTAGAACGTTCAAGAAACAAATAGCTTTAAAACGTTACATTACGAATTTTCGTTGGTCTTATTTTTTTAATGGTAAAACCAACTTTTAGGTTTAAAAGGGGGGGTGGGCGGTGAGGAGGGTGGTTCACACCTCCGGGACACCCCCAACGAATCCGCAAATCCACCGCCGCCGCCGCCGCCGGGACTGCGGTGATAAATAAAAGGCCGCGGCGGCCGGTGCGCGTACCGTACGCCGTTGCACGTGACGTGCCCGACAACGGCTCGCGTCCGCCGAGAGCGTGAGAACGCGTCCCCCGCGCCCAGCCGCCACCCCGACGCCGCTAAAAACGTCATGGCGTGTTGACGACGGCCACGCGGAAAAACGTGCGCCTGCAGGCCGCCGAGCGGCGGAGCGGAGTCGTTGGTCGCGATAACAGCCGCCAACGACGGGGACCCGCGCCGAACGGGGAAACCGCGGCGCGTGGGCGCGCGCATTATATTACCGTCGCAGCGTACGGGTAACGCGCGCGCACGCCGCGACGTGCCCATTGTAACGGCGACGGCAACAACAACAGCAACCACGGCAACACCGACAATAACGGCGTGCGACGATATTGTCGTTCGCCGTCGCGGCGGTACGCGCGCAAAACAAACAAAACGGATGCGGTTTTCGGTCCGCGGACGCCGCCGCTGCGCCCGCGCGCCGAAACGCAGCAAAACGACAATAACGCGGTGCGGGTAAACGCGCCCGGGGTACAGTTACGCGCCGGCCGCGCGGCGCGCTGTACACCGCGGGCCCGCGACATCCGAGAGCGCGATACGTTCGCGCGGGTCTCCGGGTTCGACGCGGCACGCCGTTTCTCACGACGCGACCATCATAATAATGACAACAATAAAAAATATTGTTACGCGCGGTAATGTCAATGCAGGACGCGCGCGAAACGTTACGATACCGTACCGCGACTGGCCGGTCCCCGCGCGCGTTGCCGGCGCCCGGATTTGATTTTTTTTTTTTTTTTTTTTTCCACCCGTCATGTTCCTTTTCGGCGGTGACGGTACCGGCAACCAACGAACAGACGGAACGCCGGGTGGTTGTGGACCAAGTGCGTCGACACGACACGGTGTTTGGGTTTTTTTCACTCGCGGTCTTCATACGAAAAACGTCGGAACCTCGAATTTCGTTTGTTTTTTTTTTTCACGGGGGGGCGAGGGGTCGGCGGATTTCAAAGTAAGTCCGTGAATAGCTGCTAACCGTCGATCGTTGACCGTTTGATGACGTCGCAACGTTCTCGGCCCCCGCGTCGAGCGGCTACCGTTGGATTTCCATTTGGGCATTTCGTCAGGGGAACGGCAATCGGAAAGAATACAAGTGAAAGACCGGTAGGTATCTGGCGGACGGTGCAGCGGTGATGAGTGATGAATCCCTCTGCACGCGCGAGTAACAGCGTAAAACCGCACAATTATAACAGTTTATAACGTTCCAGTTTATTGCGTGATATGGCACATTGGTCTTTAGAATTAATTGTTTCGTTTGCATCGATCGCCGTAGACACCATAGATACGTTTCGACCGACCTTTTAAACGCGATGAATACGATTAACAGACGGTATTGTTATTCGAACGCCCGCGGTACAAACACGCCGGACATTACGGATTTCGTCGAAACTTTTGTCCGGGCGCCGAAAACTCGGACGCGGTTTTTTATTTTTTTTTTTTTTTTTTATACAATTTGTTATTGTCGCGTTTGCATTCGCGAGCGCGGCAGACGATATTATTGTTGTTGTTATTATTAATATTGTAGCGTAATATTGTGCGCAGCGTGTGGCAACGTTATTATTGTCCCGTGTACAATATCATATCCGAAACAGATCGGGACCGCCGTCCGCGACACGTGTGTCGACGTATTACGTGCGGTGACGGGAAGCGGAATTTCGAGAGGAAATAATAATATTATTATAAACCTCGACGCCCCCGCCCGCGAGATAAAAATCGTCGAACGTTTCCGGACGTTATGTGCGTTCGTTCGTACACTCGCGCGTTCCACACGCCTGACATGATGACAGTCGAAAAAGGTCCGTCAAAGGTCATAAGCATGTACAAGCGTGTACAAGGGAGATGACGAGGAAGGGGGAGGGGGGAGGGGGTTAGGGATTTAAACATTCCCTCCCCGAAATTTCGTGAAAATTACGGTGAAAGTAGATTTTTAGTAGAATCTCAAATGTGGTTTCTGTCAACTGGGAAGGTAAATACTAATTTGGTTTTATTTTTATTTTATCACTGGATAGTAGCTAGTTATATAGCTATTGTCATACATTGTCATTTACAATTGTTGTGGTTTTCCTGCTTTTGGAAAACTATAACTGATACGGCGGTATTGCATAGTCCGCATTATCATCGCAATAATATGAATAATGACGCGTATATCATTATACTTGTGACAAAACTGATTAATTATCAATTTTCAAGCACCCCGTCTATTGAAAAATCCTGCGCGCGCCACTAGATAATGGTATCCTATAAAACACTGCAAAAAAGAACTTATTTGCGGATGGTTGTGCCACTGTTGTTGACGGAAAGTTGGGAAAGTAGACCAGTATAATAAAATATAAAGATTAATTTAATTTATGTCTGTACAATAAATCATTGCTAAAAAAAAAAAATGCTTCTGAGCGATATTCATTTAAACGTGGGATTTTTACATGACCGTCTTTGAAATTTGAACACTAAACGCTTATAAAAAAAAAAAATGATAACACTTAATGCTCAATTTTTTTTACCGCGTTTTACAACGTATTATAAGCCTCGTGTTAAATTGTCGAGTATTTTTTAAGCCTTGTATTCAAATAAAACCAAACAAAAATTAAAAGTCTCGACAATATCAAATATCTATAAATCATGACTCAAAAATCATTAGAATGTTTGAAAATGTTCACTATATCTACGAAAAACTTAAATAAATAATTTGTGAAAATTATAGGTATCTACGATTATCTTAAAACCGTATTACAGGAAAAAAAAAAACTAAATCGAAAAAAACGTAAACTTGTATTGAATACATATCACCCCGCTCCCCCGTTTTCGCCAATTATTTATAAAATCAGTAAAATGATCTTCGTTCGATGCACTGACTAGACAAAACTGATGAAGATGCTATCGAGCAAGAATGTCCCGTGGTAAAGTTGTTTACAGACAGAAAATAAAAACACGCGTGTACTAAAATACCAATATACATTCCTTGGTATCGTTTGAAATCTAAATACAAAAAAAAAAAACACACACACACATAGTAAAACAAATACATCCCTGGCATTCCACCTGTTTTCGCTGGGAATCCAAAAAAAATGAAAGTTAAAACTCTACGATGATTCTGTAACGCGTATAGCGAAGGCAATGTCACGAGTAGGCGAAAGAATACAAATTCTCTAATTTTTTTTTTTTTTTTTTGTCGCCCTTGTTTTCGGGGGGATGAAACGACTACCTACTTTTGATTTTCAACCTACGTTGAAAATAATGCCTTAAATAGACGGAGTATTAGTTGTTGACATTTTTTATTCTTTTCTTGTAGTAAATAATCAACTACGTAACGGTACATTATTAAATCGTCGTGTGCGTTGGCCACACAAATAATTCTCCACTGTTCTCCCCAGACCCAAATTTAAAAGTTGAATGTCTCGTTAACGGATTAACGGAAATCAAAATTTTCAATACCGAAATTTATTGTACTCAATCTATTTAGGACATTTTCATTATAGGTTTCCACTTGAAAATCAAAAGTAGGCATTGGTTTTACATTCAAACACAAAGGTAACAAAAAATAACGTAAATGTAAAATATTGTAGAACTATTTGTTTCATAAAATGTTCTATAATACAAATTTCGAAAAAAAGTTAATAATTTCAGAGATTATAAGTGTTTCTAGTTGAGTAAATCACCATGTAACTACATATTATTATGTATATTTTTTATGGACTTTAGATAATAAAATATTTTGAAATACATGATATTATATTGATTCTGAATTATTTTTCCCCTCATAAGATATCGTACAAAATATTTCGAATGACATATACTCATACATAATGTTTTATCGATAAAATTAAACACCTATAGTGGAACAGCGTGGTATTAAAAAAAAAACTTTTATATAAAAATTAAATCAACGATTTGACTGTAGAGACTACAGGTAAAACTATATTAACAACAAAATTACAGAATGTGAATTTATCAAAAAATAAGTGTAAAAATATAAAAGTTAACTAAATTTTTTTTAACATCAACAATTTCAAAAGAACTTTGTTTTTTTATATGTATATCTACTATACAAGTTTAGTTCTTTTGTTTTAATTGTCGCCTGGTGGGCGACATGGTATTATAGCAGTGACTTGCTATACTGTAGCTGAACATATATCACAATGACAGTTTTATGAAAAGGCGTGGTCAAATAAAATTATCGTTTACAAGACTTTTAACTTAAATTGTAGAAAAAAAAAATACAAATTTAACTATATAATTTAAATATTAATTCGTTAGCAGCAAAAAAAAAAAATAAAAAATAGGTAGGTATGTGATTTATGAAATTGCCATTTTTATAACACGTTTTTTAATTTGTATTTTATGAAGAAAAATACTTGTATATAAATGACAAAAATGTTTTATTATTCTATGGGTTTTTTTTTTAATTCGACATCCCATGGTTATATTTGTTATCCTATATTGTAATACTTAATCGTACTCATTGTAACCAAAGGTGCCAATAGGGTAATTTTCAGATGAGGGATCTAGATTTTTTTATTTGTTTTGCCATTTTCGGTTTTAATACTGTCATTATCTAAACCAGTGATCTTTTTTGATCCACAGCCTCCAAAATTATTTATTTTGATTATACGACCCCCATTCCTATCAGTATTATGAAAGTGATTAAATTAATCAAAATACTGATTAAATTCAATTTATAAATTACTTATATAATGTGTGATTCAATAGAACTTTTTACCGCAACGTTAAAATATGACATAATATTACGATTGTCGACCGCGACGATACAAAATAATTTTACGTTACATGAAATAATATACATAATGTATAACTTTTTCATTCGGTGAAAAATTATTAAAGAAATACTGAAGATTAAAAACAATATATCAATGTTCAATACACTTTTAAATACCTACCTATTACCTAATTTCATAGTTTCATTCACCTATAAAATGTAAAAATCACTATTATTATTATCATAGGGCATCTAGATAATAGACAAATTATATTATCTATGCTAGGCACGTCCGGATGCCAAAGACGCGCAAAATATGCACTCATTGATAAAGTGATAAGCAAAAGTCTATGGTTACCTTCATCGATATAAAGAATATACCTAATAAAATTTATTTTAATGAATTCAAAGCATACATACGTATGTATACATACATAAGTATTAACATACGTCAATTCACCAAATGGTAAATGGGTATTAGCCGAATACCCTCCAAAATACCACTGCTTATAAGGCCTCAGTATGTATTGGTTTTGTAATTGAAATTCAACTCCACTCCCTTTTGTCATATGATATCAATAAACTGAAATTTATTGATCAGCTCCTATAGCATCGGAGCAAGATTTTTATTATACAATTTTTTCAACAGTCACAAAAAACTAATAAAACCAACCAAAGTAAAACCAATTCCTTGCTTATTTCTACTGAAGTCTTAAATTATAGTAATGTTAACATCGTTCGTCATACATTTTAGTTATAATAATTATTATATCTATGCATGTATGTAATATGTTTGCATGTATATTTTTAAATGTTTTATATCGTTTTTTTTTTTTTTTTTGCCACTTGAACAACTATATAAAAAAAAAAATACCTATGTTTTAATATTATAGTGGCACAGCGTATTAGTTTCAAATGCGATTATATAGTTGAAATGTTTAAATTGAAAAAAAAAATAAACAATTACATTAGACTATTTCAACGTAATGTAATATACAATCTGTATCGGTTTAAAACCTAGTCGAGTAGCTTGTTTTTTTGCAGTTTAATAACAATAGTAAATATTATTAATACCAATATTATATTATAATATTATTTAGTCAAGGATCTAATACATAATAGGTATTGCAGATGTATGGTATTATATTTTCATACGGCGAAAATCGCGTGTTATTGATTATAACGGAAAAATACATTATTATTATCTTTATAGTTGTTTGGGATGTACATCATGTATATCAACGAGTCAAAAACAAAAATCGAGATAAATGATATACGTATAAGTATATTCGGCCGTTGTATATTAGTATATGTAATAGTTTATTACTTTTATTATTAGCAACGGACTCCCTACAAATATTTCGAACATAATATTTAAAAAAACAAAAAAAACAAAAATCCATAATATTACTCTTCGTGTGGTTAAATATTTTGACAGTGGTCTGGGACCGGTATTTTTAATGACTTAATGACGAGTGTATCGATATTTTACAAGATACGTTTACCTTAAAAAAAAATAATACTTCGCGCCACGGGTGGCTACTGTTGTATGGGTGGTTGGTGGGATGTTGGGAAGGTAATAACTTTAATAGACTGTTATAGGGTCATTTAGTAGTAATATAGTATAATATTATTGTAATGAAAACAACGATAAATCATTGGCAATCGAAAAACGATTCCAAACGGAGCTCGATTAGCTTGTAAAGGTTATAGTGTATATTAGTATTAGTCGTGTTTTTCTCCATCGTATAACCAAGGTAACCCAGAAATCAACGAAAATAAAACCGACGCAAAGTCGTTTGTTGTATTTTTTTTATTTTTTTAAATCGTTGGGAATCTAGAAAAATGTTTCAAATAAAGTACAACCGGGAAAACAAATCTAAATGAAATTAATAACTTCTTCACTAGAATCAAAATCTCAAAAAAAATCAAACAGTCACCTTTGTAGGTGACTGGGAGTGAGAGGGAGGGAGGAAGGGGGCTCGTGATAAAATCGGTAATTTCCAAAATGTCTGCAAACAAATATCCAAAGTCGAATAGAACATGTTTTTTTTTTATTCCATATTGTTTGGTATTGGTATATCAAGAAAGAGAAAAGTAAATTAATTAATGGAAATAAGTAAATGTTGTCAACTTGCACCGATTAAATGATCGAACAAATTTCCTAAAGAATATTTCATGCTTAAGACCACTGAAAACACCGTAATATTTGAAATGTTCCCAAAAAAGACCAAAACGACTGAAAGAAATTTCGGTACTTCGCGTTGTTTGGTTTTAAAAATGTAAAAATATATTAATTTATAAATAAGTTTACTTTACAACAAAGCATCATAATAATAATCGTAATAATATTTTGTGTGATGCAATGCCGGTTATGTGTGTGGTGTTTGGCGGATGTCAACGACCAGCCTTGGCGGTCAATGGCAATGCAGGCGGAGGACCGAAACTTGCTAATTCCGATATCGAATTTTCCGATTCCGACCGTTAAGGGAATTTGGTAACGATATTTTATATTTAGAGACGTAGCGAGGGATCTATTGATTTAACAATGATAACAGTGCTTTTTTTTTCTGTCTATAAACAAATTTTTGAAAAAAAAATCTTAACCTGATATATAGAATACAGCGCTTTTTCTAAAAGGTAATTTTCTCTAGTTGGTACATTAAACAGTTCGTTTTTGGATTTTCCAAGGAGTTTTAAAAATAATTAGGAATCCATTGGTGTCGTATTTTGATTTTCTTTGTACTTTAATTAACAATTAGAAAAAACACAAAATAAACATAAAATGAAAACTGACAAATTTACAGCATTACGATTTCATTAGTTTAAATTTTTAAGGCTTATGTTTTCTACCATAAATATGACTCCAATAGAAAAACAACAAGAGATCTTTTGTTTAAGTTTTTAATTTCTAGCTGGTGACCAAAAAAGTCGTTTTATGATTTTCTTTGCGAGTTTTTTAATAATTGAGCAAAACCAAAAAATATGTAGTAAGAACAGGAATTTACAAAAATAATAATATTTTATTATTTTAAATTTTGTTTTTTTAATAGATTTCAGTTTAAAATATTCTTATACTTGAAATTTCGACAGAGTACTTATATTTACTTTTGCTAGGCATGGCAAAACTTTCAAAACAGTTTAGTTATTTTTGAGAAATTTATAGACATTTAATTTTGCGAGTTTTTGCATACATTTTTTTTGCTAATACACTCCGTGAATAAACTTGTTAGACTGAACAAAAATTCTTGAAAATTTGACAAAAGGTTCATTATAAGTCATCCTTAGAGGTCAAAAAAATAAAATTGAATACAATGTAGAATTTGTTTTTATAAGAATTTTAATATTTAATTTTAACGAATAACTATCTTAAATATTATTATGGCCTTTCAAAACATCGTTCCGAATATTTTTATATAATAAGCAATGGTTTATCGTTGGTTACAGGTTTAAATTAAACAGCTTTATGTATCTTACTTTCTAAACTACCCACCTACAATAATGACGGCTACACCCGTTCCCAGTAACAGCTCTTTTTTTTAAATTTATTTAACACATACTCGCCATAGAAATTTAAACCAATTTTCCAACAAAAAGTCCGACCGATTTTGTGAAGCAATACGACTTCTAAAAATAGATTTGATTTCAATTTAAAGTGTACATGCGGTCAGGTTACTCTTTACAATTTAATTTTACTTTTTCTTTTTGGTCCTCAATTTCATTAATTTTAAAAAACTCTAATCAAATTTCGGAAATTAAGAACTAAAATTCAAGAAAAAGCAGTTAACCGATCTCATGTATATTTTACGTTGAATTCAAATCTGTTTTCAGAATTCTTATCGATTGGACTGATTGCCGGAAAATTAGTCCAAATCGCTATGCTACGTTTCTGTACTTCCTTGTTTCCATACCCGAGTTGTTTCAAGCCCCGTATGGGATATTTTATTAGGTTTTTGTGGATTTCTCGTAATCATAAACTGAAAAAGAAACACTTTAATCTGTACGATATAGTTACCTTTATAAAATGATTATTTTACATTCTGTTCAGAGTGCGCTATTTGTCACTAAAGAAACTAAATAAAATTTTGAAGTTTAACTATGTGCAATTTTTTTGGTTTGAATAAAATCTTAAGATTTTTCATACTATATTTACTTTCAAATACGCAGATTTTTTTGACTGGTGGTACTTTGAACAAATTATCTAGACTTTCAACAATTTTTCTTAAAATTTAAAAAAAAAAACACGACAACAAATGCCCAGAGTGTATCGACATTTATTGTCGGGTTGGGTTAGTTATTATTGTTGATTTCTAGATTACCTTGGCTTTAAAGGGGAAAAAATACGATTATAATAATCTCTAACCAGTTTACCGCCACTAAGAAATATTTTTTGATTGAAATTAAGTGTGACGGAGATTTTTTTTTTTATTTTGATATTCATTGGTTTCTTTTTTCGAATTGTCGTTGAATTGTTTAATATGCATTTATGCGAAAATATTTATAAGGCGATTTCGCTCTAAAACCTATCGACAAGCAAGAGCCCTGTGAATATTACTGCCACACCCTCAGAAATATGTTGTCTATCTAATAAATTTCGGTCGAACAAAACATGTAACGTGCGTTACGAATAAAAATAATAATAATACCCAATAAAAATATTGAAAAAAATCCGCGACGATAATTACACGGTCGGGATGACTTATTGACGGTCCGGGTGTGTGCCGAAGGCGAAAAATTATACTGTTGAAGGAAGGCGAACGGTAAGCCGACCGGTCCTCAGCTAAGGAACACAAAAGACCTTGCCCCGGGCCGTATACTCAATCCTCGCAAAAAATAGAAATAATTAAGAGACGCGTTTGGCAAACGATAAACACGTCGTCGGTTTTATTTTTTTTTTTTTTTTTTAATGTTCGTCGGATAGTTTGCTGTTCATCGTCGCCATACATATAAAAAGTAAAACAGAAACAGAAAATTAATAAGTCGCTATTTCGTTTGAATTTTTTTTCTACCGCGGTTTCAGCCCTTAAAACCATACCCGACTTATCCTAACCATACCATTTTATTGCCTTATTACGTTTCCTTATTTCAACACCAAGTCCCTTCGATTATTCATCCCCACAGGCTTTACTTGTTCACATCTTTCCGTCTTAATATCGATTGATCGCTTCTTCTGCGGGATATGCTTTCTAGCATAGCTCTAAAAAACAATCCATCTTTATACGCCATAAGTGACCTGCCCATTTTAGTAGCTTTTACATGGACCATACGTTTTCCTAAAATACTTTTTTTCGACTTCCAATATAAATACGCCTTAAGAGGACGCCACACCGACATCTACTCTCTCCGTCTTACAAACGCGAGACAGCAAATTCGCGTTCAGTAAGACACATTTTGTGTGGTTAGTTTTAATATTAAAGCGAATTGACCTATTACCAAATTAAAGGTTAAAAATTATAAATATAAAATAAATATTATATGTACACTAGCGTTGATTATTTTTCGATATTTTTATTTTTAAATGAGACATGAGTATGTTAAATATCACAATTTAAAAATGATTATATCTTGCTTAAAAATTTAAATATTGAATAAACATCAACACTAGGGCATATATAATGCCTGTCTTACTTTTTAGTTTGGTACAGTTAGTTTGCTTTAATATTAAAACTAACGGCACAAAATGTGTCCTACTGAACGCAAATTTGCTAGGTCTCGCGTTTGTAAGACGGAGAGAGTAAATGTCGATGTGGCGTCCTCTTAATGTCCAATCTACGCGATGCTAGTTTTTCAAGTTAGAATAGTAATAAACTAACAACTCAAGCAATTTAATAGGATGCAGTTCTATTTTTTTTTGAATTATCAACGCTACTAGTTTGAAAAACTAGTCTCGTGTATGCCAGTCATAAGAGTGGTTTACACAGGATTTTCGATATTTAAATAGAATTTTTTTTTTTTTTTTTTAATTTCTAGATTACCGTGGTAATCTAATAAAAAATCTTAATGAAAAAAAAATATTAGCTATAATTAGTGAATTTGATTGTCACGGACATGGAAAAGTACGTTTTTTAAAGATAAATTACCACGGTCAACTACTTTAAATAACTGTGATACGGTTGTGCGTGGGGGAAATCAAGGAGACGAGTGAAAAGGATTTTTTTAAAACTTCTGCTTTTGAATGGTAAAAAAAGAAAACAAGAGGGAAATTCTATACCTTGATAACATTTATGTTCGTCGTTCCCGAAAAAAACTAATTCGAATTTACTTAAAATCTTCGTATAAGCGTATAACCCGTCGATTCGTAACGATATTGCAGAGTTTCAACGCATAATGTGCGTACATTTTTGTTCACATATTAAAAACCGACGAAAAATTAGATCGCTACGAAATATGTAATATTCCATGAACGGATTATATTATATATAATTCCACTATCGTAATATAGTGTTTAAGATGCATAAACATATAATATATATGCGCACGAAAATACGTAATATTTTATGTAAAATACCGCGGTGGCCATCGTAACGATATTATATGGGTACGTATATAAAATTATTATTAATTTTGCCATTAGACGAATTTTAATTTCAGTAGCGGGTATATTATGTTGTTCGTTACGATATAATATGATATACTTATTTTTTTTTTTTTTATTTTTTTTTTTTCAACGCGGCAAATGTATTCTCAGGGGGGGGGGGGGGGGAAAAAAAAAAAAAAAAAAAAAAAAAAAAACTACATTAATTAAACGTCGAAATCTATAATATTAGTCCGCCGCAACGTTCGCGCACGCGTTTATATAATTATTGTTATCCGCGGTATAAACGCACACGGGCCCGTGAACTTGAAACGATTTCGGAGCGTATCGCGAGTGGGTTTTGTCGGTTTATCGTTTGATAAACGGCAGCGCGTACCTACCCGCGATATCGAGTCGTATCGATCCACCGCTCTCGGACAAAAATAAAAGTCAACCAAAACCGAAAGTCGTAAATGGCGTACGCGTTTGTATGATATACAGGGTGTCCGGTGGCGTGGCGTGCATAATATATGCACGCGTGCAAGCGTTGATTGCACTTTCAATTATAAAATGTTACAGTCGCAACAATTGAAGCCACGATGATCAGGTTCTAATTGTGTACAGTCATTATGCATTGCATTTCGGAATTTCGGAACCGTATACGGGAATTACATTTAATCAACTTTCAAATATGTTACGCGGCCCGCGATCGCCGTGATATCAGTAGCATAATGATGGCATTTACTATACTATTATCAGCGTTGGTACTGCCATATTGGAACCCTCATAGTCGTCTTCGTTCACTGGCTTCAAACAATCCAAAATATTATTATTACTCGATATTGTTTATTAAGCAGCTATCTTAAATCATTTTCGATAATATTTCTATTAAATACATCGTGAACGGCTCTCTAAAGGTAGTAAAAATAGATAAAAGTAGATATAGGTAAGTGGGTTAAGTTTTGGTAACTGTTGACTGTATCACGCCAAGCTACTGATGGTGACCCACGAAGATATACTCGTTACAATATCTCGGAAAATATTAAATAAAGTTCACTTTTAAGTTTAGACGAGCGGAGAGTACTGCTGCTCCATTTTTGTGGCGGTGGGAGCGCGCGGTTTGTATAGCGCTCCGCTACTCTTAACCTAAAAGTGGATTGTCTCGTGAACGGCTTGACGGAAATCAAAAATTTCAACACCGAAAATTATGTTCACTAATACTCCGTCTGTCTAAAGAATTTTCAATATAAGTCACCGTTTGAAAATCAAAAGTAGTTCGTCGTTTCACCCCAGAAAATATCGGTGAATAAAAATGATAATGAAAAATTGTTGAACTATTTGTTTCGAAAGTTTTCCAAAAAAAGTAAGTACTTTCCGGGATATTGCAATAGGTGTATCTTCGTGGAACACCTTGTATATATATATATATATATTTCTGAGGCTCGTTGCGCAAATCATGCAAACATTTATGTTTAATAATATACACAGAGCCTTATGGGAAATTAAAATTGCAAAGCCCATTTCCCAACAATTACAAAATGCGTGACATGGGCCCTTCTTGCACCAAGCCACAGATATTATATACACACAGGACGATTCATTAAGCGTACTCACGCCGTGTTTATGGATATAATATATTCGAATTCTGACTTTCGAAATTTTCAAGCATAGTCAAAACCGACGTTTTCGAATACATTTACGATTTTTCGTGACATTTTTTATGTATCCTGTGTCGATTAGGATCCTGTGTCGTGGGAGAATAGTGGAGTATCATTTGTGTGGCGGCACGGCGCTCCACTACTAAATCTAAAAGCGGAATATCTCGCAAACAGATCGACGGAAATCAAAAATGCCAACACCAAAATGTATTTAAACTATAATACCTACACCGTTTATTTATGTATTTTTATTTTGTATACACTCGTATACGATCTCGTTGGAAAACCCAAAGTCGGTATTGACACAGGATACACCGATAATGTCGCGAAAAATCGTTGGAGTATTCGAAAAGTCAGAATTTGAATACACGCGAAATTCAAAAAAAAAAAATGAGGGAGCACGCTTATAGTGAATCATCCTGTATACAGCTTAATATTATTCGGTTTGCGGGCGACGCGTGTCGGCGGGGTCGGCGCGATCGAGCGATATCAACTCGGGAACAAAACGAATAATAGCGTGTAGCAGCAGCAGTGGCGCGTAGTGTAGTCGTAGGCCTCGACCGGAACCCGATTTATTATCCGATTCGGGACTCGATCGTCGTAGACGTACGCTGCGACTTGGCCGCGACCTGCAGCCGCTTATCTGTACGGCGATTCGCCGAAAAAGGGACTGAGCGCGGGCGTTGGTGTGTGTAGTGTGTGTGTGTGTGTGTGTGTGAGCGCACGGGGACGGTGACGGTAATACGTCTTTTGACGGGATAAAGCGGCCGGCCGCGGCGACCGGGAAATCCGGGAAAAAGCGGGTAAACGAACGAACAAGGGAGACGAAAAAAAAGGGGGAAAAAAAAAAAACCGGACGGCCGACGTCGCGCGCACGGTACACCTATGTGCGTATGAACGAACGACGGTCGACGGCGCGCGGCGGCGCCCGCCACCTCGCGCGAAAATAATAACGTTAAAAGGTATACGGTTATTTACCTCGCCGCCGCGTTGATCCCGCCACCCGACCACTCCTGCCCGCCCGTGTACTCGTGTGTATATACATTTATTTTTTTTCTCCTCCTTTTAAACCGCCACCCCTCGCGCCGCCGCGACTGTACCGCAGAGTTCGTACCTACGCCGTCGCCGCGAAAAGGGGCGGCCTTATTCTCGCCGCGGCCGCTCGGCGAGATTGATAGACGTTACGGCGGCGGCGGCGTTTTAATGGAATTAACCCGGTCCAAAAGGCCGGGGACGTTAAGCCGGGTTAACGGGGGTGTATATATGGGCTTTTAAGACGGTATTTCAGGCGACGACAATATTATCGTTATTATTATCATTATCATTATCATTATTATTATTATTGTTATTATTATTATTATAACTACGCGTGTACGTATAGTCGTGTATTTCGCGCGTACGACGCCTATAATACAATGTGTCCCGCACACCGTTATCATTATTATTATTATTATTATTATTATTGTATCCATACGTGCGTTTTATAATAATATATATTGTAGTCATTTAGTGTTCGCCGCGGCAAGGCGAGTAGCAGTAGCAGTCTCCGAAACGAAACAATAATAATACGATATTATTGTACAGGCCGTTTTCTGTTCGACGTCTGCTGCAGTTTAACGGGTCGCGGCGGAAGAAAGGATCGGGAAAACGTTTGAAAAATCACCCCAAAAAGCCAAATAGCTGTTTCTTAAATAACTCTATATTATACATATTATACGTTTGTTGTAGTCGAATGGTCATGAACACGTATCGTCATGAAACTAATATAATAACTAAAAACCGGGATAAAATGTCAGAAAAACAGAAAATGTACAAAATGTAAGGTATTGGTAAAATATGTTATGGCCTTATTTTCTGTGTACAACTTTTCTACTAGCAATTTTGCTCCGATTTACAACGAAAGCTTTTTTTCTAAAAGTAAATCTGACTGGGAAGGTACTTTAGGGAGGTCATTTTTCGATTTTGTCAAAATTTTTCTTAGCAAATGTAATAATCCGGGAAATAGCATGGAAAAACGAGATAATCGATATAATATTAAACAAATATTATTAAAGAAAATATATAATGCCTATTTAATTATTTTATCATGATAAGGCATATATATATATTGTTGACGAAGCATCACTATCAACTGAACTGCGCTCAGAATCGTTTTTTCGTTAACAATGGTTTATCACTGCTTAAAAATAAACATTTAATTACCTATAAAATTGGCTGCACCCGTCTCCATTATCCTAGGACGTCTTTGTTTTCTTTATTTGAGCAATATAACAGCATCAACTGTATGTAATACAGATTACACGAAGGAGTCTAGTATAAAATAAATTTGTTTCATTATCGGTTGTTTATAAAATAGCCGATATCATTATTATAGCCAATGGAATTTAACTTACTTACTGATTTTTCTTGTCAATTAGTTGACTGGTTAAGGATGCTTTCAAGGAGTTAAATTAATTCAAATGAAAAAGGGAAGCATGAAGAAGAGTAGCAAACCAATCAAACGATTGAATACGAGAATATACTGACAGTTAATAGTTTGTAGAGATAAATTGTAACAATACTAATACCTATTGATTTTAAACACGCCGCTAAAGTTTGCTCTATACCTACGTTAAACTGTACGTTAGCTTAACCGACTTATAATTAGCGAGACGTCATAAAAACGGCACGAAGTATTTTTTTTTTTTTTTTGTTATTAGGGTCGTCGCTACGCAACACGAGCCGACGGGTCTACCTGCTGGATTTTTTTCCTTTTTTTCTAGCTACAATGTTTGTTTTGGTGTGACACCGACGCTGACCGCGGAAAGATTACACTTGCCCGCGGTCCCGAGTTTCTAGACGTCAAGACGAGTAAAAACAGCAAAATATCATCTCTCATATATAGGTACACATCATCACGCGACCGTTTATACGACGAAGTGTTTGTTTTGGATGAAACGCGTTTTTTTTTATTTATACGCGCGTTATTTTAATATTATAGTGGTGGCTTTTTGTGCCCTAAAGTATATATTATTATCATCGTATACTCTATATATATATATACACACAGTGTATACGGTAGCAATTTCACCAGTTATTAAAACGTATTCAACGCGATTCCCCACCAGAGTATAAGTATAATAATATAGTCGTACGTGATATACCTACCATCATATACGCATACCTAATAATTGACTTTTACTGCTCCGTTTTTCAGAATCTAAAAAATCCCGACGAGACGGGAAATTGTAAAATATATATATATATTTTTTTTTTAACAAGTTTTTTTTTTTAATACGTGACCTATATACATTTTTTCTTCATTCCGAAAAATTGTTATTTTATTAATATATGATACGTTTTTTTTATTCGCACTAATAACGCTGTAAGAATAGTTATAAACAGAAACGTAAATTCTTTAGCAAAATTAGATAAATATACTTCTGAAAAGAATAAAACAGAGATTATAAACAAATACTAAAACCTAGCTGGTACCTAGTTGTCAGATAAATGATAGGGGAATTGTAGTCACAGCGATCTGCACCAATACCAATTTCCAACAAAAAAAACCTGCCATATCCTAATCTTATACCAAAAGCTAGTTTTTAGTATACTAAGAAGAAATTTAAAATATAAAACCTCTTAGACGTTAAAAACACGGTGGACGAAAATAAAGAGGGAGGGGAAAAAAGAAAAATAACGTCAATGGGTCACAATTTTAAATGGAGAAGTCGACAATGCACAAGAGTTGTAATACAAAATTATGGTATTACTAGCTGAATTACCCGGTATTTCCCGTGTTCAACTTTATCCCTATCACAGTCAATAGTCATTAGAATATAATATTTCATTTTTAAAAAGGACATTTCTTTGTCCGTGAAAAATTAAAAAAATATAATAACTTTCTTTTTCTTTATCGCCCAAATAATCCATAAGTAATAAAAACAAAAAATGTAATTATCTTTCTAAAAATACAAAAACCTCTGTGTCAGCAACTCTTTAGGGGTTGAATTTCGAGATGAAAAGTAGATAGTGATTTTCCTCTTGTTTTGAATATCAAATGTGCAAAATTTCATCCAAATCGAAATAAAATAGGTAGATTCGTATACAAATTTAAAAAGTCAGCATAAATCGAACTTCATTGTATATATATTATAATAGGTATGTTCAATGCCGGATAATTTATACTGTTATATTTTGTATTAAACACAGGTAATAGGGAAGGGGATGATGTCCCTTTAGTCCACCTTGGATACACTACTGTTGATATACACAGGTATATTAACAATAATAAAACAAATTTCAACTATTTTACTCGTATTTTTTACTAAATAGCTGACCGACCATACTTTTCTATTACTACGCAACTAAAATAAATAGACTAAATTTAGACGTCTAACTTTTTATCTACTAGTCTGATCGAAGAAAGATTTAATTAGCTAAGAATCGTTTTATAAAAGAACGTGTAAAAATCGGTCCAGTAGTCTTTCAGTCTATTAATCTCAGATGAACTGTATAAGTATGCACTCGTAAAGTAAATTGGAAAAATTGTACAGAAAAAAATTTAATATTTTTGGAATATCCCCTTTCACTGCCTTAGGGAATGAATTTTAAAAAACGCGTTTTAAGAACCTCTTTTTGGTGCTCACCTACGTTATATAAGGAACCTCTGTGTAAAATGTCAAGTCTAAACTTAGCCGTTTAGTATGTGTTAAAATAGTTGTTGATCGAGAAATATTGTATTTATCACTTAATAAATTGTTTGACAACTAGTAATATCCGCAAATACCTACTCGTATAATCATTGCCGTCATATTTTTAATAATATTATAAATCAAAACTGTTACTATAATATATAGTGACATAAATTGTAATTTAATTTAAAAGAATAATAATAAAATCAGATCCACTTAAACATTTATAACTCGCCTATGTATACGATCACCTACATACGGTGTTACAATTTTAAGCCACTGAAACGTATAGTAGCCGATAAACCTTTAAAAACACTGACTTTTTATGTGCGTAAAATGACTACTGAGTATTCGATTACTCATATTTTAAATTTGTATGTTGCCGACAGTATGCATAATCCGGTGTTGAGTACCTACCAGCCATTTAACAAAATTACAAAAGACTATTAATGTACCTATATTATATCATAAACATGTTTACTGGGTATAATAAATTACACCAAACTTACAACTAATTAATTATTCAACGCAAATAAAATTATTAAATAAGATTAAAGAGACGAATCTAAATAGTGCGTACCTTTAACTGTGATGAGTGAATCATCCACCGAATTATAAAATGGGCAGTCAGCGGCTGAGACCAGAGATAGACTCAATGGAATTTAAATTTTCGTTTAGAAATCGTAGTGTGTTCGGGAACTTATTATTTTTTTTTAGATCTTTGTTCGGAGGAAGACGAAGAGCAAACTACAATAAATAATCCAGTATTCTAATAATAATTAGATCATTGTTATATTACAAGAAGTCTTTAGTTTATGAATAAATTAAAGGAGAGATAAACTTTCCATCAAATTAAAAAACGCCGACGGTCGGGGCATAATCCCATCCCCTTAGAATATAACGCTAAGGGCTTTTACAAAAGCACATATTTATAATATAGCGTGTAATTATTGCAAATTATAAGTTTATATATATATTTTTTTCGACTATAAACGTCATTATTTGTCTTGTTCTACAACATTTTAAACTGTCCAATTAAAATAAAAACACTGAAAAGTTATACAAACAATAACGTATTAATCTTTCAAAAGAGAAAAAACCCTAACCTAACCTTAAACTCGAAATTACCGTCAACGTATTACGATGCACAGCAAATTTTATGATCATATTATAATATAGTACATGATTATTTATTCGCCATACCTACGGTTCTAATAAGCCGGAGCGTCAAATTTATTTTAATTTCGTCCGTTATTATGATGTAAACGTTTAATATTATGTTTTTTGTAACAAAACACTTCGGATATCCAAAAAAAAAAGAAAAATAGGTGACTCTGATTTTCGGGGGCGTTAGTGTAGCAATACGTCGGGGGAATACTTACGTATACCTAATATCTATACGGTATGCATTATTAAAAATTAAAAACATAATGTTATCGTTATGAAAATCAACAAAACAAAAGCAGTTCCCGGCCAACAAGAGGGTGCACACGCGGGCCGTACATAATAATAATGATGTGCATAAAACCGGAATTTATCGTTAAATCGTATTATTATATTATTCGTATTGTCGCGGCGATAACATATGTATATGCGTCGTGATTTATTTCAATATATTGTTTAAAGATCGCCATGGAAAATGCATACCAATGCCGATTATCATTGGCTCCTAGTCAAGCGTATACAAATAATAGAGACATCGTTTGTAATTTAATCTCCACAGCCGACCAAAGCGTGCGATTGTACTGAATGCTGGCAATTGTAGATATTATTATAATATTATCTATTGTAATAGCAATATTATAAAACGAATTTCATCATTTCTTGACGCGTGTGCGTTTCCAACCAATATCCAATGAATATAATAAACCTACAAACACAATCATAACGCGTATTTCAACATGTTCCAGCCACGGGCGCCCACATGGAGCAGGGGGACAGAAGGAGAAAATTCCCCCACCCTAGATGATTTAATCAGACGCCTAGTCTAAAACAAATAATATTTGTTGTAGGTAAAAATGGTTTTACAAATGAATAACAATTGTTTGTCTGGCTTATGGACGTTACGTTTGCGTAAAAAAAAAAAAAACCAAAAAGCACGATTTAGAAAAAAAAATATCAAGATGAATTTGGAAAAATTAGAAAATTACAATTTTTTGTTAAAATATAAAAATTTAAATTTATAATGAACATAGTTTGATATAATGGTTTTCGATTTAAAAAAAAAAAAAAAAAACGAAAAAAAATCCTTAACGGGTATATTAGTATCGGTTTATAAATTTTAGGAGAACAAATTTCAATCAAATTACAGTACTATTATAATATTATGTGAAAAATAATCAATATTTTATGGATTTTATAATTTCCGTCAGTTGTGCGAAACAACATTTCAAGTATATAATATTATACAAAAGAGATTTAAACTAAGTATATACATTTTCACGGGAAGATTATAGGCGCCACATTTTGTTTATATACATTTATTTATATATGAAACCAAAAACTTGATTTTTATATACGCGTGAGATATGTTCACACTTTCTTGACAATGGCGGTTATAAAAAACTACTATTTAAATAAAACTTTTTCCCTCGTTTGCCGCTGCTACTGTATAATATGTTATTCGAATATTATGTATATAATAATATATATGTTATAAGTTATGACAAATGTGTTACAAGACGATAAGGAAAACAAATCGTCTATGGCGTATATATACTGTGTATACAGTGAGAAAGTATAATATTTTTTACAGAAAATAATCTAGACGATAAATTATATACTGCAGAATAGTGTATTATCTTTACAAACACACACAGACGTATATTAATTTTCCAGATACGAATATTTTAACTATAGAACGACTTTTATAATATTTTCCTACAATATATTGTATAGTTATAACTGTATAATAGTAATAACTTTTGTTACGAGTTCACTATATTAATATTTCTCGACTCCGATTTATTCGCAAAAAGAAAATTGTATTTTTTTCAATCATTATTAAAATATGTATTCATTTTACTCTGTATGACAAGTTATATTATGCTTTCCAAGAAGAAATTAATTTTTGTACCACAACTTTGTATTATTGCGGTATCTATATAATAATACAAATGCATATTAGGTACCTACATGAGTGGAAAATATTAAATATTATAAATACATTTTACTTGTTATGTGGTTATGAGCTAGTCAAACTCCAATTACTCGCAAAACGAATTTGATAACATAATGTTAATCTTTAGTGTAAATAACGAAAAATATATGTGATATTTATTTATTTTTTTTTTTTAAGTTTCCTGCGGTAACAAGTAAAAAAAAAACAAAGAAAAAAAACAATAATAAAAAGACACAGGTAAAAATGACAATGAAAAAAAGACAAAGAAAAAAGGCACAGCAAAATAAAAAAAAACAGTAACGATATTATTTTTTTTTTTTAAAAATGGTTTAATTAATTAAAACGATGTACCTAAAGTTAATATTTTGAAAAATTACAAAAAAATATATTTATTTATTAAAATGAAAAATTATTTTTAAAAAAATGTCTACCAACCTATAAATAATTTAAAATCGTATGTTATACGAAATTGGATTTAAAAAGTGTTCAGTGACCGTAAAGTGACCGGTTCCCATCATTGAAATCTTTATGAATGAAACTTAATAATTTTTAAATTTTCTGGTAGGAGTCTCTTTTTTTTGATTTCATGACATTTTGATCCCATTAAGCCAATTTTGTTTCGTCTTCGGAAATTTCAATTTAACACGATACAACTGACACAATACTAACAATACACCGCACGAAATGCACTATTCCGAACGTCGATTTAGATAACTATAAAAAATAATCAAAAATGATAAAACTATTAAAATATTGCCTAATATATTATTATATACGCCTATATAATAACGTACAAGTCCAGAAATACTAGAGGTACATAATATTTTTGGTTTTCTATAATATTAAAAGGATATATATATATGTATATTTATAATAAAAGGACCTATTTATTAATACTTTTGAATGTATGAATAGAAAACAAATGTGTTTTTTATAATATTATTGTTATCTTTTTTTCCTAATCTCTTTTTCCTATACTCTTTTTCAGTTTATCGTAGACAAGCAAAAGTAAAATTTTAAATTATACCTATACAATAATACATTACTACATATTTCGTGTTTGATCATCAATTTAATTATTATACTGATTTTGTATTATATTTTATTAACAATAAACTATTTCCTAATCGTTTTTTTCTATGGGGAAAAAAAATGTAATATAATTGTAATTAATAAATATATGTTTTGTCTCCTTAATGTTCGTCAGACTCAAACTTAAACAGAACAATCGCCTTAACACAGTATACCAGATTTTATTACTCGTATTTATTTAATATTTGATTTCATTAACACATATTAGTTTTTTCTACAATTGTAACATTACCAATATTATCGTAAAATGAGTCGAATCAAAATATAGAGTAGGTAAAACTTGATATTAACAACTTTTTTTTATATAATATAATCATATATAAAACGTTGCTCAATTCTGAATGCATTATGTGAAACATATTTAATTTTGCCTACTTATAATAATATATTGGTAAATAATAAAACGATTTTATCATTTTCAAACGTACATTTTATTAATATTAATTTATTATTACGAGTATAACGCATTTTATAAAGTAGGTATTATATATTATAATTGTTACACTAAATATTTCTCGTAACCAATGTAAGATAGATACCTACACGTCTACACAACACACCTAAAAGTATTTACATAGTAAATTACTATAGACTATTAATAATCTAATGCAATGACACTGTCAGGGCTTTAGATATACCGAAATTAATAATAATTGTCATTGGCATTCAATTACGTCGTATTATATTCAGTATAAATATGTCGGATTCCGAGTTCAACGCGAATGAAATTTTAGTAGTTTTAATTGTATATTATATTATAGTTACTAATGATGACGTTTCTAAACTAAACAACGTATTTTTTTTTTATTTTTTTTTTTTTGTGTGTTTAATGTACATTATAAATAAAATCGATACATTTCTGGCCTTGTTCTTAATACATATCATAAGTCAACAGCTATAATAATATAGTGTTCTAATGTTATAAACAACCGTACAACCTATGATACTGTTTTAGAAAAATAAAAAGTACAATAACAATATCGAACACGAATAAAATGTAAACATTAAATTTAGAACCTAATAAAATCAAATGTAGAACATTCGTAATTCGACATGCTTACATTTGTCTACGTTTCAAATAAACAAAATCAAATGTAGAGCAGATTCAAATATAGGTACATGGAGAGTAATTATTGTAATTAATTTTTAGAAAATCGTTACGATTAAAAAAGAACTCCTATTATAATTCTTCCGACTCTATGCATATATAGGATACAATACAATTTTTAAATAACAATAGTACCTATACGTTATTCGTCGTATAAATAATAATATACTGTCTGTTGTTTTTTCTAACGAAACAATATGAAAAGATAAGTGAAAACGAAATATAATTATACAGCCTTACGATTTTTGTTGAACTCGTATGAAATGTGTATCCAAAATAATTCCCCGCGTAAATACGGATAATATTCTTTTTCATATTCTTCGGACTTTTTAGTCAACGAAACGTTTCAAAATTTATTATTTTTCCGAAACTATAGGTTACTATACATTCAAGAACTATAGATGATACATTTAAGAAGCATTCGACTTTATCGATTATTGAAAAAAAAAAAATAATAAAAATACAACTTTTGTATTCTTGAACAAATATGTGTTATAGATGTATTCAAAATGTTCGTAAATATTAATAGTTGTTCTTTTATGAAAATATTATCAATATCTAGTATATTTAATGGAAATACGAATTTTGAAAGATTAATCAAATATCCTTTAAATAAGCTTAGGATTTATCTTTTTTTTTACTATTAATGATTTAAAACAATAATTTGTAGAGTTGGTGTTATTTAGCGTATCCTAAACCTATGTAATCAAAAGAACATAACTACATTTCAATGTGACAATATATAACATTTTTTTTTTTAATCATCGATGTATGATTCTTTCTTTTTCTTCTTCGCTTTCATCCCAACTATTTTGAGTCGGCCACCCTCGTTCTAAACTTCCACTTGACTCGATCTCCCACCTCGCATTCACCGACTGTCCTCGTATTATTCTCAATACCAATGTATGATTATAAAAAGCCATATTTGTATAGAAAAAAAATTAAATCACTATTTGTGTATTATAAATGTTTATATTAAATTTTTACGTGTAAGCTCATATAAATAAATATTATTTATAATAATACTTAAGGACTTTTTATTTGGTTGCTATTCAAATGCGTGAAATTTTCAAGTATTCATAAAAAAAAAATCTATAATATTATAAATTACCTACCGGAATATATACTTTATTTATATAATATGAAATGAATTTGTATTATCAAATCAAACCAATCTAACAAACATTAACGCATCAAAACAGTTATAATATTAAAATACCAAATTAAATACGTTTGTCATAAATCAATAACTCCTTAATAAATAATAATTTCCATTATTTAACAATATTGTTTAAAAATATTCACATAGAGCAAATTCGATGTGTGTATATTATAATTGTATTAACTAAATTCTGTTTGTTTTAAATGGTCAAATAATAATAATAATAAAGTCTATCGTTATGATAACGTTACAGAAATGTATATTTTTTGCATTAAAATATAACGTATAAGTTAATAAAAAAAACAAAAATAATACGAATAATCTTTTTGAATAAGTACCTATAATTTTTTTAAATAACACTAAAAAAAACTATTTATGCTTAGAATTGTATAATATTATAACGTAATAACTGTAGATTTACCCAGAGAAAAACAATTATTGAACATTTATTTTTGAACCCGTGAGTTATGAAAACACTATTTTAAAATAAATGAAACATAAAACTATATCTATCTGCCATTATCCATTCGTGTTATGGAATATTTTCGAAAAGAAAAAGCTCATAAAAAAATTATATATTAGTAGGTAGGTACTCTATATTTTTGCTCGTTCCCTTCATCATGATGGTAAGACGCGGATATAACGAGATAAACTGAATTATTAAATATCGTCTGGCAAAGTGCTTATTAAAAATGTTTGAAGGTCTTCAATATATTTATTATGTAATTTTTTTTTTTTTATTACTAAAAAGCCGTTTTTTCTACTTTTTTTTTCTTAGTTGTGTTGTACATTAGAACAAGTACAATAAAATACTATTGTATTGTAATACCGTATAAGAACTAAATTACGCCTATCTTTGGTATTTCTATGTACGCCTACATGCATTACAATACTCCAATTTTAGATTCTGAGTGAAACAAGGATTTTATTGGTTTTACAATGATGTTTATTTTTTTTATGTGAGCACTTTTTCTACCAGAAAGCATACTCCGATTATCAAATATAGCACCTTTATAGCACCTTTTCTGAAAGGAAATGTTTTCTGGGTAGTACTTTAAAAATGTCATTTTTTAAAATTCTCATTAATATTTGAGATAACGAGGAAAACCTCGGTCTTTAGGTTAAAAAAGATTGAAAGATTAAAAATAAGGTTGTCATTGGTTTGGAAACACACATTGTTATAATCATTTTACCATAATATGACATATACCATACATTGTATTGTTGACAAAACAACTGAATTCCGCTCATAATCGTTTATTCGTTAACGTTAATGGTTTACTGTTGCTTACAAATATACATTAAATTTCCGTCTGTATCCTACCTTCCCAACTTCCCACCTACAACAGTGACTGCACCCATGTGTAAAGAATGTCCGTTCTTTTTATTCTTTTATTGTTATTTATTACCTACTTGTTGGTTATTTTTCTTTTTTTTTATCTTAATAAAGATTTTTCAATATTTGTATACGTTTTTAAAGAACAATAATGTATTCGAATTTTATCCTATATGTGTATATACATATATATATATATGTGTGTATATACATATATATATATATATATATACATTATAATTGTAATCGTAAATTGTTTTTATTATTATTTATATTATTAATATTTTGATATCAACGAACCAATTCGAATTGGAAATACGTTTTATTTATTTTTTTTTGTTCGTCCTTTTTTTCATCGAACAATGGGCACGATCGAAACAATTTCGAAAGAGTTGATGGAATTCCGAGAGCTTATTGAAACATTGAGCCCTTTATAAAACTACTTAAACCCCTCCGCACAACACAAGTATATTAATGGTAAAATGGAATCTTCCAGAAGGGGGACCCTGCCGTCTTGCTGGCACGACAGATATTAATTATGTCGCTTTTGCCTTTTACCCGAATATAACGGTTGGCTAGTATTTATGACACGCGAATTTCATTGACCGCATAATATCAAAATAATTATTATTGTTTGACCCTCTTTTTTTTTTATCATAAACTGTACTACTGTCTTATTTATATACCTCGCGTATAAAAATCAGAGCCAATGTTGTTCATTTATAGGCGCACCGGCGTTTAAAAAACGGACGAAAATTGGATAAGTACTTAAAAAAAAAAAAAAACAACAGCAACATCAATATACCTACTTAATATTAAACATTATTTTGACAGGCGGTGTATTATACTACCGAAGACATTTGGTGGTGGCGTAAGGTACTGAAAAGCTTCGCGCCCATGTTTAGATACGAAAAATAACACTATAAACTATTAACACAGCATTGGAACTAAAACTGTTATTACTAATAAAATAATTATAATCTTTACACAATGACTTCGAGAAAAAGCATTGATCACAATAAAATGTTGATACGTTTCATCAGCGCTAAAATAAATAATTTTGATTTACTGTGCGTATCCCACCCCATTGAACAATATATATACTGGGTACATTACTGCGTAGACATCCATTTAGTTTCCAATTGCGTAATATAATATTATGCATGTATAATGTGCAATGTGCATGCACAGTTTTTAATTTATACATATACAGTAAAAAACTTATAAAATTAACGATTGAAAATGTGTTAAGTATTATATTTGAATATAATATTTTTTAACGGGAAATAATCGATTTAAAAGTTTATGCATGATATGCATATATTTATAGTATACAAAATCATCAAATAATAATATTCGTCAAAACTGTGATTGGTTTTGCATATAAGATAATCTATTGTAACTATATAGGCACAGTGTACACATTTAATATCGTTAGTAGTTCTTTGATTTTACAAGTTTAAAATGAAAATTTCAAAAAATAATATAATATATAGGTGTTATACAATATAATGTAAAATAATCGATTTTTATATACAATACTATCTGTTTGTATTTATTAGTTCTTTATTTCTGCTGTTAAAGTAGCGTATGAGATTATTTTCCATCACGTTGAAAAAAGAACAGCGGTTTATAAATTAGAAGAATAAAATTATTATACACTACCTACTTACCTACCTACATTTTTATTTTCATTGTTTTTTAGGATAAAATTTTCTACTAAAAAAAACGATTAATCACCGTAACATCACTGATGAGTGTTTATTTTTATTTAATTTTTTATAAAACAGTACCTAATTAAAATTTTAGATTTAAAAACATAATATTAATTTTCTTAAATGAAAATAACTACTCAATTTTTAACACTAAATTTGAATAGTGCAAATTTTTCAAGCATCATTTACCTGCAATTCAATTTCATTCTATCTTAAAAATTGGCTGATATCTAAAGTTTAATTAAAAATTGAAATATTTTTTCGATTATTAAAAAAATTTAAAACACATATAATTATAAAATAATGTATTCTATGTTTAATATTAAAATATTAGGATATTTTTACATATGGTTATTTGTTTCTTTAAAATAATATGTATTCTAATTTCTTTAATTTTATGGTCTTATACGTTATTAATTTTATGGAAAATAAAAAAAAAAATAAAATTATTTTTTATAAGCTTATAATGAATACAAATTTTAGATGGCTGATGTACCTATCTTGGGTGATTTTTGAGATAGGAAAAAAACACTCCATACGTTATGGTTCTGAAATATACATACTGCAGAGTTTCAATATTGAACATTTTTTAGTAGGTACTATGTTATTCTTATTACTATAGTGTAGAATATTTATTTTCTTAATAAATTTAAATAATAAATAAATAAAAAAATTGTTACTATACACAAAACATTTAAAATCATTTTTCATAAAAAAAATAACAATAACAATTAGTGACTTTAATATTTGGCCACATTCCTTGGCTCTAAAGCATAGATTTTACTGCCAAATAAACATCTCATTGTTATTATGTTTTGAACTTGTTATTTTATAAATGTAAGTCTTTTTATGTTTACATCAATGAATATTATATAATATTTACTAATTCAATGATAATAATATGAGGTAAAATATTTTAACATGCGATTTATTATATTTTTTATAGAATCGAGTTTGCTTTGTTTAAATTATAATATATTTCAAAGGTTAATTAACTTGAATATACCTAGTTATCGACCAAACAATAAAGGTTTTGGTATACTCCTAAAAATGTTCTATTATAATAACATAATAAAAATAATAAAATATCATTAAAAATAATATGTATACCTAATAATACTCTCGTTTTCACTTTTTGACTTTTTAATCGAATCGATTAAAACATAATTAAATTGTTAAATATTTACTAAGTTTAAATTAATTAATTCAAAAATAAACATAGGTACTAATTTTAAAGCCATACAATTTTAATTCAAGATTAGATAAAGTTGTCAAGTATACACATGCAATAATATACTTAAGATTTTTAGTTAGAGAAATCCAGTACCATAGCTAAGAGGGGAGGCAAAGGGTGGATCGCCCCTTAGCATTTTTTAATGGTAATGTTTTAACCGTGGTATAGTCTATAAGTAATAAAATAAAATTGTATTTATATCCCTGGTGTGTTACAGTTATTAAATTCCCCCCCTCCCCCTTGATTAAGCTTCAATTACGCCATTGGGTAAATTATATTATTTAATATATTTAAAAAATTGTATCTGTATATGACATTTATGTATTATAATTTGGTACCAAATATGTTTATGTATAAATATGTAATGTATATATGTGGACATGTTGGTCAAAGTTGACAAGGATATAAATATTTACAAATTATCCGATTGTACTGTCAAAAACAATCACTCCCGTATAGTCTATAGTATAATAATAATCCTTTTTAATTCAGCTTAAAATTAACTGCAGTAAACTAATAAAACATTGGTTACGATAATCATTGTAATAATACAGTGACGACGCGAGGGTAGCTCTGCGAGTATGAATAATCGTAGGTTTTTTTTATATTCGTGGGTGGGTGACTAGGTGGGCGTTTAGATAACTAAATAGGAAGTAGGTGCTTAAAGTAAAATATTCAAATTTTTTTTGCAAAATACCACTATTTTAGTAGTAATAATACAAATACAATGTTATTATGCAGTGACGACCCGACATGATGTTTGTCCGTTGTTTTGTTAACCCAACATTGATCGCCAACATAAAAATCGATGACTTTGAAAAACGTAAGCCTGTATCGAAATCGGTTGATGTTTCGTTAAAAAACGCGTTTTTCGTCGGAAAACTCCTTTCCTAACCGATAAACCGATTTTCAAAGACATTAGTCGTATTTTCTTCAAATATATTGGATTAAATTCGTATTTTTACTTTTAGAAAAAAACCCGATATCTTTATTCCGATATCCTCTACAATATCGTCCGATATGTGTTATCGGATTGCGCAGTTACGTCAATAGTTACCACCCAATATGTTTCTCTCATATAAACGTTTTTTTTTTTTTTTAAATATTATTATTTATTATCGAAATAGATTTTTAGATTCTTTATTTTTGTTCTCCGTCCGTTTTATCGACTTCCAATCGGAAAATATCTAGTTAAATTCGAAATACAGTTATTAGGTTCATTTGGTTCTAAGACTCACTTTGTGTTAGTCCTAAAATGAGTTTTATAAGCGACTTTCACAGTGTATTGTACATTTTTTTTTCATGTTACTTTTGAATACTATACAATAGACTGCACCTAATATACTCAAACTCGTTATGTACCTTACTAATATTATAAATGCGAAGGTTTGTTTGTTTGAAATCCAAACTTTGGTTGAATGTTTGTTATAAGTTAGGTTAAGTCAAACCACTAAACAAATCAAACTGAAACTTCACATAGATATAGTTCTAGACCAGACGTAATATATAGGCTAATTTTTCCTCCATTTAAAAAAAAAACAATTACCTAGTACATTTCAAAAAAAATCATATTCCGAAAAATAACCTGCTTAAGAACCATTTATATTCAATTTTCATTACTTACTATATGTAGTCTCAAAAAACTTACGCGAAAAAAACCACTAATTTTCTATTTAAAGCCCCTCGCTTCGTTTCTAAATTTCTGTTCTAAAATATTAATTTACTCAAATGAATTCAAACGTGATTTATTTTACGTTTTATTATACACATAGTATAGAGTTATGAAAAAATGGCAGTTTTAAGTTGGATTATATTGTTTTTTTTCTACTGTAAAAAAAGTTAGTGTAAAGTTAGAAGTAAATGTAGTTTCGAAGAACATTATTATTTTCTATACTATAATGTGCAGGCGCCTTCGAAATTAATAATTATACAATCGAAAAACTACACACTTCACGCACACACACACAAAACTTAATTTGAAATTATTTAAATGTTATAAAATTTAAAATCGTTGTAAAAAAAAAAAAAAAAAAAATGATACATAATTTTGTTACGCGTACAAAATGTTATAATTTTTAAAAATAATTTCACCGATAAATGTTTGATAATAATATTAGTTCGAATGTTGCATGTCCATAAAACATTAAAAAAAGCAACACAAATCCTAAAAAACACAGATAATTCTCTATAGAAACACTAATATATAATATTATTAAGTTATTATTCGTTAAAACTCCGAAAAAGCGATTTAAAAGTTAAAATAAAAAAAAAAAAAAAACGGAAATTCTTACAACGTCCGAACTCTAATAATATTTATAGTTATACTACCCAATACCTACAAACCATGGAAAAATAAACGGCTTCCGACTGCGGTCCTGCGCGGGGATATTTTTCGAAATAAATATGAATTTACCTAAATAATGATAATAATAATATTGTATTACATTATGCGTTGTCGCGCGTACAAACGATTTTGTATACAAAATACGCCGGAATACGTTTGAAACCCCGACCGAGACCGCTCGACGAAGGTATTCGGAAAATAGTCGCGCGCTCCCTTTAAAAAAACGATACGGGCGATTTAAAAGTTAAAATAAAAAAAAAAAAAAAAAAAAAAACATAATATTGTCGGATATATTCGGTCGGCGGTCGGAACGCGTCCCGCGCGACGGCGGATGATCGCGCGACAACACTGCAGTGCGGTCGTGTGTGCGCGTCAAAAGCGAATGAGCGAACGAAACGTCGAGGGTATACGAACGCAAAGTGGCGGAGCGTATTTTTCTTCGCGCTTTTGCCGCGGCGGCGTGGACGTGTCGTCACCCGCGCGCGTCCGCGGTGGCGACGCAGAACGCAGGGGACGCATCGGATTACGCGGCGGCGGCAGGGCGTGGGCGCGAGCGACGTACGTACGTACGGACGGACGGACGGACGGCGGCCTTGACGGCCAGGTTGACGGGAGGTCGCGAGCGGTACAGGACGACTAACGCCGCGGCCGCCGGGAGACGATACGCGCGCGGTACGATGGGACACGGCGGCCGCCGCTGCGAATGGCCGCGGGCGAAAGGAATAATCGCGCGCGGCGCAACGGCAATGACATTGGCCGGACGCCGGTCCTGCGCGGTATATAAACCGCCGGTCGTCCGGTTCTTCTTACCATTCATCCCGAAGCACCGGACCAAACCGTAGCAGCCAAGCATCTCTCGCAGTCAGTCGCCTAGTACACCACAAAACAAACCCGCCTGCATCATGACGTCTCTGATGGTGAGTACCCGACGATGTTTTTACGTAAACATATGCCGTCTTCATTGCTGTCCGCGCCGAAAACACTCCGATTCGATTTTCGTTCCGTAATATGTTATAATATACATTTCTCTCTACTTCCCCGGTAAACCTAATGGTGAAGTGATAAAACGCTGCCGTAAAGGCACCGAATCCGCTTCGGAATTTCCTCTAAGCGTATAGAAATTGTCTCCTCGTTCTCCAAAATACCGATCTTTGTAATTTTCACTCGAGCTTAACCGTGCATAATTTATCGAGCATATAAAATATTATGTTAGTCACAATTGACGAATCGCGATCAAAATACTTTTATCTTATTCGCGTTGCTTTTCATGAAAATAATAATATTATTATTCGGGATTTTGGTTTATGTTCGCGAAAATTCGAAAAATTAGTTGTGAACATCGTATGCCTTCTAATATTATACCGGCAGTGCGAATTATTTTTACCAATATAGTTTTTGACGATCGTGTATCGTATTCTTCGGCATATTTTTTATATTTACCATGTGTACCATCCTATACGCTATTTTTCCAGTTCGTTGAAAATAGTTCAAAGAAAAACTTAAAAGTTAAAAATATTAAGGATCACAATATTTCAATTGGTGAACAAAATTCGTGCAAAACCGTTTCATTCGAACACGTCTTACGTGCTTTTAATATACTCGATTTATAAATACTCCTTTTATCAGTCCGTTCGGAACAAAATTGATATTTTAAAAATTGTATTATATTTGTTAGTAGTCATGTACCTATTATTCTATATAGCCGAGTTGGATGAATTCTGTTTCTATAAAAACTATAACCCGCATTTAAAGTTATCAGTATATATTTAATAATCGTGTGTGTAATTTAAATAGTTTATAATACGAATGAATAACATTTAAACCGAATCGTATGGCAATTGAACATTCACGATAGTAGTATAATTGCCTTGTTTCAGGAAATTTACATTCATTATGATACACAATAATATACATTGCTGTTCTTTGTTTTATTATACGTCCGCGAGCAATACTAATTTTATCATAACATTTTTGGTCGGGGAAATATTTGCATATTATATTTTAAAGCAGATAGGTTGCAGTGCGCTAAAAGAAATATCAAAGTGTACTATATACGCAATAAATACAAATTAAAAAAACGAATACAGATTTATACAATAGTATAATGTTTTATTCGTAACGGACATGAAAACATCCAAACTCTACTCGGATTTCGGCATAAAAATCACATTGTTATTTTAAAAAAATAAAAAAAATGACCGAAACTATAATATATATATATATATATATATATATTGATTAGTATTAATTACGTATAGTATTAAAAGTGTTTACTATTCATTGGGTATAACGTATAAGTTACTTTATGAATTAGTCCGTATGCGAGCTCTATCTCTTATACGGTTACACATTTTGAAACGCAGTTTTCATTAAACGGTTAGTAAGTTATAGATATTAAAAAAAAGTCCCCGTCGATTTTCAATTCAATCGGTGAAAAAAACTACGAGTCGTTTTGGGAGCTTTTAAAAAATTAAAAACTATACTGTCCCTCCGAATTGTATCGGTTTATTTTTATTTTTCTATTCGTTCCAAAAACCAAAACGCGCATGGCTATATAATAACAGTGTTATAGGTGCCCGCCTGTAGGTTATACTTGATATCTCGTTTTCGATTCAATCCAAAAACATAATAAAATATAAAGAGATGATAAAAATCGATTAGCGCATTCATCCAATCAAACGGCGATCTAAACGAGTGTGTAATATCTATTAGCATGTTACCACGCATCTTTTTGGGGGGTCAATCGAAACGAACGTTCCGTGACTAATTTCAAATCGTCCGTCACCTATACCTGCAGTACGACGATTATCCACAGCCGCGCGCGGTCCATTCTTTATTATACACGCCAGCTATCGCCGTGTGATACAAAGTGTATATAATCGGTTCGGAAATATTCGAACACACTATCGATAGGTGCCTCATCCTACATATGTATTATATCCATAATACAACGAAAAACATAATATCGAGACCCACCATTTTATGCGCACGCGGGAATTATTACTGCAGCTATGCTGTTTCGTGTATAATATTATATATAATTGCATATAACATATCGACTGTTTCCGCCCGAAATTCATGAAATTTACACGTTATACTCGTAATATTTCGTAATAAAATCGACGCGTATATCAATTATAATAATAAAATATAATATATATAATATAATGTCTGAAATAAAAATCGATACGAAGGCGATTACATATATATATATATATATATATATGTATATAGGTATAATTCAAAGGATCGGATTAGTTTTCGCTTAGTATATCAAATTAAATCCGCTCGGAAAATTACTAAACACCGCGAATCCGTCGACTAAGCGATATAATAAAACGTTTACGATATATATATATATATATATATATATATACAGGTGTATATAATACCACATATCCTATATGTATACATTGAATTCATTGAATTATCGAGTTCCATATAATGACGTAGTCGATATCATTTTTCGTTGATCTCTTCCTCTCTATTTTTCTCTCTCGGTATTTCTATTACATATATTATACAAAATCGAAAAAATAATAACTTCTTGAACCCATGAGACGGAATACACGTATATATATATTATAAGGGCCACCGTAGTGGAATCGTATGACCCGGCCACGAATCGTACATATATTATAAAAAAAAAACGTACGCTGCAGCGCGATCCATTCAACCGAGAGCCTGGTTCTATACCTATATTTTATAATAATATAATACTATACGCGAGACGCAACCGTGACAAACGCGACAATGACGATTGATCTATTTGTCACGGTATGCCTGTGGCGACGGAAGAAACTGTGCGTGTGTGTACATATAATAATAATAATAATAATGCGAATGAACTGAAAGTCCTATTAAACGTCAAAACAGATGATGTGTGTACGTGTGTGTGTTTGCGCGCGTAGTTGCGCGAATGTGTGTGATTAATTAAATCGTATTCGGATGCGTATATTGAAAAACGGCCGACAATTTTCTATGTACGCTGCAGCAGCCCCGGAGACTTTAACGATCGGTGCGCGTTTCGGCCGCGGCGGCGGCGTAGACGTTTTATACGCACGTTATTACAATATTATCAATTCGAAACCGATAATATTATTGTTATTATAAAGCGGTTTCGCATTCCGAATAGTGGGCATTTTTCGCGGGTCGCCCGTATTACCGAACATGTCGGTCACGCGCGCGCCTTAATGTAATAATAATAATAAGGGAATAAAAATACCCTCAGCCGGGCGGCGATTGTTTCGGCGAAATGCGACCCGCCGGCATTAGGTCGCTAGGATACGGCCCCCGAAAGAACAACGCGATTTGGAAAGCGAACGATATAATATTATATTGTATCCACGCGCCCGCCGCGAAATCCCGCGCACGATAACGTACTCTCTCTCTCTCTATATATATATATATATATATATGTATACATAACAGTAAGAGTATATGATATCACAATAAAAAATATCGTCGGCGTTGCAAAGGCTCGGGCAAAACAAAAAAAAAAAAAAAAAATGTACCGTCGTTGAGCGGTCCTTTTTTTGTTTCGCTTAAACGCACGTCAACGCGCGTGTACGATACACGCGTGAAATACAATAGCCGTCGCGTACGACGCGCGCGCGCACATAATATCGTAATGAACGCTCGTACGCTACGTATACGTCGAGCGACGGCGGTACGGGGTTGAAAATTCGGCCGCGTCCGCCAAGTCGGGTACAAGATGGGCACTACAGGCAGTCGGGGCCCGATTCATTTCGGGTACTGTACGCTGGACGGGGTCCCGCGGCTTTCGGTAAGCACGATTGCCCGCTATAACAACACGTGCGTATTGTCGGGCCCGACCGTTCGAAAGCAATAATACGATTAACACCACGTTTTCCATTTCGTTTTTCTACAGACTCGCGGGGGAATCCATATTTTGCCGGCGATTATGTTTGCTATTTCATCCGCAACGCGCGCGTATTTCTAAACAATGTAAATATATATATATGTATATATGTGTGTGTGTGTGTGTGTGTGTGTGTGTGTGTGTGTGTGCATGTTCCACTTGTACGTTTTCACTTTTCCGTCACTATTCCGCGCGGGTATATCTGTCCGAGTACGTTTTTAAACGTCTATGAACTGCGGGTAAATATTACGCCGGACATCGCGGTGTTTTGTTTCTCTAAACTTCCGTTTACTGTATTATAATACCACGGTATTATTGTTACTATAATTATTAGTCGACCGGGCGGGAACCCGGGGTGGACTCGGATGCGCCGAAAAATACACCGCAGTAACACATCAATGTAAATCACGGGTGCAATACGCGTACAGTGGGGCCTCGCTATCTCGAAGTTTCTGTACGTCGATATTTTTTTTTCAGCCGCGGCTGTTCAGTGTTGGTTGTTGTGGTTCCCTCAGTGACTCGAAGTTTCGATGTGTCGATTTTTTTTTTTTTCTGGTCTCCTGAGACTTCGAGATACCGAATTTCCACTGCATTGCCGTATGCATAATAATAATTATCGGACGTTTTTTATTTTTTTTTTTTTCACACGTCTAAAACGGCTGTACGGCATATGCCGTCGCTGTGTGCAGTCTGTTTTATCGGGAAAACGGACATAATAAAATGATGTGTATGCAGTCGTACCTCCTCGTATATTATATCTTATCGGACGGCGAATTCGGCGCGCAAGCGTATGTTGAACTCGACAAATATTCGTTTTCCAATAAATATACACGACACAAAGACATACCGGTACTACACACACACACACACATACGTCATATTATTACCATTATTATTACGTATTATTGTGCATGACGGTGTCCGGGCGCGAGCGGAATACTACGGCGATAATAATAATAATAATAATAATAATAGACCTTTGGAAAATCGCGAATCGCACGTCCGCGACGACGATCGCACTACCACATAATACTATACGACGTATGTACGCTCGTATATTATGGTACACACGTGTACGCGTATAATATCGTTTGTCATCGGTCAATCGGCACCACACTCCGGACGACAATAATTCTCAATGCCCGCCATACGTATACACACGTCGTACATAATATGATGTACTTCTGCATCTGCAGCTATTAAATAAGCTCTACGACAATAATATATATTATACGACCGTCGCTATAATAATAATAATAATACACGCGATACCGTCGCACAATGGGGGGTCTCCTCTTCTAAAATTAACACGTCCGAATCTCCGCGCCGAGTAACGCGACGATTTCCGAAATTCGATTGTGCGCGTATCTGGGCCACTGGAGGAGCCGCTGATTTGTAATACTATACGTATTATATTGATACTGTTGCGCACGCCGGACAAACGGATCGCACATTCGCACATAACATTAATTAATATAATATAATAACAGATAATATAATATATTGTTATGATACGCATTCCGTTTGACCGACTCGGCTAGACGCGTATATTGTCGCGTAACGGAGATTCGGGGGAGGGGGGGCTAGAGGTGGAAACGATCGTCATTGCTCGCACCGCAGCAGTATACCATTTCGGAATTATAACTCACGGCTGTTAAAGGGTCACAAGGTATCGTGTCCCCACGGTGTATTACCCACCTATAGTATCCCCGTGACGAATCGAACAGCAATAATCATAGAATGTTACCATTGTAAACCGTTATCATCGACCGCTCGTTCAACAGCAACACGCTAAATTTATTGTTATTAGTATTATTATATACGCGTAACGAAATACTGTCGTTCACAGGTGGTTGTAATTGGGCTCGTAGCGGCATGCTCGGCCAGCCCGTCCCTATACTTCAGCGGTCCGCAATACTACAGCGGTTACTACCCGACCGCAGTGGTTAGCCCGATCAAGAGCCAATACCACACGCAAAACGAACTGGGACAATACGCTTACGGCTACAACGACGGCTACTCCAGCAAATCCGAAACCAAGCACGCCAACGGTCTGACCGAGGGATCTTACTCGTACGTGGACCCGAACGGCGTGTTGCAACAGTACAAGTACTTGTCGGACGAAAACGGTTACCGCGTGACCGGCACCAACTTGCCCGTGGCCCCAGCCGTGCCTGCAGTCGAAGCACCGGCAGCAGCCCCAGCCGCCGCAGTCGAGATCAAACCAGCCAGCGACGCCGAGCTCCCGCAGCAGGTGCAGGACACTCCGGAAGTGGCGGCTGCCAAGGCCGCTCACCAGATTGCTTACGACGAAGCCGCAAAGGCCGCCGAAGCTTCACCGGAGGAACCGTCGTCCGAAGCCGTAGCCGTCGAAGCACCCGCCGCTGAACCGGTCGCCAAGGCAGAGACTCCAGCACCCGCGCCCGCAGCTGTCCACGTGTCCGCCCCCGCTTACAGTTACCACCCGACCGCTTACGGTACTTACCCGTCGTACGCCATCCACGCCCCGGTCGCGTCCTACGCCTACGCCGCCGCCCCAGCCGCTTATGCGTACGCCCCGTACGCCGCCGCCGTACCGTCATACACCGGAGCGTATTCGCCGGTCAACAGCCAATACCACTCCCAGGACGAGTTCGGCCAGTACTCGTACGGTTACAACAGCGGTTCGTCGTCTAAGGCCGAAGTCAAGACCATCGACGGAGTTACCCGCGGTGGATACTCGTACGTGGACGCCAACGGACTAGTCCAACAGTACCACTACGTCTCCGACCCGGTCAACGGTTTCCGCGTCACCGGCACCAACCTACCAGCCAACACTTTGTAAACACCCTTCCTTCTCTCTTCCGACCACACGCCACGCCATCACCGCCTCCGTCCCCTCCCACCATTGCTACGATGTTTTAGGTACCGGATATAATATAACGTAGTTACGATACGATACGCAAACACTACGTGTAAGTATAACGTGCGTAAATAACTATAATATTATTCTTATATGTGTATAACTTGTCGAGTTTTGTATAGACTCCCCTCCATGGTTAATGGTCCGGAGGGGGGGGGCGTGACGATACCGAGGAACGTCGGAACCGTTTGACGCCTCGTACTCGCGCGGGTCAAACTGAACCGGTGAACTTCGACATTTTCGCGAAGAAAATCGTTTCTCGGTACCGTCACGCTCAAAACTCCTCTTCCCGTCGTCATCAAGGATAACGACGAGGAGGAAAAAGGCTAAATATTAAAAAAAAAGTTTTTTTTTTTTTTTTTTTTTTGTTAGTTTTTAAGTTTTTGCATATACACTATCTTCACGTGGACACATCAATTATTATTATTGTATTTTTGGTAATAAAAACTCTGTTAATAAAGTCACGATTTTGTAACTATATATTATACACAATATGATGCTTATTATTTTCACCTTACACACACAAAAGTACGTATCTCCGCGTCACCTCGACATTCTTTAAGTTTCCTCGCGGTTCTCGCAATTAATATACACCTACACCGTGAAAACTTAAAAATATATTACCGGTTCACGTAATGACGTAAGTACTGTAATGATATATACAATATGGTATATACCATAATATTAATATTATCTACACTATATTTTATTATAGTGGACACCACTTTATTTTATCAGTTTATAAGTCAATTTAGATTAACACAAAATAGTATGTATTACAGTATTAAATATCTCATATAATAATAAAACATGATAATGAGAACTGGACAACACCACTCCACTATTTTCCCTTTTCTTTCTCATAAGAGACTCCTCGATTCTTTCGGCCTCCGAATCCTGCCTTGGCGACTCGTCATCTTTTTCGTCTTCCCGCGAGTGCGTGTTGTTCCACGGCTTCTAACATTTAGATATCATCATTTTTAATTTAATCAAGTGTTTATTTTATCGTTCCTACTACCTATTTTCATCAACATAATAAATAAATATAATTATACCTGTATTCAAACTCAACATTGTTGCTGAGGATACTCCGTTCAGGATAGGTAAGTATATTATTGTTGCTCTTCGTAGTGTATATCTTATATTAATGGTTTCTTACCGTCGTAGGCTGTAATAAGTAATCTAAGTGATTAGTGGTTATACATTCATTTTTTTTTTTCTGTACCCCTTTATTCACTTTATTACAGTACATTTATAAACTAATACTCGTATAATATGAACAAATAATTATAAAACTACAATCGGTATACAAGATACATCGTATATCATTATATGAGTATTTTATACCGAATGTCAATACATTATTGGTACGTATACTTTTAAATTTAAATAATATTCTATATAGAAATGATGATATTAATCAAAACGAATCCAAATCGCGAACTTAATTAATAATAATTTAATTTTACTCGATCGTTTTACGAATAAATATATAACTCAAATATTGCTCAAATCATTCATAACGAATACAAATATTTTTAAGTAGTTACGGACGTGTGTAAAGTTAGCCTCTCCACTTAATAACAAAACATCCAAAATATTTGTAACCTATTTTTTTTAATTTGTAACTAATTGTAACCAACTTTTTAGAATTTGTAACTTCGTCGTTCACAAGTTAAAATTATTTTCTCAGTGAGGAGCCAAATTCACATGAGCCCCCCCCCCTCGTCAACCAAATCGATAAAAATTAAATTTATTATTTTCCTTTTAATTTGTAACCAACTTTTTAAAATTTGTAACCTCACTCTACCAGAGTTACAGCTAGTTCCTCAAAGAGGGGCTAGCCTCCCCAACGTAAAACTTAATTTGTAACCATTTGTAACCGAATTTTTAAAGTTTGTAACTTTGAAATTCCAGTGTTGTGACATTTTTCTTTTTGGGGTTTATTTTGTATTATTTACCGACTTACCTATATTATAGTTAAATTCTAATGATTTTTATTTTTATAAAAAACATTTTTAACCATATCTATGGTCAAAAATAGATCATTGATCATATAAATGTTTATGTCTGTTAATATTTAAAGGAAAACGTTAGTTTAGTGTAAAACTTACCGAAAAAAATCGATAATATCGGTAATACGATATCGGGTAGAGCGCAGCTCTCCTGATATAATATATAGACCATGGTTAATCTATAACCGTAGTAACGACGACCACAGCGACGATAGAATCGATTGTGGTTTAATTAAAAATAATAATAAGATCGATTTGTGGTAGACACAAGTTTATTATTTTTCGTTTCTTTCCTAATTTTGACGTTACGGAGACGGCGGCAGCGTTCTTGGACTTCCTTCTGTTGTCATTAAACATCTATTTATAACAGGACTATACTGAAAGAAATTTAAAATTAATAATTGTGTTAAACATTTATAAACATAATTTTATTCCATTTCGTTCTCGTCTAATATCCAGTGTGGTTGGATATTCCTGATTTGATATTTATTTTTGTCATAATATTTAAATAATTGTTGTTGTCATGAAAACGCACTACTATTAACCAAGCTCCGCTCCGAATCATTTTTCGTAAGTAATGGTTTATCGTTGCTTACAGGAATAAATTAATTTCCCCTCAATATCCTACCTTCCTAACTTCTCACCTACAATAGTGGCCTGGCCATTGTGCAAAGTATAACCGTTTCATTTAAATAATCTTTTGTTTTAATTAATTGCAAAGCATTATAGATTTATAAGGAACCCTTATTTTAGATTTATCGATCACAGTTTAATTTAAAAACTTTAAAAGGTTAGTCACAACTCACAATTAAATTAGTTACAGAACCCGTCCAGATATACTTATCTTAACACTAATTGGTGTAATTTATTGTTTTATTTTTATATTTATTTATAGTGGTTTTTTTATTGTTTTGCTATTGGCCAATAAAAATTAAAATAAACATCAAAAAGAAATAAATTGGCAGCTTCTCTTCACTAATACAATTATTATAAGTACAGTGGGAAGACCCCTATAATTTTTAAACCGTAACTGTCAAATTGTTTTTTAATAACTAATAAGCAATATAAATAATACAATAGATTCTATGTATTCATCAAATATCTATTGACTTATTGACTTTTAAATAGTTTTAACCATTTGGGGGGCTAGCCCCTCGAGAAAATGGCCGTAACCCTGGTGGAGCGAGGTTACACATTTTAAAAAGTAGATTACAAATAGTTACAAATTAAGCTTCTGGCAATAATAATACAGTAGAATTGAAAAAATTGTTCATAGGAATATGAGAATTATGTAAAAAATAAGAAAATAGGATCAAATGAGAAAAAAACAAAATAAAGTTAACTTCGTTGAAAACGATTTAAAACTTATTTATATATAAGAATTATCTTTCGAACATACTCCCCTCAAGAGTTGCATTTGCTACAAAATCCAAGCCCTACAGTAATAACTATAATACAAATGTTATCACATTATTATAAATAGGTACTTTTTCATGGAATTTATAGTAAATCAAATATTATTTAATACAGTGGCGAATTCCATGAAAACAACTTAAATTATCCTAATCTTAAACAAATTGTAAAAAATTAACGAATCATCATTAGTAAACATTTGTATTATCAATATTTTGTTTCAAAATTATAAATTTATTCTATGACTAGATACCTATCTTCTTTGTAAAGAAATGTTTTAAAAAATTAAATTTTGAATTTTTAGTTTTAAAAGGAATACTTAAGTATACAATATAAAACTCATAACGTAATAAGACTATTAGTTATTATGGTAAAAAAATACACATTGATAACAACACGATTTTTTACATTTGTCAGATCTCCCTGATACACCAATATGTATTTGAAAATTGGCCTATTGGTAAAAACTATACAAAAACCATTAAATAATACAACTTGCACTTTTCTATTCCAATTTAAAAATAAAAACAACCAATTAAATACGTGTCTACCTAACCTACACATCTAGATAGTGTAAACTAATTTAAAAAGATCTAAGTGTTTTGAGTTTTTCTTAGAGTAAATTACTTTTAAATCACTGACCACGTTAGCAAACTAAGTTCCCACAAAGTTCACAAAGCCGTTGTACGTGTGGAAGATACGAAAACATTTAGATATACACGAGGATATAAACTATAGGCTTAATATTGATGAAAAATATTGTATACTTATACTATACTAACTATACTCATGCCTTTAACCCCTACACCTAGACTCTACAGACAATAGTTATGTAAAAATATCATGGTACTCATATTACAATTCAATACATGGAATTTAATTAAAATATCAACACTGTATTTTTATATAATGATCTTGAAAAAGAAATTTATTTTAATCAACCAAAGATCTAATTAAAGAACTAAAAATCTATATTATCTATCGGGATTTAGTTGAGATAAGATAACTAATTGATTTATGAGAATCTAATTGAGCACGGTAGATCTAGGTTTCCGTTGATCCTTGTTTTGTCTTTTCCCTATACCTACATACAAATTATAACCACGGGATAATAACCTAAGATAATCATGAAAATCAATTTGAATTAGGGGGACGCCAGAAGACGGAGTACCTCAACTAATTTTTCAGAAATAAAGGCGTACCTATCTCTACTATTTGTTTGAATTGGAACGCATGGGACACAATGGCAGATACAAGGGGAGACGCTAAGGCGATCACCCTCCTCTTCTGTACCTTGTTTTTACGTAATTTTTATAAACTAAAATTGTTTATATAATATTCATATTTTTTTAATAAAATCCACCCCCCTTGAACAACACCACTGATGGGATAGTACTAGTACATATTTATAATTTATACCAAAATGCATTCTAATTTGAAGTAAAGTGCATATAAAAAAAATTACTACATTACGTTGAACTTACGTTTTTTTTTTCCATTTTATAATTAACTTCCAAAACAATATTAATCTCATAAAATCCTTAAAAACTCGAAAATTTCAAATGGATATAACTGAAAAAATGTCCACGATGATTTGAAAATTGTACAGTGTCTAGAAAGAGGTGTATACATTTAATGCAAACTTCCAGTTTCTACGATTATTTATCATTGAATAAACAAAATAGATATAACAAAAACCGTTACTGTGTAAGCGTAATAGTTAAAATTTATCCTAGGGTTTTTCCCATAGTTAAAAATTCTATAAAACCTCCTCATTGCACCAACAAAACAAAATGTTTAACTACAGAAACCATTACCTCTAAAATAAATAAACGGAGCAAGATTTCTAGTAGAAAAGTTGTTCACATAAATAAAAAACAAAACCACATATAATAGTATTAATTATAATAGGATATAAAATAAATATTATCTATTATGTTTTCAAAAATTTAACCTGCAGTAAGTAGCATTATTAGTGTTTGTTTTCAGAAATTAGTAATTATTGAATTGTTTTAAAATTGGTATGGACGGTGTGATGGGAGGCAGCAAAGGTCCCTGCAGGTTAGGTTGAGTTCAATAATTGCAAAGTACGCTAATTGTGTTAAGTCTTATAATCCCTCTTCTTTTATTTTTTCGGATTTGAGCATTGTGGGGATTTAAATGCCAGGGGATCAAGGCCATTTAGATTCCTTTGAAAACTATAGTTCTTTTATGGTCAACAATAGACATCACGCGCAAATCGACGCACGCTCTTTGGCCTATTAGATTTATAAAAATAAATTAAAATTTTTGATAATGATAATAATACTAATATAAACTTGATTCAAATCTAAGTTGATATCAGACTATAATTTTACAGGCTTTCGGAGTCAGAGGATTGAATGACGGTAGGATTTGTTATAAGAATAGTATATTCTGCCATAATATAAAATGGATAGAAAGTCATGGGCGTACTCACGCGGGGGGGAATTCATGGGGTTTAACACCACACACCCATTCGCAGTTTTTTTTTTTTTTTCAATAAATTCGTTTTAAATTTGTAATAGATGTGCAAATTTATGGTTACATCATAACGTTTATATTAGCAATTACAATATAAATATATTTGTTCCACCAAAAAATTGTTGATAAATTATTAAAAATAAAAAGTGCATTCAATTTTGAATTGTTATTTTTATAGATTCTGAGTTTAGAAGAATGTATTGGTTTTACAAAGTTGTTAATTTTTTTTTTTTTATATTTTTTTTTTTAGGTGAACACTTTTTCAACCAGAAAACTTACTCCAAGTATAGCACCTTTTCTGAAAGGAAATGTTCTCTAGGTGGTACTTCAGAAAGGTCATTTGTAAAATTCTCATTAATATTCGATATAAGGAGGAAAACCCGGTTCTTTAGGTTAAAAAAGATTGTAAGGTTTAAAAGGATAGACGTGGGTGCAATCACTGTTGTAAGTGGAAATTTGGGAAGGTAGGATACAAACGGGAATTTAATGTACATCTATAAGCAACGATAAACTATTGCTAACGAAAAAACGATTTTGAGCCGAGTTTATTTTATAGTGTTGCTTTGTCAACAATATATATATCATATTATGGTAAAATAATTACAAAAATTGACGTTTCCATGACAACAATGATTATTTAAAATGTTTAAAATAATAAAAACTTAATAATAACAAAAGTAAATGAAAATGGTTGCCAATGACAACCTTATTTTTAATCTTTCAACTTTTTTAACCGAAAGAACCGGGTTTTCCTCAATATCTCGAATTTTATCGAAAATTTCAAAAAATGTCCAGAAAAAGTAGTATACTTAATAATCGGATTATGCTTTCTGATAGAAAAAGTGTTAACATAAAAAAAAAAAACATCATTGTAAAACAAATACATTCCTCGCTCCACTCAGAATCTTAAATAATATTAAATGTCATAACTAAAGGGGTGTGCACTGATAGCCCCTTACATATTTTTCTAAAAATTTGCCACAACCCCCACCCCACAATGGAAATTTCTGATAACGCCACTGGTGGAGAGATATATACTAGGAAGTTTTCATTGAATGACGCTTCTAAACTGCGATAGAATCTGCATGATTATATTTTTTACCTTATTACCTTGATAAAGGTGTCATTTCGTTACTCGTGTATTGTGAGTATATTTTTTTTTGAAAGAGAGTGGTGAATGGGAAGGTGGTAGTATTGGAGTGAGGTACAGAATATGTATAAGTACAGGAGGACTAATTGGCCTACGGGCATTTAGTTAACTACAGAAGATTCAGATGGGGGTCTAAATGATCAAGGATCTAGGTGGCATATCACCAAAATAAAAAATAAAAAATAAAAATACAATTTAAAATCCAAGTATCACGAAACAAATTTGTATCGAGTTAAAATAATAATATGATTATAACACTTGTTCTTCCCGAACAAATATACATTTACATTAAGTCTCGTTCCCTTATTATAACAGACAACGGATTCGTGTTGACCATTATTCGTAAATTATTTTAAACTTTAAAACGAATTGTTTTACTGAAAAATGTATATACTCGTAACTGCTAACTAATTTAATTATTATTTTAGAGTTAATTAAAATACAACAAATATAATCCAAAAGAGAAATCGTGTAAAATATATACAAATATTATAAACGTATTTCGATTTAAAAACAAAAAATATAAAGCCGCGAGTATTGTTTGTTATTTTTTGTGTTTACCTATAATAATATTCAATTTTTTTAATACAATCAATATTTTTAAATTTATAAGAACTACGAGATTTGAACAGAACACTTATATTTGCTTTTTCTAGACGTGGTAAAATATTCAAAACATGTTAGCCATTTTTAAACTATTTAAAGAAATTTTAATTTTCCGAGTTTTTTAGGTAATTTTTATTCGGTAGATGTGGTGTCGGTGGATGTGAATACTCTGTGGATAAAATTGTTTGACCACATAGAAATGCTTAAACATTTGTGCATTATCGAAAAGTTGTGCACAAAAAAAGGCCGTAATATATTTCACCAATGCCTACATTTCTTATATTTTCCCTTTTTTTTCGGTTTTTCAAATGTGATAAAAAAATTCTTGAGAAAATCGAAAAATGACTTAAAGAGGCCAGTTTTCTTCTCAATAAATGTGAAAAACCGAAAAAAAACTGAGGAAAAGTCTACAAATAGAAAAAATGCTCACAGATAGTAAAAAAATAAACATCTTTGAAAAACCGTAAGCTTCTTCGTTCCACTCGGAATCTAAAACAAAATTTAAAATAATAAAAGAATTATTTTCGTACATTTTCCCGTACTTTCTGAATTTTTTGTCAATTTTACTCAATTATTAAAAAAATTAAGAAACGTTATTATTTTTCACTAATTAGATTACAAATTCATCAAAAAATATCTCTTGATGGCTTTTTATTAGAGCAATATTTATGGTAGAAAACATAAGCCGTAAAAATCTAAAATAATGAAATCGGTGTGCCGTAAATTAGGTAAAAAATCGTATATTTTGTCATTTCAAGGTTTTTTTTAATTAATTATGAAAAATACTCCAGATGTCAAAAACGATTTACATTGACAGTGCGATATATTGTAAGAAACAAAATCGATCTCTTGTCATTTTTGGATTGAAGCAATATTTCTGGTAGAAAATACAGTGTTAACATAATAAAAACAATGAAAACGGGAATCGCGCCGTAAATATTTGCCGTTTTACCTATAATTTTCTCGGGTTTTTCCCAATTATTTCAAAAAGCCATCGAAAAATTGAAAAATGACCTCCTAAATGCATTAATAAGAGAAAATTACCTTTCAGAAAAGATGCTACTATCAATACTTCAGAGCAAGTTTTTTGGTAGAAAAGTTGTTCACAGACAGAAAAACAATATCATTTAATTTAAAATAATAATTAAAAAATTTAGCCCGCACAAAGACACCTGTTCGCCCTGCCCCCCTCCCCGTGGCACGCCTATGCACATAACCAAGATCCACGAGACGGATATTTTTGGGTAAAAAATCTGTTTTCAACAAACTCACAACATAAATTGTGCTTAAAAGGAAAAGAACTTTCGTTAGATACTCGTCTGCAATCAAAATTTAAATCAATGTCTCTGAGAAAATTTTAGATTGAACTCAAGGATGAATATTTTGCACTATTTCGTAACAGCAATGAAAATTTTACTTTCATTTTTTTCCACGTATTTATGTGAAACTCGATTTTCCGGAATGACCCACATGAAAACTAAAATCAGGAATAAGCTTGGGGTCACAAATAGTCTATGTTTGGCTTTGACTACTTCAGTGACACCAAGAATAAACAAAATTGTCAAAATAAAACAAGAACAAAGCTTTTATTAATTTTTACTTAAATAATTATACTTATTTTTTATTTATTTTGTATGCTAACATTGTTAAACCGGTAATATATATTTTTTTGTATAAATTTATATTTTTTTTTAACATTTTATTAATTTAATAAATAAATATACAATCAGAAATAAGAAAAAATGGAAAAGTTTTTGATTTTTTGAGGTGAAACCCTAAATGATCCAAAGTCCTACTTAATAAGTTATTTACCGGTCTGCGACAGCAAAAAGGTTGAGGAGCACTGTTGTATACCTACTATAAACAGAATAAATAAAAAAAGAACTGATACTGGGGATGGGAGCGGCCATTGTTGTAGGTGAGAAGTTGGGAAGGTAAGATAAATAAGGTTATTTCATTTATGTCTGTAAGCAACCATAAACCATTACTGACGAAAGACGATTCCGAGAGCAGTTCAGTAATATATAATTTGAAGTGTCATAATTTTTTTTTTTTCAGTTTTCGTTTAAATTTGATTTCAAAACGCTTGTTAAAAAAAAAAAAAAGTCTACCGACGATTTTGGAAATTTTACCACGTCTATGTAAGTCCAATATAAGTATTATTACCAAGTTTCAAGTTTCTGTGTATTTATAACTGCATTACAGCAAAACAAACTGCTCCCAAAGATTAAAATTTCTTAAAAGCTCAAAACTGGCACAAAAATTTAGGCGATGATTCCGTAAGAAAGTAAATTAAAAAGGCAAAAAAAAAAGGTACCTTATGAGTTTTCAATTAAATCAGTTTTCTGGTTTTTCTGGTGTTTTTATATAATAATGAAATGGTGAAATTGTACGTTCTCCTCCATTTGTTCCCACTTGAGTGCTTTTATTTAAAAAATGGTGTCGGAAATCAAAAAATGACTTCTTTAAAGTAAGTATCAATCCAGATAACTTGAGCTTTCAGAAAAGTTGTTACACGTAAAAATCGGAGCAAGTTTACTAGGAAAAAACGTGTCCACAGACCAGAAGAAGGAAAAAAAATATAAATAAACAGCATTATAAAACCAATTGCTCCCACGCTATGCTCGGAATCTAAAACGCGAGATAAAATATAATTAAATATACGAATCTGGTATATATAAATAAACGAGTAAACGCATGACTATTGACACAATTTTTCATTATTCAGTTTATTTATGGTTATCGCGTTGCATCATATAAAATACATTTATGTCATAATTCTTGTGTATATCTATGTATATGTATATCTAGTTGTCCCCAAAGGTCTCAGACATACCGAAAAGGTATATAAATATATTCATTTTTGTTACATAGAATAAGAAAAGTACTTGAATAGAAAAACGAACAAAAAAAAAGAAACTTTTCTTTCGGATATTATCTAGATTGTATAACCGATATGACGATATCAAAAGCCGTTACCTATCTTATCACTTTTATTAGGTTCTCAACTATGATATAATACAAATTAAATACATTTTCCTCATAGCTTATAAATTATAATGATTATTTTAAATACGTCTGTGAATAAGTAAACATAAAAATATGAAATTTAATATGCCATATGATTGTTTATCGTTTAAACATTATATACTATTTGCATTATAATATATTATATGCAAATTAAATTGGGTATAAATTATTTAATACGTACTGGTCGATACAGATCGCTTACCGAAAACAAATGTTCAGTAAAGTATAGCACCTTTCTGGACAATTATTATGCAGCTGAATCAATTATTTGATGGTTTGGTTATCACAATCGCACAGTATTTCAGAAATCAAATGATGTTTAGATACAAGGTATACTTACTAAAAGAAACAGAAATATTTTACCAAACGGTAGATATTATCGGCAATTTGTATTGGTCTTGACAACTGCTTGTGTACTGCAGAACGATGGACGGTCCTTCAGCACGCTAAAACCTGGATATGTACACACTTGGCTCTAACATGACCGACGGAAGACTGAGTAATTATGGTGAAATTGTTGATAGTTTCGGACGAGAATCAAGACGATTATGATTTCTTTTTGAATACAAATAACCTATATTATTACCTATGTAATACAAAATATTTAATTTTAATATAAATATTTTATATACATTATGACATATATTATTTTTTATACTACCATATCACCATTCAACATTAAATTAAAACATGATACATTTTTACGAATGTTATATTTAAATACATATTTTACAAAATTATAACTAATAATATGCCTAATATTAAACATCATTTAATAATAAACAATACAGAACAACACTAAAAAGATATCCTAGCATAACGGGGACGGGTGCAGCCACTATTACAGATAATTTAATGTATACCTGTAAGCAACGATAAATCATTGCTTACGAAAAAAAAACGATTCTAGCGGAATTCAGCTGATAGTGATGCTCTTTCGACAATATGTTGTTATCATTTTTTAGTAAAATAATTGATTAGGCTTTATATATTTTCTTTAACAAAATTTGTTTATTGCGATACCAGTTTTTCTACGATATTCCCATGTTTTATCCCAGTTTTTCACATTGTCTGGGAAAACTCTTGGGACAATTAAAATATGACCTCTTTAAAGTACCTTCCTAGTGAAATTTCCTTTTAGAAACATTGCTATCATTAAAAGTTGGAGTAAAATTGCTGGTTGAAAAGTTGTGCATAGAAATAAAGTAGTATATTTTAACTATAATACCTACATTTCTTATATTTTCCCGTATTTTTCGACCTTTTAAATTTAATGAGAAATTGTTTAAGAAAATCGAAAAATGACCTCCCTAAAGTACCTCTCCACACCGATTTCCTTTCAGAAAAGATGCTTTACTTAAAAATCTGAGCAAGTCTTCTGGTAGAAAATTTGCACACAGATAAAAAAAAATAAATATCTTGGTAAATCTCCATTCAGAATCTAAAATCTGAGAACCCCTGGTTCTGATAATATTTGAACTCCACCCATCGACCGCCAGCGCTTACTTTTCGTGAGCCCAACTTTTTTTGCCTTATAGTTACCAAAATCACGATCAAATATATACTTTAGATATCTTTAATCGGTACTCGGGAGTTACCTAGCTGAGCGATTGTCATTGTCCTTATCACCAAATAAGTTACTACCACGAATCACAATTGTAATATATTTTAAATCGTGACCATGGTTAACGATAATTTAATTATTCTGTTTTCTGTGTGATACTCTAGAAATTCGTTGACACAAACTGGTATATCAATACATTTTGTACCGGTTTACTAACACTTGATACCGATTATTTTACACCAGCCCGCAGATAAATAAAACAACTAGATAGCCGTCTGCTATAGTCTATAGTATACACTCTATACGTATCACAAAAATATCACCAACAAAATGGCCACCAATCGTTATCTAAGAGGTGAATATTTACAAATTAAACTGATATAATAAGTGATAAAATACTATTTTGGAACTTTACTGTACAGTGTCGGGGGCGTTCGTGAAGCTCGCTTAAACTCTTATAAGCGCTTATTACCTAACCGCACCGTTCGGTTTGACGTTTGATAGCGCTCACTAACGCTTATCCTATCGAGGTAGGGCAGTAAACACTCACAAGCTAATCAAATGATAATTGATACACCGAAATAAGTGATAACGCTTTGAATATATTTTCACCTAATAATAAATTATTATTCTTTGTAGAATACGACCACGATGTTTAGACTTCGATTTATATAAATTTATAGAAATAGAAATGTTTGAAGTACATGACATTTTAACAATTTTTAAAATAACATCGTTAGTCGTTACAATTATAGTACCTAGTGATAACAATTATAGTACCTAGTGATAACAATTAACAGCTGATAACTGCGATGATCACACAACCAATATTCTTATATTTGCGTTCGTCTTGAGATCCACCTAGCAGTGTTATTTAGCTATATGTCTAAACCAACCGTTTACAAGCGTGAGCGTTGGCACAAGCACCACAAGCGTCTAAGCATTGCTACACGAACGCACTTATTGTTCAATGTACATGATAGGGAGACCAGGAGTTATTTGAAAAATGATAAGAGTCTCGTGTACAATAATTTTGAAATGTTGCCATTACCAACATAATATTTTTTTACTTTTAATATAAAATAATTTGACATTTTAAATATGTGTTGCACTAATTTCATCATTGAATAACTAATTATTAGATCTATGTTTATAATAAAACCTTATAAACTAAAAACTTTATTTAATCTGTACTAACCATACATAAATTCATAAATAAATACATTACATTAAATAAATTAAAATGTATTTACCTCTTGAAGCTAAGTTTGTTGTGGGGTAAATAAGTTATCATAAATTTCAAATTATTTAAATAACATCAATCTGCATACTAAATCTTTAAATAAATTATAAAATATATCATTTTTCCGACATTAATACATTTTGTCTTATTTTATAGTTACATAATTATTGTAAATTTAATTTTTACAATTATTTTAACAAATATTCTAACTAATTGTATCTATAGTATTTTTTTGTTTCTTTGTAAAAGGTCTTTTTTTGGAAAATATTCTAGTATTATAGCTTTTGCTTATATTTACTGTTAAACACAGTTATGTAAAAAATGTTTCGGCAAAAATTAATTTAACCTACAACTACATAGCTAATAATAAAACAAATTACTTTAATAGCATAATCCGTATATGAATGCTATATACACATAACATTTCAAATAATTAAGATATTTTAGTGTTACGTTGGCGTACATATAAGCGGTGATAAAAATGTCTTATCATTTTCGAGCAACTACCCAGCACCCTAGATAATATTTAACCCTTTATTATAAAGGCATGGAATATTATCACATGGCATATTATAACATCGTTCCTTATCAATAGTATAAAACATAAACATTCACCTCTTAGATAATCATAGCGGCCATTTTGTTGACGACAATAATAATACCAAAGTCGGCTATCTAGTTGTTTTATAAATCTGTGCACTAGCCATAGATATTCAGCGATGGAAATCAGTGTATCCCCACCATTGTCCAAAATTAACAATGATAACATCAATTAAATATTGATCAATTATTTAAATTATTACCTACATTTCCAATTTCCCGCTTATTAATATTAGTATAGTATTCATTTTGTTAGTTAATTTTATTAAAATTTTCGATATCACAGGCATTAAAATTAATTTGAATATTAATTGTTATTATTTATCTATTCGTGTATTGTTTCGAGGGGGGAATGAGAGGGTATGAAACTGGTGTAAATAGTTTGCACTATATGCACGTGAAAGTGCTGAAAAATTAAACCGGTGTCGTTAATTTTAATATCGGTTACTCCAAAAAATGTCTCAAATCCACACCGGTTTGTACCAACGAATTTCTAGACTATATAATTTAGACGAATTTAATACATAAACTATAGATATATTAATATGTACATGATTTAATATTATCCTTTTTTACATTTGTATAGATTATTTTGTATTTGTTACTAGACAGACACTAGTTGTGTGTATAACTAAACTGTTACAATGTTCATTATTATTTTTTATGACTATACTTTTATTGTAGTTACATAAATTTGTAGGTCATTTTTACTAGGAAAATGCTAGTCAATTTAGTAACCAAAAATTGTTATATTAATTTATACATTTATTTATTTAAATTAATTTTTTTTATAATAATTTTCCTTTCACATATATTTGTAAACATTAAATTATTAGTAATTTAAAGCCAGAAACTAGAAACACATTTTATAATTCATGTGTCTCAGTTCTGTTTAAATTATACATGTATATTGTATATTAGGTATATAATATTATATACCGGTAAATAGTAGTCCAAAATCATAACTCACTAGTTACTTTAATTATGAAAAATAGTGAAAGTGAAGCAGTCCTATGACTGATTTTAAAAGATAAAATATGTTATTTAAATAAAATGAAGTAGTTTTGAGGACTAGGAGTATTTGTACCAATATATCTAAAATGGTACAAAGTTCTTGACTCCTCAAAAATTTAATGTCTAGAACCGCTACCGCCCCCTAAACAAATTTCTGCGGGTCTAAGTACCTAGATACCTATTTTCAAACCTATTATTATGTACCTATACACTATATTCCTTAATAAAAATATAAAATTATACATTCATTCCGGTGGAGAATATCACAGACCAGAGCAAAATATCCTGAGGGAATATCCAAATTCCGATGTAGAAGCCACTGCCCTCTAAAATTTTTGTTCAAACACTTATTATTGTATATATTTTAAACAGGGTGATCAATCTGTCATAAGACACTCATTATCTTGGAAAATATTAAATTTTTCCGTAATTTATTCTGTAAAATATTTAAGAAACAAGCTGCTCTACAATTTTATATTAGGGGTAAAACCATCACATACTTTTGATTTTCAAATAACAACCTATATTAAAAAATCCATAAATAGATGGAGTATTATTATAAATAAATTTTAATGTTAAAATTTTTGATTTCCGTCAGTCCATTGACGAGATATTCCATTTTTAAGTTGGAGGAGAGTAGTGGAGTATCATTTGTGAGGCGGTACGGTGTGCAGCGTGTTAAATTTGAAAATCAAAAGTAGTGGTTTTAACCCTAAACATAAGAGTGACAAAAAATAACATAAATATAAAATTGTAGAGGGACTTATTTCTTAAATATTCTAAAAAAAAAATTCCGGAGAAATTTAATACTTTTCAAGATAACTTATGTCATACGATAGATTGACCACCCTACATAGAAGCATATTTGAAACATGTGATTCACAAAAAACCAGGTGGGTGTCGTGGATGCATGGGTGTTCAGAAATATAACAAAAATTATTATGTCATAACTGAAAAATTAATAATTTTTCGCAATTTGTATTGTTTCATCATTTTTAAAAAATTGAAATACTTGGGTTTTTCGAAAAATAATTTTAAAAATTCAAGTGAGCTCTATACTAGATTTGTTTTCAGGAAGATGTAATTACAAAATATTTTTTCCAATAATTTGTAGGTATAGGTAAATATTTTAACAAAAATAACATATCTTATTTACCTACTGCTATTTAATACTAATAAGCAGGTATATTTTTCTTTGCAAGCAATCAATATTTTAGAATATGTAAACTTTTGATGTATCTACTAAATATCAATTGGATACCATCAAAAGGGACCGCGTAGACCTTTAATATAAATGATTACTTACAAGTATTAAATTAAAAAAATATAATAAACATAATCTATGTATATAATGGACCTACTCAGTTATGCATATCAGAAAAAAAAATATTACTTACAAATAACAATATCATAAGTATAAGCATAAGTAAAAGAATAATATTATATATTATTATATAATTTACCAATATATTATAATATATGTGCATTTTTAGTTATTCAAATAGGTACCTAACTATTGTGTGTATTTTAATAGATTATATATACATAATATATTCAAAAATTGAACTTAACAATTAATGTAAAGTAATATTATAAGTAGGTTAGGGGTTATAAATAAAAAAAAACAATTATTTGATATAAATTTAAATATCATGTTTATATGTTTATATATATCGTAAAGCAATTGAACCTATATATGTACATATATCTATATGTATTATCATACATGCATAATGTATACTATGGATGCCTATACATTCGTATACAGTATATAGGTACACTGTACACACTAATAGATAATATAGACATGAATATATATCAAATAATTTAATATATACTAATAATTCTAATTGATTAGAAATTATTAATATTAAAATAGGTACTATATTTGTATATTAAATAAACATGTACATTGCTGACATAATGTATATTGTATTATTGATCTTTGTTCAAACAAACTGTAACTACCATTGAAGTACTTAAATGTATATAACATAAATCTAAAAAATTAAATAATACATTTTCATAATCACATCATTAGTTTTCAATTTTAAATATTGTCAATATTTCTAACAATGTTCAATTAGCTACCTATTCTTATAATAGTAATATTATAAAAATATAACATGTATGAACATATGTATATATTAATAATACCTACATACAAAATTAAAAATAAAAAAAATAGTTATAAGCTGGTTATGAGTTAATTTATATGAGATTTAGAATTAATATATGTGAATTATTACATACAACATAATTTTTTTTTCTTGTACCTACAAACTGATAAAATAGGTCGATACAATTAATTATGAATTACTTATAATTTCACTGATCAAAAATTGTTTTATCAACTAATGACTTTTAGCCCTGTGAAAAAAGACCAATTCAAAGTTGTATCAATCTATTAAATAATATTAATCATATTATGAAATTTTAACTTATTAACTATTGCATTTAAATTCAACTAATTATTCAAGTATTTTGATATTAGTTCAAAACCTATTTAAATATAATAATTATATTATAAATTTGGGTTTCCCAGTTCTTAAAAAAAATATACAGTTTTTCATCAATTTTTTTTTATTATTATATTTACAGTAATTATTAGTTTTATATTACTTTGTGGCAAAACAATAATAATTTAGAATGGATGTTAATATTTTAATTCTGAGGTTTATTAACTAATTTTTATTAGCATCATAATACTGTAACATTTAAATTTAAAATAGGTACTTGAAGTGAATAAAGTATGACAACAGACAAATACTTAAATCCAAATTATATATTTCACTTCCTATGTTCATGTAGTTATATTATATATTTCAATAAATTAGGTAATAAATAGAAGAATAATATCCCAATATTTGTATTGTAAAACCATTGAAGAAATGTATTTATTTATTATAAATGTATAGAATTATAATGAAGTTTCAATAGGCTTAACATAATAAATATAATGAACAAAATTACAATATTATTAAAATTTTGTTGATCTCCCATAATTTATTGACCACATTAAATTTACAATAGACTATTACTTGAATAAACATTATATTAAAATCTTATAATAATACATTATAATTAATAATTAAAATTTTAATAAAAAATAAAAATAATTTTATCTCAATCATACTTAGATCTAGTTTTTAAATTAGATATTAATTTAAAAACATTTTCAGTTCATATGAAAGGAATTAAAATTACTTTCTTCATTATTACTATAATATGATATACCTATATGTATATTTTACTACAAACTATTTTTTAAATAACTAAAACGCCGTGTAGGCCTTTTTCCTAATGCTTTTATGTAGGTGTAAATATTGTATCCAAATAAGACATGATTTACACATTTACATTAAAATATAATATAAATGTTAATAATACAACACAGATAATATCCTATGTGTTCATTATGATTCATGAATTCCAATCATATGCTACATAAATTTTAGGTACAACATACCAACCAATATCAATAACTATTTAAACAATAGTTACTTAGGTACCAGTAAGAAAAGCTTACAATATATTTGTATTAACAGACTATTTAAAATAAATAAATATAAACATATTTCGAGCTTTCCTTCTTTATTTAAAATTATATGAACAGTTGTGTGTGAAACAGTTAATAAATTAATATTTAATATTTGTACAAATTGACATTATGCGATTGTGGTATGTCCATATATGAGAGTAATTAAATTACTTCTTTGAAAAATAATTTTATTTTAACAAATTTCACACAAAAACTGCTTTCTATCTGTCTGATGAATCAGCATCACAAATTAGGATATCTTAATTTGTGCTCAGCATCAACCATCAAATTGTAACTTAGAAGATGATTTAAGCCATCACATGTGAATCTTTTTATCTTATGTGAATCCTTATTATATTATCTATTAAATTACAATTTGTAGAAAACAATTTAAGGAGAATTTTATATGATAACCCCTTCTCGTCCAAATTAACTGTTAAATTGTAATCTCAATGGAATGGAATTTAAAGGCATACTTCACAAATTAATCACTTTTTATCTATGCATCCTGTAAATCCTCATTATATGTTACAATAAAATTACAATTTATAAAAAATGGTTTAAAGCAGACATTTCATGAACAGTTGTAATAAATTAATATTTAATATTTGTACAAATTGATATTATGCTATTATTGTTGTCCGTGAATGTGACTAATTAAATGAGTGCTTTGAGGAGCGCCTTTTTTACAAATTTCACATGAAAACCGCTTCTCACCTGTATGAATTCTCATATGAACCATCAAATTGTAATTTGTAGAAAATGATTTAAGGCAGACATCACATGCAAACCGCTTTTCTCTTGTATGACTTCTCATATGTACCATCAAATTGCAATTTGTAGTAAATGTTTTATGACAAACTTCGCACATAAACCGTTTCTCGCCAGTGTGAGTTCTCATATGAACCATTAAATTGTAATTTGTAGTAAACGATTTTACACACACATTACACGGAAATGGTTTCTCTCCAGTGTGTGTTCGCATATGTACTATTAAATTACAATTTGTAGAAAATGATTTGAGGCATACTTCACATGAAAACCGCTTCTCGCCTGTATGAGTTCTCATATGAACCATCAAGTTACAGTTGGTGGAAAATGATTTAAGGCACACTTCACATGTGAACCGCTTCTCGCCTGTATGAGTCCTCATATGTACAACCAAATTGCAATTTGTAGAAAATGATTTAAGGCAAACGTCACATGTAAATGGCATTACTCTTAATTCCCTCTTCTGGTTGCACAAAATGTAACTGTTCTAGACACACATAACATAAAAACTTATTTTTATTGAATAGTACATATATTTCATTACATTATTAAATACAGAATATACCTGATAATAACTAAACAAACAATTATTAATTTATAAACATATTATTAAAGTTTATTGTAATTATAAAAGGTTATATGGTATACTTATGAATTTTTTTATTTTACCAATATAATAAGCTTTTTTCAGTGTTATATTAAAATTTAAAATGAAAAAAAAAAGTTTTTAATACTTGTACTCAAAAGTTTAATCAATTGTATAATAAATATTGACAAATGGGTACTTATTAAAAACACAAAAACTATTATCTCATTATATCATCATAATTTAAATTAATAAATCTTTAGTTCATGATCACAATAAAATTAAAATAATGTCTACTTTTTATCAGAATTTATAATGTTTGATATTTAAACATTCTATATTAATATGTATCTAATGTATATTTAGTATACCTAAAAACATTATTGTTTAAGTATAAAAATAAAACAATTAACAAAATAATGGATAATATCCATTTTTATTATAAACAAGTTAAATAAGTAAAAATATAATAAATATTAAAAAAATGTATCATATTTATTTTTTACGTAATTTTATTTAGCATTTTGGTATGAACACTTGATATGAACACTTACTTGCTAGAATATTGCAACTTTTAAATTTATTATTTAAAAGCTATTTAAATAAATAGCTTTTAAATTTATTTTTTAAAAGCTATTTAAGTAAATAGCAAATAAAACTATATGCAATGAAAACCGAATACCTATAATTCATAATTGTTATCATATTTTTATATTAGTAAAATAAAATAAAACTTTTTACTTCAATAATCAATATTAATTTACTTAAAGTTAATATCTTTTCGACCTACTTAAAATATAATAACTATGGTAGGCTATACCTAATATTGTGTAGTTTAAAAAAACACTGGTCAACCATATTACTATTCAATTCTTGTACTCATTTCCCGTAAGTAAAAGTGTTTTAAATAGTTGGTTCATGATAATTTTAACAACAAACTAACATTTGCAATATTAAAAATAGTTAAATTAACCACAGATTGTAATCATATATTTATATAATATCAATGCTTAAACAAAAAGATGGTTTTATTTAATTATCATATAACATGTTTAAGTTCCGTTTTCTATTACAGTGCATACCCATTGTGTTGTTTACTACAATTCTATGCTAGGAATATTCATTATTCTGCAATATGAATTCTATAATATAATATCTAGGTATAACATGTATTAACAATTTTTTAAAAAAATGATAAGTACGAATAAGGCAAATCAAGTATTCACTGTTTAAAACTGTTTTATATGCATTTAAAGAATATATTTACATTTAAAAAAATATAACAATACAGAAATATACGATTATTTTTTATTAATTACTCATTCAAAATGTATAAAATAATACATACCTTGTTAGACATAAAAATGGAACACACTAATAAATGTTAAATGTTAATAAAAAGGGCCGATAATTAAAAACGTATTAAGATTATTTCAACTTTTAACTAAAATAATGTAAACTGTTCATTAACTTAATTTAAAGACATCACTCTTTGCTCGATAATTAATAGATGCTGCATTCCATATTAGGGGGCTACTCTATATTTGGTGCGTCTTCTCCATTGTTTTCTTATCAACACTTTTTACCCAAATAAAATTGATTTTATGTGATAATAGCTCTTATCAATTTCCCCAACTGTTATCATTTAATTTAAACTTGAAAAATTAAAAGAGAAACGAGTACACTGTTAAATTCATAGAAATTATAAATACCAAAATATTATAATAATAATATTACACTACAGAGAAAAATAAAGTTAGCATAATACTATTATTAATACAATTTAACATTTTTTTAAACTTTTTTTTATATATTAGATAATTGATAATGTCTGAATTTAAACCACCGCTCAAGGTATTATAACTAACAATTAATCTGAATTTTTATTTCAACTTTTCTAACTACTAAATTACTATATTTAAAAATAATTGTATTATTTTTTTCCAGCGATATCGAAGAGATGATGAAGAAACTGATTCTGATAATGATTATGTACCATATGTACCTGTTAGAGAGAGGAAAAAACAAGAGTTACTTAAATTGGGAAGACTTTCAAAGGTAAATTGTTTTCTAAAAATGTCATTAAATTATCTTTATGGATAGTTTTTTTAATGGAGACTTCATTAGAAATATATTATATTTTGATAATATTATTATATGAAGAAAAAAAAACCTAAAATATTTAGTAAACATTAAGTATTAAAATGTACCCATAGACTTTTAATAGAATTAAAATTGTCTAGTTAAAATTTAAAATCATTGTTTAGCTTAAAGAAGATTCTGGTAAAAAAGTAAAATCATCTAGTGATGAATTTGATGATGATGAAAATGAAGGACAAGTATGGGGTAGAAAATCAAACATAAGTCTTTTAGATCAACACACAGAACTTAAAAAACTTGCTGAAGGTAAAAAAATTTGTTTAATTTTATTGGTAAAAATTGTATTTATGAAATTATGTTATGAAATTGCAGCTAAAAAAGAGAGTGAAATGGAAAAACAATTAAAAGAAGAAGAAAAAATTTTAGAAAGTGTTGCAGAAAAAAAGGCTTTGATGGGTGTTGCAGAATTGGCTAAAGGCATTCAATATGATGATCCAATTAAAACTAGGTTAAAATAAAAATAAATTTTATTGTGAAACATTATTTTAATGAAATGTTTTAATTTAGCTGGAAAGCTCCTAGATATATTTTAACCATGCCTGAAGACCGTCATGAAAATGTGCGTCGTAAATTACGTATATTAGTTGAAGGAGAGGATATTCCTCCTCCCCTTAAATCATTTAGAGAAATGAAATTGAACAAAGGTATTATGGCTGGGCTTGCCCAAAAAGGCATTAAAAAACCAACACCCATACAGATTCAAGGAATTCCCACTGTGTATGTATTAAATATAAAAATAATGTTCTATATAATTGTATTATAAAATTGTAATTTATAGATTATCTGGGAGAGATATGATAGGTATAGCTTTTACTGGCAGCGGTAAAACATTAGTATTTGTGTTGCCTCTTTTGATGTTCTGCCTCGAACAAGAACTCAAATTGCCATTCAAACCTAACGAAGGACCTTATGGTAATATATATTTTGTATAAATGTATTTATTTATAATTAGCATTTATAATTTTATAGGATTGATAATTTGTCCATCTAGAGAATTAGCAAAACAAACATTTGATATTATCAATCACTATATGACATATTTAGAGCGAGGCAATTACCCTAGTCTTAGATCATGTTTAGCTATAGGTGGCATACCTGTTTTTGAATCACTCGATGTTATAAAAAGGTACGTTTTAAACAATTAAACCTAAATTAACTATGTATAAGATGTGTGAAATAATTTTATCATTGTTTCATTTGTATTTTGTTATTTTATCAAATTATCTTTATTGTAGACTATAGTTTAAATTTTAATAAATAATAATTATACTATGTATTAAGTACTTTTGTTTCATTGTTTATTTAGGGGTGTACACATAATGGTGGCAACCCCAGGTCGATTAATGGATATGCTAGACAAGAAAATGATAAACTTGGATATTTGTAGGTTTGTAACAGACTAAAATTATAAATAAATTAGTGCCTAATTTATTAATATCATTTTTTTTTTTTTTTTTTATATTAGGTATCTTTGCATGGATGAAGCTGATCGAATGATAGATATGGGTTTTGAAGAAGATGTGAGAACCATATTTTCATTTTTCCAAGTATTTATTTTATTATTTATTTATAATAATAATAACTTAGAGACTGAATTTATTTATTTTTAATATTAAAATTAAATTAATTTCAGGGTCAAAGACAAACTTTATTGTTTTCTGCCACGATGCCCAAAAAAATTCAAAATTTTGCTCGATCAGCTCTAGTTAAACCAATTACTATTAATGTTGGTAGAGCAGGTGCTGCATCAATGAATGTTATTCAAGTAAATGTTTTAATATATTTTTAAATCACATAAGTGATACTTATTATAAAACATTTATAATATTTCTAATAGGAAGTAGAATATGTTAAGCAAGAAGCAAAAGTTGTTTATTTGCTAGAATGTTTAAAAAAAACTATGCCACCAGTATTAATTTTTGCAGAAAAAAAACAAGACGTTGATGCAATACATGAATATTTATTACTTAAAGGTGTTGAAGCAGTCGCTATACATGGAGGAAAGGGTATGAAAGAATTTATTTTATATGTGTTATTTACAAAATAAAAATAAAAACCCACTCATAGAATTGCTTCTGTATTTTTCTATCAAAATATCGTAATTTTTTATTAAGATTAAACCTGGGTCTAGTCAATAAGAAAAGCTCTAAAGCCTAAAAATATATACTTATGTATGTAACTACATTATAGCACAGTTATCGATGTTATGATTAACAACTTCAACCAATTTATTAAATTTGTTTTTCTTGTTCATCTGATGAAAAATAATAATAACAATAATACAAATTTTACATTCATGATTATATTATAAATAATATATCTAATGGAGTGTGGCAAGACTTTTCCTTATATTCATATACTAATAATATTAAGGTATAATAATAAACGAATAAATAAATAAATTATTGTTGTTATGAATTTATATTAAATTTTTTATTTTGATTCATAACTTAATTTACATTTATTAGTTTAGCAAATTGAAAATATTCATGTTTACTCCCCCTAATATATTGTATATTATTAATATATTTAGATCAAGAAGAACGTTCAAAATCAGTTGATGCTTTCAGGAAAGGTCACAAAGATGTGCTTGTTGCTACTGATGTAGCCTCCAAAGGTTTAGATTTTGAAGAAATACAACACGTAATTAACTACGATATGCCTGATGATGTTGAAAATTATGGTTTGTAAAATAAAAATGTTTTATAATAATAATCTAATGATGTATTATTAATTTATGTTTACCGATACAGTTCACAGAATTGGCAGAACTGGTCGTTCAGGTAAAACGGGTATTGCTACAACTTTCATCAATAAAGCTAACGACGAATCTGTACTACTAGATTTGAAGCATTTATTAATAGAAGCTCGACAAACAGTTCCATTGTTTTTAGCTGAATTAGAATCAGAAAATGAAAAATATTTGCAACTTGGAGGTATATATTATTGCGTTTTCTTTTTTTAATAAATTTATCAAATTAATTTTGTTTTAGATGAAAGAGGTTGCAGTTATTGTGGTGGTTTGGGTCATAGAATTACAGATTGTCCAAAGTTAGAAGCTATACAAACCAAACAAGCATCTAATATTGGGCGTAGAGATTATTTGGCCAATAATGCAGCAGACTATTAAATTATACAAATATATAAACATTACCATGTTAGAAATTTAATATTCCTATAATATAAAGAAAACAAATGCTATTATTTTACAATGAATTATACTTAAAATAAATTGTATATATTATTATTTTGTATTTTTTTTTTAATAATAATTAAAGTTATGTGATGTATTATTTTAATGTCCAATTTTTGATCTATTATATTAAACAGTTAAAAGTTAAGCCCTAAAAAACATGGTTACTAAGATAAAAACAGTAAAATTCTATAAAAATTATAAATCTTCATTTTTATTTAGCTATAAGATTTCGTGTTAGATTTATTATTGAATTCAATTTTAATTTATGAGATTGGAAAAAATAAGTATAATGTATTATTTTATAAAATAAAAAAAAAACCACCTATCACATTACATTCAGAATTTTTTTTTAGCGCTAGATGGTATAGTACATACCATCTAAGTACTATGATATGTTACAGTACAGATACATATCAACTTATGATGGACCTCATGTTAAATTTTTTTATCATTTTTACCAAAATAATTTTACCTACATAAACCCATATAAAAACCAACAAAACATTTTCAAAGTGTTATAAATAGCTCAAAAATCAATAGAATGTTTTGAAAATTGTGCAACATCAAGTCAATACAAATATTCAGTACAAATTTCAGGTTTTTATCATTATTTTTAACCAAGCTAGCTCAATGAAAGCCAAGGGATGAAAATTTGTGCTTTTCTCACTTTTAATCACTTTTTAAGTATTCTTATACAATTTTATAAAAAATAATTTTTTTATTGATATTTACTACAAGATCTTGGTATCTAATATTGTTATAATTTACTATGTGATGAAAAAGAAATTTAAAGTCTTGTATAAGTTTAACCTAATACAACCAGACTGGCATATGTTTAAACAATTGTTTTAATTACAATACAAGTTGTTATTTATCTTTAAATTATCACTAAATTCTTTAATAAAGCATGGTTGCACCTATTATACCATTTTACCAATCCTAACCTATCAGTATTAAAATTATTATCTAAAACTACTACTATTGATGTTAAATAAGTAATTTTTTTGTTAATATAAGTCAGTTATTTTTGTATGGAAATCACTTTTCTCACTTATTTTCAAACCATTGACATTGACCATTTCCATCCTTGATAAAAGCAAATCCAAAATAACAAAAGGTTTTTGGGTAAATTGCCCATTTTTTCCAAATTATTAAAAAAACTTCAAGGGAAAACAAAAAATACACTTGATGCATCAACTAGATAAAATTTGGCTTCACCATTTATTTCTACTATGGAATCAGACTGCCAGATACCAGTTTTCTGCAGTCAGCAAAGATGGCAGATTTATTTAGTTTTCCATATTTGGCTATTCGTAATAGCAACACTATTCTAAATTATTTTTAGTATTTCCACTGTAAATATTAATCGTATTGAACTTCAAGTTGAAACAAATTAGAAATATCAGATATTCCAATTTATCTTATTAAAAAGAAATAATTTAAATGTTTAGGCAATACAATTTATTAATTTCAATGAGCCATTGCCAATAAGTATTTTTGCTCGAGGTAATACGATTATACACCAATATTATTCTTTAGAAATTTTAGTTTCAATATAAAATAATTATATACAGACAAAAATAAGAAATAAGTACAAACATTTAATTAAACTATAACTATTTAAAACACAGATAAAAATAATTTCTCAGTTTATTTTTCAAAATTCAACATACAGAATATCCATCCTCAATAGTTTTATTTTTTAAATAAAAATGTAGGTTGAATTAATGTTTTGTGTGTATTTAAAATACTTAAAACAATGAAAAATAAATAAGAATATAGATTAACGCCTGTCTGTTTTACCAATGCCTCTTTTACCGGCATACAAGTGTCTTGGTCTTTTGGTTCCAATAAATCTATCAGCTTCTCCTTTGAGACCTTGCTTTTTGACTTTCTTCGCGATTGCTTTATGTGCAACTTTTTTAAGTTTCATTTGCATCTAAAAAAAAAATTAATATTATTAATACTCATATTCATTGTAAAAATTATTTACTTTAATTTTAATAATAATATATAAAACATACCGCAGAGTCGCGAACACCAGATTGATTTCTGGGCAATCTACTTTGACTTCTGGATGTTGAAACTAAACGTTGTTCAGATGCCATACGTGGTTTCTTATTGTTTGTTCGTGACTGTGATCTTGTTAATGAACGAGCACGTCCACGCGTTTTTGTGAAATGTGCCTGAAACGATAAATTAGTTTTATTTCATATACTATAACATATTTAATAATATTAATATATTACTTTTTCAGTGCCTTCCATATCAACACCTAGATCTTCCATAGTATTTCTAAAATCTGTAGCACTACGACCACGGGCTTTAGCCGGAGCAGTTCTAGGTGTTGTAGGTTTACTAGATTGGCGAGTCATTCTACTTTCATTACGATTAATTATCTTTCTGTCTCTGATCTTTTGTGCCAATTCCTTAATTTCTCTCAAAGTTTCGTCAATTTCAATCTTTGGTACAGCATAGTATCCAGCTTCTTCTCTAAGAGCTTCTTCTTTTTCAAGTTCTTCAACTTTCTAAAATATTAAAGGAAAATTAACATCTTTAGAACTATACTAATTTAATAAAGACAGATATTTAAAGTAAATTATTTAAAATGATATTTTACCTGTAATAATTCTGCATGAATAAAATCTGCAATGTTTCTTCCATTCCAGAATTCAGGGATAATGTCATGTCTAAATTCTTCAGGTATATCATAATTCTTCTTAAGATCTAAAATATAATCATCTCCGAGTTCATCTTCCAAATTTTTCTCAAGTTTCTTTTTAAACTCTTGAAGTTCAGCCAATCTTTGCTTTTGTAATACTTTTTCTAAAAAACAAATTAAAATATTTAAAATACTAATTTGATGTTTATTAATAGTTTATCACGGAAAAAACATACCAGGTATACAAGAAGGTCTTTCTTTTTCATCTCGAGTTTTAGGTAATGCAACATGTAAACGGTTTAAAATTGAATCAACTTTCTTAGCTTGGATTTTATTTTCAATACGATAAGCTAAGAGAGTATCACAGGCCTAATAATACAAATAAAATATAAGCTATTAAGAACCAATGAGCAAATTATGCATAGATAAAACATTATATTACATTAAATTGATATCAAACTGTTTGATGAGTAAATAATGCTAAGCATTGGATTTTTAAATCATCTTGAAAAATGTGAATAAACTAGAAAATTTTTATTTGTTTTTGTTTCAAATCATAAAAAACTCTATTAAAATAAAAAATAGTGAAAAATAATAAAATTGAATGAGGCAATTTCAATAAAATGTTTTCCTATAAACATGTATACAACATCATATTATAACTAAATGTAAACCCAACACGCATAATATCAAAATAATTTATTTAAAAAAATATATAAATATATATATTTTCCCCGATTTAACATGGTATTACTATCTTAGATAGATATGTAAAAAAGGGACAATATTTTTAGATATAAGAATTAATTAAAATCAAATATTATTTCTATTAATAATACCTGCTGTTTTACATCCATAACTCCTTCATCAGTAATAGCTGACATCGGCAACAGTGGGACATTGTTTTTCTCAAAAATACTTAAAGCTTCACGGCTAGCCTCACTCAGCTGGTCCATAGGCGTAACATCAACTTTATTACACACTACTAAAAGTGGCTAAAATATAAAATAATAAAATACAATAACTTTAAATTGAATATTAAAATTTAATAAACAGTAATACAAAAATAATCTGTTGAAATAAACATTTAAGATCTTAATTATTTTAAAAAAAATTAGATGTTTTATTTAATTGTATAATTGAATGTGTAATATATATTGAAAAAATACATTTTTGGAATAGGTTAAGATTATTTTCTAATAAAGATGAAAGAGTAAAAATACCTAGTCACACTGTAAAAATTTGGTAAAAATATATTTTTAAATGTAAATTTAATACATGTCATTGACAATAAATAATTCAATCAAACTTATTATATTCCAACTTAACAATTTTAGCTTCAAGTACAACAAACTTAATTTATATAACTTACTTTATTTGTAAACAATGGTTTAATAGATTCATACAGCTTAACTTGTTCTGCAATTGAATGACCACATTGTTCAGAAATATCTATAAAGTAAAGAATAGCAGCTCTTAAATGGGCTAAAGCAGTAACAGCCTGCATTTCAATAACATTTCTCTCTTCTAAAGGATGATCTAATACTCCTGGAGTATCAACCACTTGCCATCGTAAATATTTATAATCTGTGTGTCCTACATATAAACTTTTTGTAGTAAATGCATATGAATGTACTTCAACATCAGCTCTTGTAATCTACAAAAGAAAATAAATTAACTAAAATATTCAGCATTACTACTTACAATTATTTACTTTATTTAAAAAACTGGATTTTCCAACATTAGGGAAACCACACAGAATTAATGTTCTAGTATATGGATCAATTGAAGGCAAACGTGATAAATGCTGACGGACTTGTTCTAGGTAAACTAAATTGGGAGCTTGACGCTTCATAATTGTAGCCATTCTAAATAATATGGTATATAAATGAAAAATAATTAAAACATTTTTTTTTGTAACAATGACTTACCGTCCAAGTGCAGCTTTTTTTAGCATTTTACAACGATATAAAGAATCACCAAATTTCATAAGACGAACATAATCCTTTCCAACACTAAAGTAAATGGGATATTTTTAATTTCATATAAATATATAGTACAATATATTATTACTTATCAATCAGATGTCTAGCTTGATTAAGTTGTCCAAGAGCAAGTTTGTAATGATCCTTGTCATATAGAATGTTCATTAAATCTGCATAAAATGGATGAATATTCTGTATACAAATTTTAAATTATTATTATTTAATCAATAAATTAATTTTTTATTAATAATAATTGCCATACATCTAGTTTTGGGAATTCTTGAATAATCATAGACAAACGTTCATTGAAATTTTGTTGAGTATATCGTACTTTACGCATGTAAAAAGATCGTATTCTTGATATTTTATAATGTTTATGGACAACAGTTGGAGTCTTACGTTGAGTTTTTGATAACATTATATTAACAAAATCCTAAAATCATACAAGAGTTAAGGATTATAATATTGTTAATAAAAACTTTGTTTTTCATTAGACATTTATTCATAATTGTATAATTATAAATTTACCTTTGCAGTCGGTACAACCGTGATCTTTTTGAAGTTGTACAACGGCATTTTGTCTAATTAATATAAATATTTCAAATGAAGTTGAAATTTTCACGTTATTAAAAAATATAAATACTACCTGAAAATATAGACACCACTGCGTTTTAATATTTTGCAAAAGGAAAGAAATTACAGAATTGTGGACATAAGACTTAACCTTATTTGAGTTGTGAGGCACAGGTTAGCCAACTGTATAGATTTTATTTCATTATCAAAACTTTGTGATTAAAATTTAAAAAAAAAAATACATGTATACATATATAATATACTATACAATTTAGAAATATTATACCATGATAAAAATAATAATATTTATGATAATAGTTATTATTTCTATAGTGTATTATACATTTTAAACAACTGTAACTACTACTGACAGAAAATTATTATGATTAATTTTAATCGTACAAAATAATTAAACAATAATGCATATAATTTGGAATTTCTGTTATTACTGTTCTATATGCCGCCATTTTTATTTCGGGATATCGATTTAATTATATCAAAAAACAATCGATAAATAACTACACAGGAATTATTTATATCAGCATACAAATTCATTTGTTTTATATCCTATGTCTATAATTTTATGATAAGGAATTGCGTGAGAATGCCAAAATCCAACAAAATATAGTAAATATCATTTGTTTAATTCTCTTGTTTTAATCATGTCAGTTAATCGATCGTAATTTTAACTATCGATAATAAGATATTACAAATACATAATTTTATACTCCCTGAGTTTGTAACCGGGAAGCTGATTAGTTTGTTTATGATTATATTGTGTTAGGTTACAAAATATAAATTCGTTCCTTCTTCATTTTCATATTTAGAATTAATATTTATTTAAATTCAATATTTAAATTATAAAATACAATCATGAGTAAAGCACATCCTCCAGAATTAAAAAGGTAACTAGAAATTACTAATTTGTTTAATATTTATTATTTTAACAATTGTAAAGGTAGTAGGTACAATGTCTCCCATCATAATTATTAACTGCTTACATGCCTTAATTTATTAAAATAAAATTTAAAACATTTGGTTGTACATTGTAAATAACTAAATAATAATACTTTAAACAGTTAACAAATTTTTTTATCTTTGATCCTAAGGAAAAAATGCATTTTGTACTTTTTAATAAAAACAAATTAAATTTTAAAAACACTTAAGTACATGTATGTCATTTAGATGAAAAAATTATATTAAAAAAACGCCAAAAATTATTTATTATATATTGAAAATCTTGGTGCGTTTTAAAGTAAAATATTTAATAGTAAGATTATTTTTTGAGAAAAAAATGAATTTTAATACTTTTACACATTTCTGTTTTCAGGTATTTAGACAAGAAACTACAATGTAAGAATATTTTTTCTATCACAATTATTTACTATATCTACGACATGATATTAATTTAATTTGTATTACAGTGAAACTAAATGCCAATAGACAAGTTTCTGGAGTACTACGTGGCTTTGACCCATTTATGAACCTTGTTTTAGATGAAACTGTAGAAAAAATCAAAGATGGTATTGTTAATAGTATTGGCATGGTGGTATGTTAATATTACTTAATTAATATCCTTAAATTTTCGTATGAATTACTTACAAATATTTTTATTTTTTACAGGTAATAAGAGGAGATAGCGTTCTTACAATAGAAGCATTGGATAGAATAGATCAACACTAAATAATAAAGTCTAATGTTTCCTATTTTATATTTGTACCATCTTTCAAATGTAATAACTAATAATGAATCAAATAACATCCAATGTTTACTTCAAAAGTTAATTTATAAAAAAATAAGAAGTACATAAATATGAAATGTAAAATAATATCTTTAAAATTAAATCATTCTTATTTATGAATTATTTATTTATTTATTAAATGAAAAAGTTAAAAAATGTTCATACATTTTTTACTGGACACACCATTAAAATACAGGAACATAAAATAATAATCTAAAATAACCATTATTCTTATAGAATACTCCAAGCCAAAGTTTTTTTCATATTTTTATTTTATACAGTATTTTATTATTCAATATACATAATACATTTCAATATTTTTTTCTGGAACAATGGTTTTCATTTCATTACTTTTTGTTTTCCTCTCTATTAAGTCTGTATTTAAATTGCATGCTATATTAGTCATTTGTTTCTCTATATTTTCTAATAAATCACAATTACTACATTCATTGACTTTTTGTAGTGTCTCCAACACTATTTTTTCCACTCTACTTTTCAGGTTTTTAAGTTTTTCTGATTTTCTATTTTGTTTGTTAAATGTATAATCAATATTTTCTGTAATATCTTTACTTAAATGGACGTTTTCAGTAGATCGTGTTAGACTAGAAGATTTTATACTTTTTTGTGTATATGATGTATGATCTGTATTAAAATGTAAACATTTGTCTTTATTATCTTCACACTGATAAGTCTGTGGAGTTGCTTGATAAAGTACAACCAAATGAATATGCTCGCATATTATCTTTTTTGATAAAAAATCATTACATGTACAAGAGTATGAATGATAGCATATGTTACAACAGGAATATGATGTACAATTTTCGTTACATGATAATTTATTTTTAGTAACATGATAGATATATTCGTTATAGATATTAAAAGAGGAAGTTGTAGATGAATTATTTCCCATAGAAATTTTCCAAGCATTTTCATAAATTGGATGTACTAATGATAACGAGAGTTGTGATGCAACAATATGTCTTTTATTATTCTCCAAAGTATATAGGGATACATTAGGAGATGTTTCAATCATTTTTTGAATAAGTTCATATTTATTTTTAGAAGTTTGTCTTAATTTAGGCAATAAAATTTTGACATTATACTTTCTTGAAATGTTTAATATATCTCTACGTTTTATTAAATGTTTCCGTTCAAGGGGTTTAGATGAACCATCTCCTTTATACATCAACAATATGTCTTCAATTTTAACACCTTCTAATAGTTTAGAAGCTATCTCTTGTTTATCAGTTTTAGGAATTCGTAAATGTATTAATTCGGCTTCATGTCCATAATGGGTATGATATATCCTAGCTTGAACTGTGTCCTCAATTTCATTTATAGTTAGCGTCATTGAAGATGTGCAATTGTTGTTGATTTTAAGAATCCCTTGTGATTTTAATTTTCGCCTTCGACTGTGTGCTGAACTTTGATACATACCTGAACGATTACAATACCAATATTCTACTTTACGTCCACTACGTGTTTCAGTTTTACGATGATAATAGCAACTGCAAGTTTTTGTTTCATAGTTTTCTTTCCAACGTAAAAATTCTGAAAAAGTAAATAAACAATATATTCAATATAAATTAGTATAACAACTTTAAGCAATTGTTCGCAATTCAAATTTTGAATAGATAAATTACTTTATTTTACTTTGAAATTCTAATTGTTGATATATTATGGTATAAATGAAATAGACATAATATTAAAACAATTTTAAATTTTATATTGCATCTAGAAAAAAAAAAAATAAGCTGGTACTGGAGACGAGAGTGACTACTGTTGTAGGTGAGAAGTTGGGAAGGTAGGATAAATAAAGTTATTTCATTAGTATCTGTAAGCAACAATAAACCAATGCTTGATTCCAAGCACAATTCAGTAATATATAATTTGAAGTGTCGTATTATTTTTTTGCGATTTTTGTTTAAATTTAATCTCAAAACACTAATTTAAAAAAAAAAGTCATCCTATGATTTTGGAAATTTGACCACGTCTAGGTAAATCCAATATAAGTATTATTACCAAGTTTCAAGTATCTATGTATATTTATAACCAAATTACCTCAAAAAATCAAATAGTCAACAAAAAAGGTATCATGTGATTTTTCAATTAAATCATTTTTTTTTGGTAGAAAACATCTTCTGTATTTTTGTAAAATAATGAAATAGTGAAATTATATGTTATTTTCCCACTTAAGTGCTTTTATTTAAAAAATGGCGTCGAAAATCAAAAAATGACTTCTCTAAAGTACAATTTAGACAACTTAAGCTTGCTACATGCGTACAATCTCAAATATTCTTATGGCTTGAGCAATACCAGTCTACATATTTTATTTTTAAATTAAAAACATGATTAAGATATTATATATAGACATTGTTCATGATTATCAAGTTCTTTATAATTGTGATGGTTGGTGAATGAAACTTCATTATTTAATTATTACTAGGACCCAGAACATGGTAACCTGAAAATATAAACAAATTACACGAAAAAAATGATTATTTTATTTGAAAAAAAGAAATAAAATTCATCAATGCTTTCAAAAACTGATTTTAAAAAAATAACAATAAATTAATAATGTAATTAACAAATATAATTCTATGAACCTTTTATCTTCCTTAAAATAAATATTTTATCTTTTGCTTGTTTTCTATTTTTGTACTAATTAAACTGTAAAAAGGAAGTTAAATTAAAATTAGGTATTCAGACAAATAAATATTAAATTTTGTACATTTAACGCCACATGTGAGAGCATATTGTGCTTTAAGTTGAGGCAAGCTGAAAATGTACTGTATGCACTGGTGCTTCCTCAACCCATCTCTTCCCCATCTATTCCATCAGTATTTGTGTACTGCTCGTCATTATGTATGTACAATGTATAGGCCAGATTTTAAACAAAGAAAATGTAAATAAACCTACAAATAGTAGGACAATGCATAAAATACACCATAATTAATAAAAAAATAATACTGAAAAAATGCCTAGTGAATTGTGTACTATTGAATTCTGCATGATTAAGTCAAATTTCTATAAAGACTAGGATTGAATGTAAACATTATAAAAAAAGATGTAAATGCATCACATTCTGGGCCCTAGTTAATACTTGATGTTTAATATAATTTTTTTTTTATAATACATGTTCTGAACTAAACATTAATATTTTTAATGCTTTTAATTAATTTAGTTTTCAGTAACTACCTAATAATAATATTGTAATTATTGATATTTGTACATTTACCCTTTAGGGTGTTTATATTAATATATTAGTAATAATATATTATATTATTACATATTATTATATTATATTATAATATAATATATTAATATATAATAATTAATAAAAAAATTATATGGTTTAATATATATGTTATAAAATATTATGTGGATTATTTCATTTTTGTTGTGTTGATAATTCTAAACAAGGTTTGTGGCATGCGTAATCACATGCATATTAAAAAAAAAATTAAAATGACACCACTGTCTATACATTAGTGTTGTTGAATAAACAAAGAAAGAAAATATGAAAAACCAATTACAAAATTCAAAAATACATCTTCTTAAGTTTTCAGGGAAATAGTAATTTGCCAAAAGAAGTATTGAATCTACGCCCAAAGAAAATATGATAGATAAAACATTTCAGAATTATAATAAAAGTTGAGTGTATCCAAAAAACCTAAACATATATGAGAATTAAGTACCTATAATTAGGCTTGCCATTCGCCCCCCAGTTTTAAGAGCATGTCCCAGCCGGTCATTCAATTTGTTAATAAAAGTTCTCAACGTATGAATGAAAATACAGTACGAGACCTGATGGTGTAAAATTAATTTTGGTTTAACTTGAAACAAATTTTAAAAAAAAATTAATAATGATACTACTCTGTTGAAGAAAATTAATTTTTGTTTATTCAGACTTTTTCAGAGAAAACAGTAATATGGACTTGTCTGGATCAATCAATTCTAGGCATTAAGTCCCATTAGTCTTGAATATAATATATACCTATCTATGGTTTTTCCTTTTCAACAATTTTGAAAAATGGACATCTTGTAGATAAGTAAATTTTTAAACAGACAAAATTATTTATATAAATCATTCATAATAATTTAAATTAAGTTTTCATACAAAATAAATAACACAAATTAAATTAAAATTACCAGTATATTTATTGAACTTTTTATCTTCAACATCAAATTGTATTTCATGTTTTTCAGTTAAATGTTGACGAAAGTCTCTAATGTACTTGAATGTTAATAAACATTCAGGTTCATTGCATTTAGTTTTGCCAGTTACAACTTGGTGTTCTGGGCGTAATTTACATTTTTTTATGTGTCTGTAATAACCACCTTTAGACTTAAATCGTTTTTCACATCCGCATTTAAATCGTTCAATTTTCTGATCCTTATAAGTACTTTGGTTATGATTAACAGATTGCGTTTCACATTTTATATTTGATAGTTGTAATAAATCTTCTTTTACTGGATAATTAACATCAAGATTATACTGGTTTTGAACATATTTACAAACACTTACATGTTTGCGAACTAGAGATTTGTTTTTATAAGCTTGACCACAAACACAAAAATAAGTAAAATGTTCGTTTTTAGACATTAAAATAAATAAGAATTTATGGTATGATTAAACATTAAATGGTATTTTATTATATTCTATAAAAAAACTTTTAATATATTCTTTCAAATATTCTTGTTTTTAATATTTAACTATACATAATATTATGTTCTTCTAAGGTGATAAGCTATTGTCTGGAAATGATAAGATTATGGCGTTGGGTGAATGAATGTCGAATGGGAAATTAGCTCTTGTTCCATAAACAAAATGTTCTAAAAAGCTTGGTTCCACATTTTTTGAAACAATAAACCATTGGAATAAGTATTTTGAGGAAAATGGTCATTGGAAGAAATATATTTTAGAATATGTATGAATTGGAAAATATAAGGTATGTTTCAAGGAAATAATATTATTGAAATAAATATCATTGAAATACAGTCTCAAGAGAACTAATAAATATTGTAACATTGGTGTTTTAGTCTACATTTTTCAAAATCACAAAATTAAAGTTGTTCCAAATCATCGCCGTCCGTTGTAAAAGACAGAATAGAAATTAAATTTGTAAGTAGGACTTTTTTAAATTTTTTTTATCGAACATAAGATATTTATAATTAACTAGCAAACTATGATTTACTTTTGTTAGATAATAGTATACCTAAATAATAATAATAGTAGGGGAGCGTGTAAAACAACCGAAAATAAATCAGCCGAACAGTATTTCTGCAGAAAAATATTTTGGCTGAACTGTATTTATTATTTAAGCCGAAAAATATTTGGGCCGATAGTATTTTATCCGAAAATATTACAGGCAACTGTAATAATGAAATAAGGTCAGATCATAGATATCTGTCGGTTAGATCTTCCAAATTTTAAAATAAAAAACAAGTTAACCAGATGCCCCAGGCAACCCACTTTTATGTTTTTTGAATTTTTATTTAATGAAGTTAATTGGAAAGTATATTAGTTTAGTTATTATAATAAATCCAACATGTGTAAGTGGATGTTTACCCACATTTGAATAAATTAAATACTTACAAATGGTTAAAATAAAAATAATAGGTAATAATTTTAAACTCAATTAAATAGACACAAACCACCATAAAATGTCTACAATTTTTCGGTCAGCCAGTTAGTGTCGTTTTTTGTGGCTCAAGTGCTCTTTGGAGAACATTTGTTTCAGTGAAATAAACTTGCATCACGTTGACAGTTTTCAAGATGTATTGCAAGGTGCAGGACAGAAGGCTTGTGTATAAAAAAACTAAAAATACGTTAGATAACTTCGTTGCTACTGATGTATCTAGCAATCCAGATCTGGATAGCTAGCCGGCAATTATCGGTTGACCGGTTTTCTGTGTTGAGGATTTATAGCTCCAGTTATGTATAGCGATTTGGTTGGTTTTAAAATTTAGTTGTCAATTTTAAAATATAATTGACATGTTATACATGTCAACAGTTTACTCCTATTGATTAAGAAGTCTCAATCACGTAATTATCGATAACCAGCATGGCTTCTATCCCGGTAAGTCTACCACATCTAGTGGCGTAGTTTTTTTCCACTATCATTTTAGATTTTCTTAAAGCCGGGTCTCAAGTCAATTTGGTCTTAATTGATTTTTCGAAAGCTTTCGACATCGTTGGTCATAGACTTTTCATTAAAGTTCTTGACAATTCTCTCCTTTCCTGGATTTCATCATATCTTAATGGTAGAAAACAATTCGTCTCCGTTAATAGTATTTCATTCGCTCTGTCTTTCATTTCCTCTGGTGTCCCGCAGGGTTTTAATTTCAGTCCACTTCTTTTCATTTTGTTCTTAAACTCCCTCAATGACAACCTAACTACTGCCAAGGCCCTTATATTTGTCGATGACATTAAGTTATTTATCAGAGTTAATTCTCCGCCTTCGTCTTCAATCCGACCTTGATTCTTTCTGTACTTACGTTAACAGGGTCAACTATTGTCTTAAAATCGGAAAAAAGTGCCACATTATGTCATTCACCAGAGGCTTTTCACCCATCTCCTACCACTATTCTCTTAACAGCTCCTTATTTAAGCGCGTCACTCTTGTAAAAGATTTAGATATCTATTTCACACCCAATTTGTCATTTGAGCACCATATTAATTTTATCATTTACCGAGCTCTAGGAGTTCTGAGTTTTTTCAAGTGAAACACCTTAGACTTTTCTTCTTACCTGTCTCCGTGCACTTTACTCATCACTTATTTGGCCAACATTTGAATATGACTTAGTAGTTTAGCATCCCCACTTCGCAAGCAACCAGCTTCGCATTGAGCGCATGCAAATTAAGTTTCTGTCAATCGCTGTCTACCGGCTAAAAATGTATCATACCGAATAAAATTATTCAATTATCCGTTCTATCCTTAACCTACCTACTCTTCATTCTCACCGTATTAAGGCTGATGTCTCCTTCACCTCTTCTCTTCTCGACGAGGCCATCAATGCCCCAGATGTACTGTCAACCATCGATTTCCGGGTCCCCACCTACTCCACCAGAACCCATCCCTTGTTCCACTTTCCTCAACACCGCACCTCTTCTAAGTTTAATAATTCCTTCCGCCACGCTTTTCGTCTACTCAATACTGCTTAGTCCGGTCCCTTTTCACTTTTTCTTCTAGGTTTAAATTACCCTTCTGCTATTATCTGTCACACTTCCCGCCTAGTACTAATTAGTAGTTAGTCTAAGGTCTTCATGTATCAAATTGTCAGTATTGGCGTTATAATTAATAAACAAAATAAAATAAATAAAATAATCATCATAAGTATTATATATTTTCTTTAATAATATTGTACGTATTTTCCCATGTTTTTCCTATTTTTCGGGAAAACTTCTGGGAAAATTAAAAAACGACCTCCTTAAGGTACCACCCGAGCAGATTTCTTTTCAGAAAAAGTATTACCATTGTAAATCGGAGAAAAATTGGAGGTAGAAAAGTTATCCACAGAAAATAAAATACACATCATTGTAAAACCAATACATTCCTCGCTCCACTCAGAATCTAAAATAATGCGTGTCCTTTAATGTGAAGTAGTAGTAAACGGAGATGAAAACATTCCGTATTATTAGGGTGCATTGTGTAAGTTTGACCAATAGCATCAGAAGCCTTAATACTGAATAATTTGGTACAGATAATCCACGGACTCGTTTTTTGACTCTTGTTATTACCATTACATGTACAATGTGTACAATTTTAGATTTGATTAATTTATTATTATTGATGTTAAATTTAAAACTTCTAAACAATTTTCGAGTACGACTACTGTTACATTGTATAACAATTATTTTAAAAGTGCTTGAAAACAGCCTTATTCGCTGCGACCACGGTTCGAGAAGAACAATGCTATTTGTTATTGTGTGACCAGGCCCGTAACCAGACCAAATCATCAGGTGGAGCGAACCCAATTTTACGGGGGACCGTTTTTGGGGGGCAACGATTAGGTTTAGGGGGAATACTCCCTTGCCCTCCCGTGGTTACGGGTCTATGTGACGTACTAAAAATACTAACAATTATGAATAATATAAAAATAAACAGCGTACTACAGTTTTTGGGATTTCAAAATACATATTTTTAAATGTATTTTAAATATATTTTTTTAATATATTTATAAATATATCAATAATAATTTTCTCTACAAAAATTAGAGTCGAAGAAATTTCTAACACACCTGAAAACATAATATTTAAATTAACCAAGCTCATTGTCATGAATATGATCAGAGAGTCAAGTCTCAGAAAAACATATACAAATGCAATTGAAAAAAGAAGATTTACACATAAAAGTATTCAGTTTTATTTTAAGACCTCTAAACTTTGTTAATACCCAATGGGTTTTCATTTGGGCATCATTTGGTTCAGAGGTACTAAAGTTGAGGAAAAGTTTACGCAGGAGACTGGCGTACGTTTTGACTTCGATTCTCACTTAGGTTTTTTGAACGCGAATGTACAACGGAAGTAACTTCATTAATAAAGCTAATACTGAGATCAGTTTCCTCAGTTTAAGTACGGCAATCCAATACCTGTGTTAAGTAGGCCTCTCCTTATCAACGAAATCGAACAGGACCAATTTCAAGTTAAATATTTTCATTTGTAAGTATTTATAAGTTGATATTCGAAATTTTTAACTTAAGTCCTCTCTCCCTGGCAAATTTTTAAAAATTTACCCCAGCCCCCTCCCTATATCAACCAAATTGAACTGGACCGATTTGAAGTTAAATATTTTTATTTTTGAGTGTTTATAAGTTAGTTTTCGGAATTTGTATGTCAAGTCCCTCCCGCCGTCGAATTTTCAAAAATTGGAGCTATGTGTGTATCTCAGTAAAACCGAAATACAAATCTAGAAAAAAATATAATCTTCTGTTATTTCGTTCTAAAGAGAAGCCAATTTCCAATCAATACATCAAACTTTTCTTCGTAACTTTGTTGAAATATATGTATTGTATAATATATCTGTGTATAAAAGTGTAGAGAAACGTATAGATAAGAATGTATACTGTATAATGAGAGATTTCTACTGATACTAAAATATAACGAGAGCACAAATTATTTTATTTTTTTTCTTATCAATAGTTGAAGAATAGTCTGCGGTCCTCCCATACACCCCAGAATAAAACGGAGTTGCTGGGAGATTGAATAAAACAATAATGGAAAAAGCAAGGTGATATAAACATGATATACATTGACATGTATGATGAGCGGAATCTACTAATTTTGACTATCGATTGTTTTGAAATCTATCGAATAAATTATTTGATAATTTTTATTCAGTAGTAGCACCGACTGGTTTTAATTATTGATAGATTAAAAAACAACCTGGTGTTTTTGACTCAATAATTTAAAAACAACCAAGTACTTTTTCAACTGAATATATATTATCAATAGAATGAACTACTCGATAGTCGGATAGTTTTCTTTCGTTAGTATTGGCACCGACTGATTTACAAAACAACCGAGTGATTTTAACTATCAATAATATAAAAACAACTGATTACTTTTTCAACTGAATAGATATTATCAACAGAATGAACCACTCGATAGTTGGTAGCCGATTGTGTCGATAGTCGATAACTATTTAAAAATAGATAGTTTGAAACTATCGAGTAGTTCGATAGTTTTCACTCGGTGGTGCCCATCACTATCAAATGCCTATTATAACGGCTTGCCCCGCAAACTCATTGTCGTACCCAAGCGGGTACCGGGTACAATTACGTCACATAGTCCAATTATATAAATATCACTAATAATTTATTACGAATAAAATATAAGTAAATAATAAACCAATGTTTTGATATTTGTATTTTTCGACCTATAAATAGATTTTATTTTATTATTATTTAAACCAGAGATCTTTGTGGGCTCAAGCCCTATTTATCTGAGGATTCTATTTACTTCCATGATGATGTATCAATTAAATTTAAACAAGGAAATGCGGGGAGAATCAGTTACAACAGTAACATACTTAATTAATCCAAGTCTAACAATATAGCACTAGAAAGAGTTACCTCAGCCAAACTATATGATACAGAACCAAGATCAATGTTGAACATCTTAGAATTTTCGGTTCAGATGCATTTTTACACATTCCAACAGAAAAGAGAACTAAAGTGAACAACAAATGGTTGGAAAATGGCACACAACGGGTATGGAATATGTTATGAACTGTTAGAGAAATTCAATGTGATCAACTGCAAACCAAATGTCAATGATATGCATCACCTAGCTCCAATTTTTGAAATTTCTCCAGCGTAAAGGGACTTGACTAATAAATTCTGAAAACTAACCTACAAATGCCTACTTAAAAATAAAGATTTTTAACTTACAATCGGTTGGGTTCAATTTTGTTTATATAAGGGGGGAGGGGGTGGCTGGGTTGAATTTTTGAACATTCGCCAACGAGAGAGGGGGGGTTGGATTACAAATTCCAAAAATCAACTTACAAATGAAGGTATTTGACTTAAAATCGGTCCTATTCGATTTAGTTAATATAGCACATCACTTTTATTACGTTTTTTTTAATTTCTGGATCGCTATACATCTTCAGAATGTTTTGATGAATTTTTTTTTTGTAATAATTTCTAATAGATTATGGTAGTGTGATGTCAAATAAACAATATTTCAAATTCCGAATTATTGGTTTTTAAAAACGAATCACAGTTTTGAATTTATCATTAAGTATTTACACTACATTTTAAGATAAAAATACTAATGTTAGCGATTAGTAGTGTGTTTATTGTTATTAGTGATCATGGCTGCGTCTAGTTAAATCAAATTATATTGTGTTTATACATTTTTTAAAGAAGAAGTAAAATTAGTCAAAAGGGGTGAAAATGCATATGAAAGTGAGCATGTGAAGGAATGTATTTTTGTGGATAATAATTTAAAAGGTGTAGTTAAAGCTAGTATGAGAGATCAAATATACTCTACATACAAGTAAATCAATTAATAATAATATATATTTATGTATAGTAAATATATTTAAGTATTATAGCTGTATGCCCGTATTGATGAATAAATAACTTCAATATATTAACATTAATATAGTTGCATTAATCATAAATACTATTACTTATTAATATTTATCCATAGCCATGATGTTTTCGAAATTTTAAAAAGTATTTTACACAAGTCTGTTAAACAATATGAAAAAATTTAATGAAGAAATAATTTTATATAAATGTTATAGTTGGTCAAAAAAAGTTCCTCCGCCTCTTTTGACCACAAAACCAATTAATGCGAGATATCCTATTCCTAAAAATAAAAAAAAATGTCTATACTATAGCTACTTTTGATAGCAATGTAAAATCTGATGTATTTTCTACACTAAGCCACCATATTCATAGTATTGGTTTAATATGGTTTCTTTCTCTTGAACCATTATTAACACCATTTATTGAAATAAAAGATATTATTAGATCTTCAGAATTTGAGAATGCTACACATAGAAAACAGTTTTTACTAAGTAAATTTAATGTGCCTTCACACTATATTGTGTCATCCATAATCTAGAACGTAGTATTAAAATTCCAGTGTTTTGATTGACTGAACATTGTGGTCATCTAATTAGTTTACCATGATATCCGGCATTACCAGAAAGTTGAAAAAAATTCAACTTTTCCATCGTGCAATAACAGTGGTTTAATTGTTATCAACTACCTTCTAAACAAGGTTTTCTTCAAAAGATTAATAATAATTAGTTTTATAAATTATAATATAAATTGTTGAAAATGTCTTCATTTGTTCAAGTATGATTATTATATTATTGTTTATGTAATTATGTATGCACTATTCAATGTAATAATTAACTATAGCCTAGAATTATTGAATTCTTTCTGTATAATAAAAAACAAAATGGTATTCTAGACCATTGTTCGTTAGCATACAAATATTTAAATATCATTGTTATTATTATTTAATGTATTCTTGAACAATTTAAATATCTATTTGGTGAATTTTCAAATTTTAATTTTTTATTAATTACTTGAAGGTATAAATATTTTGTATTGTATAGAAATCACTCTGTAAATTATGTAAAGTGTTTATTATTAAAAACCAACATCTGCTTGAATTTAAAAACAAGTAATGGTATTTTTGTATTTTATTCTGTTTGAAATGTTGAACTTGTATATTTTAAACTAATATTATTTATTATAAACTATTATCATCATCAACTATATTATCTATACATAGGCCACCACATACTATACTAAAATGATAAAATAAGGTTACAATCGATGGATACCATTCAACCAAGATCACGTGATGAAAAAATCAATACGATGAATTTATGGATAACACGATATAGTGTTATGACACCTTTAGAATGACGAACGAATTAAAAAGTTTTGCTTCAGAAACCATTGGACATTTAAATGTTAACAATAAATTCATTGTGGTTAATTAAAAGAAGGTTTAGAATTACAATTTTGGACTAATATTAAATACGATTGAATGTAATAGATACCCACAATCTCTTTTCAAAAAGCTTATTGAAAAGTATGGTACGTTAGATGGCATAAAAGCTATGTAATCGGGTAGAGAAATTGAAAAACACGGAATAGAAGAATTTGAATAAGTAACTGAAAAAATAAGAATAATAAATCACATTATATTTTATGATGAATGTAGTTTTGTAAGAATCAACAAGAATCATAAATACTATGCACAAATCTAAAGACAACTTTGTATCATAAAAAGACAATTTTTTTATTTAATTACATAGACAATTAAGGATTTGGTTATAATTAAAGTTTCCAAACATAAACAACGAGTTGAAAATATTGATAAAAATAAACACTTTTTTTAAGGAGTTTATAAATTGTTATTATTTGTAAAAATTATTATTAAAAATTATTTGTTAAAATAATGCTTTTTGATTTACATTTATTATTACAATGTGTATTTTGTTAACTTATTTTAATCAAAGCATTGTCAACTGTTATCTAGAGAAACTAAATCAATAAAAAAACTAGGCAGTTTAATTTTAAATTAAAAATGTTGAGTCAACCGTTTAAATAGATACGTAATTTATCAATTGTTAAAATAAATCAATATTCGCTGTTTTTATTAAAAAAAAGAACGTTAAATTAAAATAAAAAATACAAATACCGTACACCGTTACTTATACATGGAAACTTCATAACATAAATGCAATTTTCACAAAAACTTTTAAACTGCCCAATTTTCATAGAGAAATCGGTTTATTTGGAATCAGACATCCTTATCACCAATTGATTATATTATCATGATCAAGGCGCTTATAGTACATGGTGAGCCCATTTCGACTGTTATCACACATTTTCCTTTTTTTCTTTTCAAAGAAAATTAAAATGGACGTCGTAGTTACCCAGTGTTGCCACTAGGACTAATTAATTATTAACCTAACATTTTGATAAACTGTTTTGTATGAGATTAATAAATACATATTAAGACGCCATTCCCGCTAAAATCAAATGACGGATTCCTCAATATAATAATATAATATAAAATAAATAGAAACAATTATATTAACAATTTGTAAACAAAAACATCATGATTATTCTATTTTATTCTATTCTATTATTCTATCACACACTCTCCTATGCATTTTTTATCTCCTATGTACTTTCTATAAAACAAAACAAATAAAAATATAACTTCTTAATAAAAAATAGTTATTAATTTAATAAGAATTAATAACAAAATTGTTTCTTTTTTTCTAGTACCTAGTCGTTTCTGTAAATACCTCATTTTATACATAAAATTACATACAGTTTAATTAAAATAAGAATAACCACTAGAAATACAATACAATTAATATTATAATAATGTTAATTTAACTAAATAAATAAAAGTATTTATAGGTAACAGCTATTTTATAAATTATTTGAGCTGCTGTCAAGTTTTATCGGGTAGTATATAGGAGAAAGTAAGGTACAGCAGGAAGGACGTGGAAGGTGGAAAATACATTTACGATACTGAGAGAATAAGAAGGAAACGGGATAACTTAATTGATATACAGGAACAGGTAAAAATGTCTAGACATTAGTTTTTACATGGCTCTACGGCTTCGCTCCCTGGCCACAGGTACTCCTTAACAGGATACAGAATTCTGGGAGTTCGGCTCAAGAGACTTTTTCGTGTTTCATGAGTTGTCTATAATTTTATTTTATTTTATTCTGTGTTTGAATTAAATTGTGTAATTTATAATATTTTATTAAAATGCCGAAAAAACACTATTTGGTTTATTTGGTTTTTATCCAAGAATTTATAGATCCACTTAGTAATAACTTGGATTGTTTGCTTTTAACATTCTTCAAAAAAGTAATCGTATAAGAATTGCACAAATTAAATAAATAATAAAGTATATATTTATGTAAAACAGCCAATAAGTGTACAAAAAAACACATTTTTAATACCTATCAAAATATATTTTCTTTAGCAAAAGTCATAATAATGTTCATTTTGTAATTTTTAATAAACTATAAAACACCAGTGTTTGAAGACAAACTTGAATGGGTATAACATATAAACATGGGTTGATAGTAAAAGATTATATAATTGACCAGAAAAATAAAAATGTATTAGGAAACATACAAAATCTAAAAAAAGGGGGCACCGGGTAGATGGCCAGAACTGACGAGACCTGACGGACGTGGGTACCTGGATGGGTGGTTGATATGTGGGTTCACTCCAGACAGCGCGTGGATCACAATGGCGGAGATAGAGCGCGTTTTATAATATGGAGACAAATGGGTATGGTGACGTCGCCCGCGAGCATGAGCATACAGAATAAACTCCGCCAACACAATAGAATATTTCACCAATAGGGTAGCAAGCGGCCGGTAGCGAATACCGTATACGGTCGTGACATGGCGAGAGTTTATCGCAAACTGGTGCGATGCACGAACGTGCACTTCGGATACAACATAGTTAGGCAACGAAGGTAAAGTAGTATATTATTTTTTAAAGGATATAAATTCGGTTAAAAAGTTGTAATATGAAATAAAACTATTACACCAATTAAAACAATTATCGATAAAAGATGTAAAAGATTATAAATAAGTACCTAGGTAATAACCCATAGATTTAACAATACAACAATAAGTTTTTAATATTAAATTGGCTTAATTCTGATTAATTATAATAAAGCCACCAAAGGGAGTATGACTATCTTGTTTTACCAATATTTGTAAAATATATTTGTGATATTCATCAGTTTATCAAAATGTACGGTTAATAATTGACTAGTTCTTATGGTTACAATGGATAACCTCAGGACATACATTTAAAAAAGTAATCTAAATTAAAATTTAATGATCGAACGTGACCGCGGTCGGATATCACCGTACGTAGTTGTACGGGCAACTATCCCAAAATCGGTGTTACGCATACCGTACGACGATGTGATCACAGTCGATCCATGTCTGATATAATAAGTACCTTGATCATGACGTCATATAAACAATACTCTATACAATAATATTGGAAAAAAATCAGTTTTCATAGACACAAGCCAGCATGCTGTTGATCACATTGAGACAAATATCCTTCTTTCTGTAGTATCCAGGTTCCTTATAGCTGTGAATAAAATATTTAAAATATTATGTAAGTATAGTTTGTAAACTATAACTACTTATTATTTAGTTATTTAGTATTATTATTTATAATATATTTTCTTATAAAATATATAGGTATTTTATGGTCGGGAGTAGCTATTTTTAATAACATTATGCATAGCGCCGTTACGATTATACAAAATGAAAAAAAACTGTTAGAACAGAACGTTCTCAAGATTTTTTATTGAAGGGATGTATTAAAAAGTGAGCTGTGAGTGCTAAGTTCCTACTCACTCTTTCTTGTATAAAAACAATTTACATTCAATTCCAAAATATTATGTTTTTTACTAATATATTAAATTTAAAAAAAAAATTATATACATTTTTCTAAATTTTACTGAATTTTACTTATTAATAATTTATATCAACATAAAATACCTACCATAGAGTAAAATCTATACTACATATGAACGCAGCTGAATGCCGATTTTAGAATAAAAACAGTGATAACAAAGATATTAATCTATTACTGTGGTTTGTAATCTGTATAACAATCATGTGGAAAATGATAAAGAGTCAAAAACAAATTTATTCATTACAAGTTACAATTAATATTTATTTTTTTCAAGGTGGATTAATAAGGTGTAATCACTTTCAAACGCCCGCCTAAGATAAATTGAAAACATTACTGCAGTTAAAATTACCACTGGGTTCGCTGCCTACCCAATGGAGGACCAGAAATATTATTAACTGTATGTATTTTAATAGGAAAATGATTAAAATAATGGAAATTTTCTATTTTTAAATTCTGAATGTAGCGAAGAGTGCATCGGTTTTACTAAGATGTATATTTTTTTTTTATACTATATAAAAATTTTACCAGAAATTTTGCACAAATATATACCCAAGATAGTACGTTTGGGAGATAATTTTTTTCTTTCCTAAGTGGTTTTCCTAATATCTGGAAAAACCAGAATAAAACGCAAGAAAAACTGTGAAATTTATGAAAATAATGCTTTTAACGGAAAACTTATATTTGCCTTTTCTAATCGGTCACGCGTTTTATTACTGCATGTGTGTTTTTCACCTACCTATCAATAGTTTATTATTAACATTTATTATTAATATTATTTTTAACATGCGGTAAAATCGACACGCGACTGTTTTCTAAATATCGCGTGATAATTTTACGGCGCAACATTCATGAATTATGCTCTATTCATTTTAACAAAACGCGCCGAAAATTTACGGTGCAGTAAAAATGTAGCACGGTAAATTAACGCCAGTGTGTTTCCAGCCTAAGAGTTCAGAGTATAAATTGTTATTGAACTAAAAACAACCTCCTGCTCCTGTAGTCATAATCACGATTTTAAGATAATAATATCGTATTCATACTAATATAATATTATTATTGGATTATTTAAGTTCTTAACCCAACTAATGTGATTATTGCGATAACATATACAAGAAGAGAAACTTAAAATAAATAAATAATTTGAGGAAATAATATTTTAATCTTATAATTGTCATAATATGTTATGTTAAACAATATATTATATTCTTTCTCAATTTAAGATAATTCAACAATTTTTACTGTCGGATTATCAGAGTAAGGGAGGGGGACAAAATGATACCTTTGCTCCACACAAAATTGCCAGGAGGCGAATACCCCTCACAATTACGCCACTGATTATTGTCAACAACTATGGTAAAAATTATGGTGAATAACAATTATATAATAAAATATAAATGTTTGAGGTGATATTAAGGGCTTTTAAGGATTTAAACAATATAGTTCATTTTATGTGCAGAGAAGTACAATAAAAAAGAATGTGGAATAGGTCACAAGAACTTTCAGTTAAATAGTATAAAATAGTTATGTATAATATTATTCATGAATAATAGAATATAATATAGGTACCTGGTATATTTCAATAGGTAACTGTTGCTTGAACAAGTTGATATGATTATTAATAGGAGGTAGGTTGTACTCGTAATTACTTTTGGTAATAGGTAATAATAATACTTTTGTTAATAATATAATTATATTACTAAAATATATTTTATTATGGTCTAGAATTCTTTTTTTAGTTAGACATTTCGTTATAATATTTTCTACATCAAAAATCATTCTAGTATTTAAATAAAATTGCATAATGCATTTCGTAAATTCTTAATTATGATTCGGCCAACTTTAGACCTAAACCCAATGCCTTCAAATATTACTCCATTTATAACTATACATTACAAATGAAAAAAATGATACATATTTATGATAAGTATGTATAGGGAAACATGCATTATTAAAAATGATTAAGCATACTTATTGACATATACCTGGTTGGTACATATATTATATTATTCGTGAATAATATCATAAATAACTATTTTATAAAATTATATTATGTATTTTATGTATTAATAAATATAGCATAATTTATCTTTATAAGTGTATCATTTTAAACATACTTTTACAATAAAAAAAAGACGGACATACTTTGCACGTGAGTGCAGTGACTTTTGTAGATGCAAAGTTTGAAATGTAGGATACAAACGGAAATTTATTGTATACCTGAAAGGAACGATGAACTATTGCTAACGAAAAAACGATTCTGAGCAGAGTTCAGTTGATAGTGTTGCTTTGTCAACAATATATATGTCATATTATGGTAAAATGATTACAACAATGTGCGTTTCCATGACAACAATGATTATTTAAAAAATATTTAAAAATAACAAAAAATAAATAAAAACGGTTGCCTTATTTTTAATCAAATAAACAAATAAAAGTTAACTAAAATCCTTTATTGCCTCCTTATTATCAGAGAAGCTGTAAGAAATGTTGAGGGGATTAGAGGAGATTTCGGAAGTTATAACCTTCTTAGTCTCCCGCATCCTACGCCTGTGCCCCCATTTCTTCTACAAGGACGTAAGAACGTTAAAGTGAACATAAAAAATAACGTGTCATCTAGATAGTAGAGGTAAGTATTGTTTATATCATTGGCCTACCATTGTTTTATCTTCCGAGAGAAGAGCACGGTCTTAGAAGATCGTGGAATATAGAATACTCCGGTATTAAACAGAAATATAAATACAAATAATAAACATGATAATATTGTTAATTATTATTTTTCAAAATGTGCAATTTGTCTATAATCGGGTAAATAATATATAACCTATATAACTTATTAAAATTAATTTAAGTCGGTTTAAACTGATATTGTAAATGAAATAATACATTTTTAAAAATATTAAATTTTGAACCTACATAAATTTTACCCTGCCATATTACAGTAATACATTTTATTAATACCTACCCATATATATTCTTTTTAGCAAAAATTTAGCTTGCTACTTTTTTAAATTTAATTTTAAAGTAGCGTAATACATTTGAAAAAAAAAGTAACTTCCCGACCACTACTTATATTTATTGAATTTTATAAAGAAGTTACCTTGAATCATATATCGAATAAGTTTCTACCTCGGTCTTCGGCTTACAATATTCTAGTTTTACTGACCACGGGTTTTCTACTTTCTTTGGTAAGGCAACTCGACGGTAGCTTGTCCGTTGTACAGTATTCAAATCCATGATTTCTTTAGGTGCGTTGTAACTAGAAATAATGAAAATGTGCAAAATATTGAGTCTGATACCGATAGCCGATATTGGTACTATCAGTATATCGGATGTCGATTTTTTTATCAAGCCAATAGTAAAACCAATAAAATGTACAATGCAAGTCTCATATCCATTTGTAATGATAGTGGTTATAGCGAGAATGCTATAGAATATAGACATTCCGAACAAACTCCTTATAAACTACGATTTATCACTGCCCACCAGTGGGGCGATATCGCCCCCACTGAGAACCACTGGTCTACAATATAATGAGAACTCACAAATTTCAAACCATCTTTATATGTTTTCCTAATTTATAGAGTACGTTTCGGTGAGAATTTCGTAAATTTGTAAAGTTCTGTTTTTAAGCGCCTAAATTAAAATTCAAATATTGCCTGCGAACTCATTATTTTACCGTAATAGCTTTGTTCATCTTAACGAATACAAGAAACTTGTTGGTAAAAACTGGTACAAATTTCACCTTGAAAATCAAACCGGTTGGAATTTGAAAAATGTTTTGGGGTAATCGGTGTTAAAATTAATGACACCGGTTTAATTTGTTTGCACTATCACGTGCATATGGTGCAAACTAGAGATTATCTAGGCTCTCTAGTGCAAACTATTTACACCGGTTTCATCCCCTCTAATTTCCCTCTCGAAATAATAAACGAACAGATAAATAATAATAATAATTTAATTAATAACAATTAATACCTATTCAAATTAATATTTATTAAGTACTTATTAGCGGGAAATGGGAAGTATAGATAGGCAATACACTAATAATTTAAATAATTGATAGTAGTATTACCATTGTTATTTTTGGACAATGGTGAGAGTGTACATCAATTTCCATCGTCGAATATCTATATACTATGGAAGGTGTATAATGCATATTTGCCATATAATAAAAGGGAGCGGCCTAATAAGCTAACATTGTGATACCGTTTAATTTTATTTACACTATACTCCTTCCATAGTATATAATTCAGTAATCTATACCGATATAAAATAATCGGTACCAAGTGTTAGTAAACCAGTACAACGGTTTGTACCAACGAATTTCTAGATAGTGTACACCAGGGCCTAAAATAAAAAGTAATGTATGGTATGCTTATATGCACTCCCGCTAAAACCACAGATATCATTATACTTATACTTATGCTAAAACACACAATATTGGATAACAATCATGCCGCCTGATAAATCAACCGTCTGCTGCGTCTCCCGCAAACACACATGTCTCCCCTCTACCTACTGCTAACAACTTCCCGCAAAATCTATAAATGTCCACGATATATTTTTCTGCAATAGATTATGTGAATATTTTATTCATGGATTATTAGTCCGTGCTTTTAATTTTAAGCACGATTTAAGATATCTTAAACCGTGATGTTAAGATATTGTCAATATTATAAATGCTATCGATGAATAACAATTTCTTTTCCCTCTATTAAATCCATCGGCCAACAGTAACCTCCAGCAGTCCGACATTATTACCGTATACTCTAATAAAATACCAATTATCATTCTCTCTTTCTCCGTTTGTGTCGTGCATTCGACATTCATTTCGCACAACATTTTTACTGCTCAAGAGCAGCTCTCTGGAGCGTAGATTTTGTATGCTGTTTACAACCATCAACATAGCGGCTTAAACCACGAAAATCTTCTAAGAACCTTCGGCCATACGGTTGTAATAACGAGTTAATTATAAACTATTTTTATTTATAATTTACTATAAGTAGCTCGCTGACCGCTGGCTCACAGCTTGTAAGTATAATAGATACAGAATAATATACGTACCGTTCGTTCGGTTTGTAATTTTCAACAGCTATGATAGCCACCGGTCCGTATGAACAACCCGTGACTGTTTTTGTTTCCATGGGACAGGAATACGTAGACAGATTACCCTTAGGTTTGAATTTTTCTTCGCGTCCCGAAACGCACGGTAGATAAAAACAATCTTGTGTCGTTGTCACGAATGACATGGGGCCTTTGCCCCCGAGACAATGATTTTTGGGAGTGATTTTTTTTACTACGGGCGCGCACTTTCCCAGGTAACTTGTCTGTGGGAACAATTAATAAAGGTTAACGTTTATAATAATAAATAACGCAACACCCGTTGGTATTCTGCGGGTTTTATTAAGCTAAAATCCTATCACGAACTTGTTGAACGGTTTTGTTTTGAAACTCGCCAGCCATGGTGATGTGATCTTTTCGTTTGATTGGTTTTTCTCTTGGCCCACACAAAGGCTGGGCGAAAGAACAGTTGTATATTGTGCTTTTAGCGAAACATTCGTTGCTCACAGATAGGTTCTACACAACGGTAATAATATAAATGAGAGGTGGGCGTTGAAAAGTCCAATAATATACTACACCTCATTCTCAACCTAACACAGATTTATTTGTAAAAAGCCAAAAACGTGCAATATTCTTAAACATACAATCAGGCCCGTACTGGTTACAGAGGGGCGAGGGCGGTAGTATACAAGTATAGTATTAAGGACTTTGTCCTTCAGTTTAAAAATGATTAATACATGTTAAAATTTTCACACAACTAAATGTGAAATCGATCGTCGCACGCAAAAGCCATTAATACGGGTGTGGCGATACCGAAGACGTTTTCACGCAATAACGGATAATACGTGTTGATTGGTCAAGAGGAAAACGTGTTCGGGTACGGACAATGCGCCATCAAGAGCCAACGACGACGACGTCCGCTACCACCTAGGCCCTGACCAAGGTGATAAAACATATTATATACGACGACTAGGAGAACCGAAAAGGAGACTCAATTCAGGACAACGGAGGGTAATCACGTCCACCTCACGACGCCAACCTTTCAATCATTTATACATTATTATTATACCTGGTAATAAAACTAAGTCTGCTGAAGCTATTTGCGAATTATTAATAAAAACTAATTTTAGACTTTGAATACTTGTTTAATTTCCCATCCAAAGGCTGTTTCCGAAAGGCATGTGACAATAATATAGAATATAAGGTAGAACGTAGTTAAGCTATACATGAAATAATAATAGTTTTCTCCAAAATAAATTGGACATAAAGACAAATATTGGTGTTCCAGAGTTAAAATAATAAATTATTATGTTTAATTTTACGAGTAATAGGAGCTCGTGAAGTTAGAATTAGTTTCCAAGATTCAATTTTCTTTGTCGGGCGCAAATTAATATTAAGTCTCACAGAGCGCATAGGGAAACCTCCCAGTGTCCCTGTGGGCCAGTACAGACCTGCCTATAGTATTGAATATTACGTAAAAGCTAGAATATAGTTTTGAAAAATCAATAAAACAAGTATAAAAGAAGGATATATTAATATTTAAAAATATATTGACAGAATACTCCTAGGAAATAGTGACATAATAAAGTACCACTAAAATAGCACTAATAGAGGAATAGATGTACCTATCATATTATACATCATACCTAAACCTACAATACATAATAGAAAAAAAAATAGTAAAAACAATTATTGTACGTAGATACTCACCGGTTTTGGTTTAAAAGGTTCCGGTCGACTCGGTTGAAAGTATGATTTATATTCACGCTGGAAACAGAAAGACCACGGAATTAATGTCATTTTATTAAGCCTTCATGCATAATAATTACCTATATTCCTTTATTAATTTTTAGTTTTAATGTGTACACATTTTTATGAGACGATATTTTTAATAGGAAATATTATACAATTGACAGGTCTAAGAAAACCGATGTAAACGGTAGCGTCTGTCTATCGAGAACCCAAACTTCTATAATATGGTCCCAGCGCCGCGTCCAAATACGCTGCTTTCGTTATTGGGATTATAGCAGCCTTGATAATACGCTGTGGGGGATGCGTCGATTCCAGGAATGGATTGGGACTTAAGAGTTCAGACAGGCCCGGTAAATGTATAATATGCAGCAGCCCACTAGCAGACCCGTATTTCATGAGATAATAGTAGATAACTTATTGCCTTGTTTACACATCGGTTTGTCTATCACCTACCATCTTGCTTTGCGAAGCTTTTTATAAAAAAAATATCGAGGGACCTACCGAAAAAAAAAATCGTCTACACATGACATATATAGTATATATAGTACACAAAATATTTGTTGCTCCAGCGGCCCAATTTAACTAGTTTTAGTACGCGACGCATCGGGAGTTTTCCGATTGCTCGATGGCCCGATCCGTGCGTGGTCAATTCCTGTCCAAACAAATAATTTTAAAAATATCTAACCTTTATTTTGCGTTCCGGAATAGTATTGTATCCGGGCAAACAGCTTTTAGGAAGAGCGTTCCGAATCTTACAGCACTAAAACATAAAATATTATAATAAATAATAAAATAATAATTTTGTCGTTATATCGGCCGGTGTTAAACACGTACCTCTGCGGCGTATTTTATGGAATGAGCCATTTTTGGTAATAAGTTGATGTTCTTGATCGATATATTAACGAGAAAATTATTATTAAAACGTATTCAATATTACGATGAAATAAAAATTAAACAATAATAATATGTAATAATGATTGTAGTATTGTAATAGTAATTATATTAGCGGTTGCCGTGGGTGTTGTTTTCAAAACGGTCGTTTGTTATTTCAGCTGGTATACATAAATATCATAATTTATTTAATTAATTTACGCATAATCGAGCTATTTAATACGGAACATTTAAAACGAATGTTTACAATATTAACTAAGTTAAAAGTAGGTACATAACAATAATTGTTTATTTGTTTAACACAAACATTGAAAAAAGAAAAATAAAAAAAATAAATTTAAGGCTCAAGGAATAAGCAGCATTTAAGACACAATATTATATATTGTAAACTATTTTTATTTATAATTTACCATAAGTAGCTCGCCGACCGCTCGTAAATATAATAAATAATATTATGTACTTACCGTTCGTTCGGTTTGTAATTTTCAACAGAGATGATAACCACCGGTCCGTATGAACAACCTAACCCGTGACTGTTTTTGTTTCCATAGGACACGAATACGTGGACAGATTTTCTTTTGGTTTGAATTTTTTTTCGCGTCCTGAAACACACGGTGGATAAAAACCATTTTCCACGGTGGTTATGAATGACAAATTGGCTTTTCTCGAGGTCCACATAAAGATCGTGCAAAATGTATAGACTATGTTTTTAGCGAAACAGAAATGTTCTACACAATATATAAATTACTGTATTATTAATTATTTATGTGCTATGAATGTTCACATAAACCTTATAATTTTAAGTTTCATCTCCGATGATTTAAAACGTAGATTAAGGCTTAAACTATACGTTAGACTATACAACACATTTGTTGTAATCCGTATGCATTGTGAAAACATATTATTTTAACATGTTGCATATTCGTTACAATAGGCATTGAAGGGTTAAAACGGTTTACAAAATGTTCACTTAACCGATTTAATACTATGGATTTATAAACGGGCAAGTGTTTCAAACCGTTTTAACGCCATCATATAAACATATTAACTGTAACTATATCGGCAAAATCCATGATGAGACTGAGCAATTATTATTGCGCGCGCCCTCCTACATAGTGTGACACGATAGTTTCGTTGTATATGTGAGCGCGGTTATGATCAAACTGTTGCGTAACTATCGCGAGGCTGAAAGTTACCTGTCAGCGACTAGCCTAATGCCTGCCATACACGCTACGGTTTACCTGAGAGGTCTGCCTGCGCAGGTAGGTCGGAGCGTGCGTGGGAATAGACCTGTGCAGTTTTTTCGATTTGTACAGGCGACCGGCGCAAAATCGAAAATCAATTTTTTTTAGTGACATCGTACGGTACACCGGAAAGTCTCCATACACGCTGGTTGAACTGCACAGGTAACCTCTGGTAAACCGTGTGTAACACACACTGTGCGTACATATTGATATTCAATGGAATTAATAAGATTACCGGAAAATACTAAAATAGTACAAACAAGTATTATGGGATTTTATTAATAGAAAATAATATTTGCTCTTGCGGTCAGTGTTGTTTATTTTGTTTTTCGTTTGTTATTATAAATCGCGATTTCTCATGAAATATTGATCATAGGAAAAATGTTTAAGATACTTTTTTTTAGTAAATTACTTGATTTACAAATTATGTGAAACTATTTTTAAAATACTTAAAGTTTAAGAGATATATGAGAAAAACCTATTTTTGTGACCTTTGACCTCGGATACATTTTTTAGCATCTGTAGGATCGACGGAGACTTTTGATATTTCATTTGTAATGATGTACTTGAGGTATGTACCAATTTTCATCTCTTTGTGAATTATTTTGAAGTTAAATGCTTATTTTGACTGAACCATTGTAGCTAGTATAGGTAAAAAACTTCAAATTTAATGCTAGGGGAAAATATTTTGTTAAGTTCTAGTAGATCCGAAATGTCCATACTTTGGTTGTCTTTATTTTGTCATAAACTTTACCAACTTTCATTTTCAATTTTTTAAAAATTATAAATATTTGTAATGCTTTCAGTGTTCTCTTCTTTTTTTGTTTTTATAAATAATGTTGAATGAAGATGTCATAATGAAAAAGCAATACTATTATCTTTTTAAATCTTTCTTTGATAGATTAAATTATTGATTTGAAATATGACACAAAAACTGATACTCAATAATAGTCTTTGGGAGTTTCATATTATGGATAATTGTTTCTGTAAGATTGTTTTTCAGTTACTCTGGGACAAATAATAGTAAAACCTAAATCATTTATTATACATTTTACATCAGTAAATAATTAATCAAAGATTTCATTTTTATTTATTCTATTACATTTTAACATTTCTTATAATTTGTCTAAATGTTTTCAAACTTTATAAAGTTTCATTGATATGCCTTATAAAATATTAGTGAACAATTCTAAGATAGTACTGTATTTTGCAATTATTGTAGTTATAAATGAAAAATTTGAGGTTGAAGAATATAAATAAAGTGCACATTGTCTTGAGTTCAAATTTATAAGACCATTAATAAATAAAAACTGAATTATTGAAATAAAATTTTCAGAAATTGCCTAATACAGTAATACTCTTATTATTTGAAGACCAGCATGTTTCACAGAAAAGTGATATGTTGGGGGTATAAGTTTATTTTCGAAGTGTACTTTTACAATAAAATTTAATAGTTTCTTTAGTTGTAATTTAAGTGATATTACAGATAACCAACATTTTGTTTATATCATTAATAGTTTAATAATATATTACTATATATATATATATATATATATATATTTGGTTTAAATTATTATGTTCTCTCGAAAAAAAAAAAGAACATTTAAATTATAAATTATATAATAATATGTATATATATATAAATAAATGTGTAGATTTTGATCGAATATTATAATAAATTCATTAATCTACTTTACATTAGTACTAAATTTGCTTGAAAAATATCCAAATCGTATTTCACAGTCAAGAGTTGGCTCCAACATTATTAAAGATTCATCCTCCAATCCCTTCATGTCAGCTATAACATATTTGTGTGAATTACATGATAATATCATAAGTTATAACAATAATTATGATTCGTATCTAAAAGAACTGTAGATCATGAAATAAGTGTCACTATAAATTAAATAAATAACAAATATAAAGTAATTATAAATAAAACAGGATTCTGATGAAAGTTCAGTTGAACATATTTCAATTAATTAAAATTTAAAACTATATTAATTGGTAACTACAAAGAAATTTACAATTTTTTTATGGTTTTAACTAATTTTAATGCAAGATACAATAAATTAAAAATAAATAATCCACACAAAAACAACAAAAACTAATCTAATATAGGGGACGGGTGTGACACTGTTGTAAGTAGGAATTTGAAAAGGTAGAATAAATAAAGTTATTTAATTTATATCTGTAAGGAAAGATAAACTAATGCTAATAAAAAACAATTCGGAGCAAAGTTCGGTTATACATGTTTTAAAATGCTGCTATTTACGATTTTCATTAAAATTTCATATTAGCTCTTACAAAAATAAATAAAAATAAAAATATTACATTAAATTATATTTTCAAACATTTCTATTAATTTAAAAATTGTAACCACAAAGTAACTACCAAATAAAAATTATGTAAAAACTTGCAAAATTTAAATGTCTGAAATAGCTCAAATGGTTTGAAAATTTTAACACATTTAAAATGTTTATAATTTTCTTTACGGTTTTCCCAATTATTTTGAAAACCCATTGGAAAATAAAACTCTAATTTTATTTGGCTATTAATAATTTGAAAAATCAACAATGTTGAAAATAACAGAAATCATAGAATACATTTTCCAGTTCTTCCGAAATATTAAATTACAAAAAATGACCTCCAATAATATTTTCTCAAGAAACCACCATTGATGTTGATGATCAAAGTAAAACTTTTTCTAGAAAAATAATTTACAGACAAACCTAAATACCCACATATGTTTACTGCAACTCTCAGGATTTAACAAGAAAAGTTAAGAAAAATTAGTTATCAAAATTGCCTAAAACTTAATTTAGGCTACAGCACATTTTTTATCTACAATTATTTTCTATACAAATAAAAAAAACACAAATGGTAAATAATTCCAGATTTAAAACATTTAAATACTGTCAGTTAATTATTTACATAGATTTTACTTACAAAATATTATGTTATGATTTGAACTAGAAAAAAATGTAGGTCTGCACACATTTTGTATGTGTATCATATTTATACATTTCATTGTCTTGAGCATCTATTTTATTACATAATACAGAAAAATTGGTTAATATTACATAATCAACAAATTTAAAAAAAATATATATTTTTATACCTCTACAACCTCTCTAATATACATAGGCTGTACAAAAGGGGAATATTCTTTTTTTAGTGTTTTTAATAGAATTCCAGGTTTAACAATTATTTTGGATAAAACTGAGTTTAAATACTTTTCCAAGATTTCTTGGCTAATTGTCAAATCCAATCGAATCCATGGACGAATGTTAACTCGATCATATGTTTCTACATTGTTCATGTCCCTAAGTGATAATTTATTTATTAATACAATTATAATTGAAGAAACAATTCAGCATTGATTATCTTTCATTAAATATGTGTAAACTTCTACATACACACTGGTTCCTATCACTAACAAGATCTCACCACCCATGACAGACTATATACCAATTAGAATATTTTATAGACACATTTCATTCAACATTTAAAATTATTATTTCAGTATTATTTGTATTGTAAAAAGTATTTGAATTATTGTTTAGGAATTAGGTAATAAATGTATTTTGTCCAAATATTAAATAATTCTGTTATTAAACTTTGTTTTACAACAAAACAAATTGCAATTATTAAAGATGTTTATACAAAAATGTTTTAATTGTAAAACAGAAGTGTTAAATATTAGACCCTAATTATATGTTTTAAGTAATCAAACCACATTCTTTAAGTGAAGAAAGTATAGGTACTGCTTACTCTTTTGGATATTCTTTGCATAACTTTTTGAGTGGTGGTTCTGTTGTATCTATTTCCTTATATGTCAATCTGAAATTAAAAATTAATAAATTAGTAAAATCATAGAAACAAATTATTACATAGGTAACTTACTTATTGTATAATATATTATTTTCATTTTTAAATCCGACATCATGATTTACGTTAGGGCAATTGACACTAGGTATTTTTATTAACCACAAATCAGTGTACTGATAATGTATGTAAGATGGTACTTCAATACCAGCCCTTAATAAAAGATCACTTTTTATCAAATCATTCAGTGACTTTTCAAGAACATGTAAAGGTAAATTATCAAAGTGTTTCTAAAAAAACAAACAAAACGTTAATTTCTACTAAAGAAATAGCAGTTAATATTGTAAAATTATTATTATATACTTTTATGTCTAACTGTGAAGCACCAAATTGTTCTTTGGTTTTACAAAACTTTAAGATCAGCTTACACAAATCATTCAACTTATTAATATTTTTTAATTGTGGTTCAAATGTTGGCTTTCTGAAAAATAAAATAAAAACATATTATTTAAAAAAAGGTAAGAAAATTATTATAAAACACAAACTTGAAAATATGTTCCAATACTAGATCAATTTCTTCTTCGAAATTTACTATGGACTGTTTTAGTTTACAAATAACCTGATCAAGTAAAAAAAATTTAATTTATTATGATACGTCAAAAAAAAAAAAAAATGTTAATAAAAGTAAAAACTACTATAAAATATGTAATTTATACATTTCTATACAAAAAATAAAACCTTATAATTTTTTAACTGTTTAGTGACAGAAGTTATAATTTTGATATATTCCACTGAGTCATTACTGGTTGAAAGCAAATCAAAATGGCGACTTCTCATTCTAAAAATAAAAATGTTTTAAATTTTATATTATTGTTTCAAGAAAATTTGATAAAATAAATAATCAATAAAAATATGATAATCAATTTTTGCCTTATGGTAAAGATTGTAGAATATAATATAGAAAAAATTATATGAAAAATTGATAATCTACTTTTAATAATAAAATCTTTGCAAAAATTAACAATTACCGTTTTAAAGTGTTTTTTAAACAATGAGATTCTTCATCTAAATTTTCATTGGGCATACATTCTAGGTACTAAAATAATAAATAATCATTTTTTTTTTTTTTTTTTTGATTATTTAATGTAATTTTATATGTAGACATATACATTCATATAAATATTTTTTTAACTAATAAAACAATAATTACACTTACCTTTTTATCAAACTCTATAGAAATATCTACAATATTGGTTAAAGACAAACAAGTAAGTGTCGAGCAAAGACCACATGAAGGATACAATAGCAAAATTTTCTTTTCAAACAGATTTTTTTTTATGTCTGTATAAGCTATAAATGTATCTATATAACGTCCTGTGTCAGTGGTTCCGACCAATGTTGAATAGAATCTGTAATTAAATAATTTAAATATATTTATTATTGATGAGCACAATATTAGAAAACTACATTATAAATTATTTAATGAACACGGTTTACAAACTTTGGACCATAGTCATAAGTTTTGGATTGGATAATATGGGGAGTAGATAATAAAATCTGAAGGGATTCTTTGTGGTACTGACTGCATGTTATTATGTTATTATCTTTGATGGAATTGAAAGATTGTTTCAATACATCGTCTGGATACTGCTTGAAAACTTGTAAGTAGGTCAATGAAATTTTGGGATCATTACTTTTATTACTTAACGAGCTCTAAAATATTAATAAATTCTCAAATATATTTAAAATAAAATTATCACTAAAAGATTGACTACTCACATGTATTAGTGAACTAATAACAGACATGACTACTTCCTTTGCAGTAAACATATAATTGATCTCTTGAACAAGGTCATGTTGAAAACCATGTTGATCATAGTAATTGTATTCCAAATCTTGATTATCTACAGCAAAAATACTACTAGTACTGTCAATTTCTTGTTTTACATCTAATGGCTGAATAAATGGAATGTTCTTTTTTCCATCCCTTACACAACGAGTGTCAATTGTGGAACCACGCTCACGCAATAATGTGATAAATGTTTTAATATTTAAAACAATTAGATCTCGCATGGCTTTGTATTTTTTAGCTTTGTGCAGTTCATGTTGTTTTTCAATATCTGTCTAAATTAAATAAATGGTCGGGAAACTAAATTTTTTTTCAGGTGATATAAAAATTAGTTTATAAATATAAATAACATTTACTTTAAATGTATCTTGAATTTTTTCATCAGTCTTTAACTCATCATATAAAAAATTTACCCTGTTCTCAATAGCAGAATTTCTCATTAAATATCTTATTCGTCTCAAGTAATTGTCAATACTTTTCAAACGGTAGAACTGAAAATGGTATATTTGTTAATACAAATGAATATGACAGTAAATTTAAATTTAATTTAAATAGCTTTAATCATTGTATCAATTTTAGTTACTATAATTATTTTAAATTTTATTATTAATTACTTACCTTTCCAAAAATCGATCTAAATATATCTTTAATACTATAAGAAAGATAAGCATGCGAAGAAACTTGTTTTATAATCATTGTACCTAATTTCCAAAATAAAAGTACTTGATCTTCAACTGTTGTCCACTTAAATCTCCTATTATTTAAAAATGTCAAAATTAGTTAATAATTTGAATTATTTTACCTTGAATACTTACATTTTATGGAATTGATTATTGGTTATTTCACTTTTTGTATTTTCATTTTTTTTACGATTCAAATTTTTTCTTATTCTTTGTAAATATAAAGACTTAGTTTTTTTTTTAGTAGTTGTAGTTATTTTTTTTTTTAAGTTCCAATTTCGAGATAAATGCCTAAAAAAAATGAATAAATCATACTTTATTAAAAATTATTATTTGTTTATAACTAATATGTACATGGTACTAATAGTGAAAATATAAGTTTTTAACACTCTAAATTAAATTTGTTATAATTAATAAACAATTTAAGAAAAAAATCTTGATATGCTTAAGATTTTCAGATTTCTAGATGCGACAAAAGATATATTGTTTAATTAAATATTAAAATAACTATAATAGTTATTAATACAACTTCACTATCAAATTGAACTAAAAGAGATACAATAGAAATATATTAGGATCCTTTACATAGAAATATAAAATAAATTATTATTTAAATATGTGTAAATTATAGACATCTATTATAACAATAAAAACTAAAGAGCTGAAAAAATAATATGATCAAAATTGAAAATAATATTTCAAATTAGAATTGAATAAGCTTTCCTATTTATCTAAATTTTAGAGGACATCACACGTACATTTGTGTTATTTGATTTATAGGGTGTATGATAGTCAAACAAATTTTAGTAATTTTAATATTTATGAGTTTTACATAGACCTTTGACTATATTCAAACTACTTTAACTAATGTAACACGGCCGATTTTCAATAAAAATTGTCTTAAAGAAAAAAATAATTATTAAATTTGAAATCTTATTCAAAATGATTATCATTTAAACATAATATAATATGTAGAATTAATAAAATAAAATTAAAAACTTTTTAGTTTTACAAATTGTTTTCAACATAATTTTTACTAAATAATAAAAATATTATTAAAATTAAAAACTTACGCAAATAAATGACTATCAAATCCTGCAGCTCCTTTGTTATCACCAGGTATTGTTCCATCATCTTGGGCAACTGCTTCTAAAGCACCTCTAGAAGCACAAGATTCTTCTATGGCTATTTTACTTTTTGTTATTATCTCCTGCCGTTTAGGTTTATTCACTGATTTTAAAAGCCTATAACCTAAATCATAAAAATAATTAATATCTACTCATAACAGTATAAATTAAAATTTCTTCAATGTACCTAGTGGTGTATTTGTGCAAAAATACCAAGTATCCATCCAATATGTTTCTAATTCATAATCGCTGAAAAATTCATAAGTTCGTTTTTCATAATCCATATCAGATACTCTATAATAATTAGGAATACTTTTCACAGTATTCAAAAGACTAGCCCGCCTATTTAAATAAGCATAAACCTAAATATATATAAAAAAAAAATTTCATTTAATTAAATTATTAACTGTTTTTTTTTTTTTGTTTTTTATAATATTTACCAATTCTGTATCTTTATATGTCTTGGCACCAAATTGTATTAAACCGATCATGCAAAGTAATCGTAAAACATTCAAGGTACTTTGAATGTGCCTATAAATTTGAAACAAAATTATAATTTGATAATTTAAATAAATTATAAATAGTAAGAATTACTTTTTTAATCCTTGTGACAACATAGTACGCACTTCAGATGATAGTGACATTAGAGGTAAATATTTAAAAACGGGGTGTGTGGCATAATTAACAAGTTTATCCAAATTTACATTAGATTTATTGAAATTTACAATTTTTAACATGATATCTAATGGCATGTGATGGATAATGTCACTCACAAAAAACCAACCATCTGGATATTCTAAAACATTAATAACTTTTTGTAATTATTTTTGTTATAACGAGTAAACATTATTAATTTGTATAAATAATGGGTTCAATTTTTAACATAGTGATATAAACAATAAATTTCCATGTATTAAGAAATTATAATTGTTAATTTAAATAATTAATATAAATATATGTATTAAAATAATAATTGTTATAAACTTATAAAAACTAACTCATTAAGAAATATGTTTAATACTGTGTATATTCCTTTTAAAAGAATTTCAGATTATAAATTTGAATTAAAAATAATAATAATAATAACTAGAGCACAGATTTAAATGCATTTAAAATTCACAAAAAACCTCTAAAAAATTAATTAAAAATATTTAAAAGAGAAATTAAGGTAGAAGAGTTTAAAACTTCTATTATGGTTCCAATTTATTATAAATCATTTTTTAACACTAAGATGGTTATATAAAACTAATTTTTTTCAAATAAATTTTTATGTGTTACAAAAAATAAAATGCTTTTGTCAATCATTTGTCTGTGTTAAAAAAAATGTATTTAATGGGGTAGGAACTGTCAAAGTGGGGACTTTAAAACTTGTCAACCACTTTTGCTTTTTTGATGATTCAAGTCCTTCTTTACATATTTTAAGTGCATTTAAATCTGTGCCCTAATAATAACTAAAATTTTTACTTGGATATTTTGATAAAGGTGGCACAAACATTTTCCAGCCTATAGTTGGATAGTAAACTTTCGGTAATTGAGCTTTATCACCTTGTATTAAATCATTTCGATAGTTTGAAACAGTGTCTTCTGTCATCTTACAAGCATTTATTAAACTTTCCCCAGGGTGATTATAAACTATATAATACAAGTACTCGTGTAGTGATCTCATTTTCATAAATCTAGGAAGCTTAAGCTCCAATATATTCTAAAAATAATAAATAACATATTTTAATGCTCAATTAATAATGAATTTAATAATACTTACAATTTTTGGTTCTGGTGATTTGTATACTGCTAAGTTCCATTTTTTGTAAGCTCTAGTGGTTTTCATTGTGTTGTTAAATCTATTTAAGAAACTATTCATATAGACAATTGTTTCTGGGCTAGCTAAATAAATAGATAAACAAATTTTTTTTTGAAACAAAATTTTTGTATAAATACTTATAATATATAATACTAATCATAATGACAAATTCTTGTTAAAAAAGGTTTTAGCTGTTTAAGAAAACTGAAGTATTAACACTCATCATTAAAAATTAGGATGTTTATAATTTTGGTATGCTTTTTTAGATTGCCCTATAGCTCTCATTCTTGTAAAAAAATGTGTTTCATGATGCCTATATTCAAAATATTAAAAATATATTTTCCATATATTAGGATATTTTATAATTTTTATTTATAAATGTTGATGTTGTGTTTGTATTTTGTTTTAACAATATATTTCACGATTTTAAATAAAAATTTCACACTCTTAAATTATATACAAATTATCACTGTTGAAAATTTAAAACAAACAATCGCAGTCCAATGTAAATCTTTAAGTTAAAATATTTATACTTTTTTATATTTAATTTAATTATTATTAATATTATACTTAGCAGTAAAAGTCCTTAGAGGACTATAAAAACTTGAGAAGAAGAAAAATATGATACTTCATAAAATCATAATAATTATTAATTACTATTAGAATATGCTTCTAACCTATTTTTTTTATACATACTATTTTTAAAATTGACTATGTCCATATTTCTTTAATTTTGAATGCATATTTAGTTGTTTTTTTAAGTGCATACATATTTATACATTTTTTTTCCAGTACAAGAAAATTTTAACCTTATTATCATTGTTAATATTGTATTTATAAATAATGATTTCTATAAACTATTCATATATGATTACATATCAGCAAAAAGTTAATTTGATACCCTTATATTTTTACCATATTTATAGAACATGTTTATATTGCCCTAATGCTTCTTTATATTTGGAAAAAAATTTGAATTTTATTGCTACAAAATAAATGTCATAATTGTCAAATATAAAATAGATAAAAAAAAACTATTTTTCAAATATTTTATTTTATTTGATACGGGAAGAGCTCAAAACACAATGTAATTATATAAATTCAAACTTTAGTAGCACTCAAACTAGCATTATTAAGAAATAGTCTTCACTTCTAGTACGCATTTTTAAATTCCTAAACAAATTATGTATAATGTAGCAAATATGCTATTCATATTCAAGTTATTAATTATAATATTTATAATTTAATATATATGCATTGAATGCTTAGATCTTTGTTTCTGTTAAAAGTGTTAATGTCTAAACTATCTGTTTGATTGAAATTTTATTTTAAATTAAAATTTGAAAATAATAATTTTAGTATTGCTTTCTTATTTTCAAGTATTTTTATTTAATTTTAATTATTTTTTTTTCAATTTACTATTTTAATATTGTTATTTATAACCATTATTACTTAATTATTGGTGTTCATATTGTAATTCTGAAATAGAATAAATGAACCATCAGTAATTTAGAATTATGTATTTATACTTACTAAAATCAACATTAGTATTTCCCACAAATGAATGATTTACAGTTTTTGTTTCATAAGTTACTCGATATTGAACAGATTTAAGTTTGCCCATCTTTTCAAAATGACCAATAATCTTGACTAATGTTTTAATATCAATAGTTCCTATAAATTTTGGGTTTTCTTTTTCGGTGTCTATAATATTCTAAAAAAATACCATTAAACTATAACTATCACTATAAATAATAATAATATACATATTACAGTAATTCATACTTGAATTGTAATTTACATATTTACTTTTTTTATGTTAAGCAAACTAACTATATTTTCTGTAGACAACATACTAAATATAATCTGTTTCCGGAAGTAAAATCTATCAGTCATACTAACAGTTTGACTATAAATAGAAATATACATAAATTAGTACATTATTCATTTTTAAATGAATTTTAAAATATAATAATAAACTTTTGGTTTGTTTTGTTTTTGCTTACTTAGAATGTTCATATACCGATTTGCAGTATTCAAATTCCATAACTCGTGTAATTTTTTGTTCCATATCACATTGTTTATTTTCATCCTATAAATACAAACATAGTTCACCATTCAATTTTGTAAATAAATAATAAATAATGTAAAATTATAATAGAAAAGAAATTATGAAAAAATGTATTAAGTGATGGCAAGTTCAATTTAAATTAAATAAAAATCAAATAAAACTATGTATGATTACTATTAATGAAGCATTTGCATCGAGTTAAAGATTGGGTAACTGACTAGTTTTGATATTAAGATATCAAATTATTACATTATAATGTCTATTACCATTTTTACCAGGCATAATCTGAATATGAACGAGCATAAATAAATTTAAAAATCTATTGATTAAAAAAATTAATTTTCAACTTCATATTATGTATGTTATCAACATTCCTTTTTCTAAAATAGTTGAAATCCAAGAGTGATAAATAAGTTATTAGAGAATAAAACTTTTACTATTTTTTTTTCCTGACAACATAGTTAATGTTTAAAACTTTAAAAAAAATTGTTTTCTTTAAAATTTAACATGTTGACTGTGGACATGTTTTTGAAGTTTTCACTCCACTTTAGAGCATAGTAAATTTTTTAATTAAATTTAATTTTGATACTAAGAAAAGTTTTTATATATATTCAATAACACATAAAACATTTTTTTTCAACTTTGAACCCAAGAACATTCAAGACGCCAAATAACATTATTGAATTTCTTTTAGTTTCTAAATTTCATATTAATTAGAAAATTTACCAACTCTTTTAGATCTTGATATTAATATACCTACCACACAAAAAAAAAAATTAAACCCTTTTATTCCTCATATTGTATATGATAATGGGAAATAATAGACAACTTACTAGTAAAACAGGTTAACATACAAATGTAAAATAATATTTCTACAGCGATAAACAGAACAGATAAAATACTATTGAATATGTATTTTTAAAAATTCTTTTAACTACCTACTCAAAAGGAATACTAAACAATTTACATTAAATGTTTATTGATTGTAAAAAGTGTTCAACATGTTGACGCCAATCAATATGTTAAGTTAAAAGAAAAAATAATCTGTTGTGATTTAATTTGCGAGTTTTTATCTTTCTAATTTTATAAGAACCTAGGTATCAAAAATTTATAAATTACACATACTGGAATATTAATCAATACTGTTTCTGTAGAGTCTTCATTGTTAGGCTCTAAATTATCACGAGTCCTTTCATTTTGATTGGATTCATTAAAACTGCAATCTTTTTCTTCCAATTTAATTTCTTCTTCTGCTTCTGTTTCAATAATCATATTTGTCAAAGAACCATTTATATCAGTTAAATTATTTTCTTCAGTCTTAAGTTCTTCAGTATTTGTTTGAATCAAATTTTCCATTTCTACATCATAATCTTTATATTCTGATTTATAATTATTAGCAATATAACTAAAACAAATTGTATTCATATTTATTTATAATATAATTCAGATTTCATACTAAGGTTTTCTGAAAAAACTCTTAGACAAATCTAAAAATTCATTTATATAATACATGTATGGGTATATGTTGAACCAGAAATAAATTATAACTACTGCATTAAAATTTATTATTTACAAAATTCTATAGTAAAAACAAGAATTATTTTGTTTACGAACTATTATATCTCAAATTTGATTAAAACTATTTTTTTGTTTTTAATAGTTTGATCCAATACTAATACAAATCATCAATATTAAAAATTAATTTTAGCCTAATTCAAGTAATAAATGCAACACACATACACACACACATATATAAAGTTTAAATGATTATTTATTATTATAAACAAATTACCAAAAAACTTTTGCTCGGCCTCGATCACAGTATTTTTTTGTTATATATTTTAAACTTATTAGCTTTTTTAAAACCCCTTCTAAACTACCATCAGTAGTAAATCTGAAATCACGAGACATTTCAGAAAGTGTTACCCCTAAATCACCATGTTTCTCAATCCATCTGAGTATTTGTCGATCAAATGAACAATCCTGTTTAAACTCACGACCTGTACAACACAAAGAAGATTAAATTAATGGTTGATAATTGTTCTTAAGTTTAATTGAATTCATTAATATTAACTACTAGTTAAATAATCATTTATTAAAAAGAAAACAATTTAGAGTGAAGCTCTGGTTAAGTGGTACTAACCCCCCCCCACTTAATGTTGATGATTAAAATAAGATTTTGGTTGTAATTTTGTTAACATAATAACTATATATCATATTAAAACTAATACATTCTTCACTCTGCCCATAATTCAAAATGTAAGGTTTACCTTCAAAAATTATTTTGTTATCCTGTGCTCTATTAGAATTTTCCTTATTGTCACTATATTTTAATTTAATGCATCTTATAACTTTTTCATTTTTAGAATCTTTTTTATATGAATATTCACTTTTAGTTGCATTTGGATACAACTCACGATATTTGAGCATCTAAAATAAGTTATTAAATAGTTTGGTTTTATTAGTTAGTTTTTACATTTTAATAACACTGATAGTTTTAATTGACTTACTAAATTAGTGTCACAATATTTTTTAAGCTGAGGCTGTTTAAATGTTTTTGAAAAACTAATATTACATGCAGCTTTTACTTGATCATAGGAAGCTAATAAATTTGGTTGTAGTTTCAAATAATCTACTATACTAGATACCATTTCATCAATCATAGTTTGCCGTTGAACAAAAAACCGTACTAAACTTGAAATAACAATACGATTAGCTATTTGTGTACTGCTTCCAGAATAAGCAAGTGCCTTTAAACAACAAAAAATATTAATGAAAAATATGAAAAAAAAACAAATAATATTTACCTACAACTATAATGGTTATTCTTATTTCTTACTTGATTTTTTATTAAACCGACATCACTCAATCGATTTCTGACATAAGATAATGCTTTAGAATCAGGAAAAATTAATCTTAATGAATGTGTACCAAAAGATGCTTCTCCTAAGTATCGAGCACGACCAATTCTCTCTAATACCAAATAGTATCGAACTGATATATTTAAGGCACACTGTTTGTCATCTGGTATTAAAACTTTTGTGCGTACATCCTGGTTGGCAACTATGACTAAATGTCTGCCCCATCTAAAAAAAAATAATAAACACTTTGTTTTTCTATGCAAATATTAATAATACAAGAACCTTTTCTCTGCTTCTTCAACAGATATTTTTCTAGGAAATGATCCTAGATTGAATCTGGTAAAATATTCTTTACAAGATCCCATAATTGAACCATCTTCAACAGGGTGGTTTGGGTATATGTCTTTTGGTACAATTTCCTAAAGATTAAATTAAAATAAAAACTGTTGAAATATAAATTATAATAAAAACTTACTGGCTCATATAATGATCCAAATTCACTGTGAACATAGTCGAATCGATTAAATATAATTAATGGATCTCTTGGATTTTCCAATCTATAAAATTCTATATTCTTTAGACAAACTATAAATGACCACACAAGTTTTTTTATTGAGTTGTCCACGGGTTTTAAGGGCCAATCACTATTGTTTGATAATCTCTTAGATAAAGCTACAAAACAACACAATAAGAATCAAACATTTGCTATCCAAATTTAAATTTTACCTTCAATAGTAATTCCATCTAATCCTTCGAGAGCTATTTCATCTAAAATAATAGAACTAAAATCTTTCTGAAATCGTTGCATTTTTATGGATGTAAAATATATTTAATTAACATCATAACTTATTTTGAGAATTTTTATGTAAGTTGTTAGTTATTATTGGACGCTAGGTATATGTTTATAAATTATTACATTCATCTTAAAGAAAATTGTTAATAACCAAGCAGAAAGATTTAAGATTTTAAAATAATAGATAGGCTACTGTTATAAAATGTTAATGGCAAGGTTTAGAACATTCAGCATTTCGGTCTATTATTATTTATCCTTATCATTATTTGTCCTTATCATTTTCTAACAACTATACCACGTCTTAGAAGACCGTGGATATAACTATACTCTATGATTTCACCGCTATTAGGCGCCTGCCTTGGCCCAGTATTTTCATATAATATATTAATCTCTGGTAAAGATACGAAATAAATAAATACTTGCTGGCCATTTTGCCGTTTGTGATTTTTATGAATTTAGTATTATCAGTTAAAATAGTAAATACTGATTATTCGTGTGTCCTTAGTTGTAATTACTCGTTTATTCATTCCTCAATTTTTCTCTTCATTCATTCCTTCTGTTTCCGACAGTCATCTTACACAATGCTATAGGAGACATGGAGAAACTTCAAAAAACTAACGAATTATTAAAATATATGGTAACAGTAATAAAGATAATAAAGGTTTTCAAATTATACCTATACAAATTAATATAATATTTACTATCCATTCCAGTGAATTTTGGGTCATATTAGGATACAAATAAATCATTATATTAGGTTTAGATTGGTGAAAAAAAATTGCACACCTCCTTATTTTATTTTTCATGATCAGTATGTCTTCAAACAACTAATTTTTATTGTGGAAGATTTGTTTCGATTTATATTTTGGCTTTTTTCTTAAATTAATAATCTTAAAAATTATTTTTAGTTCATTTAATGTAACAAAAACGAGGCCAAGAGGAAGACCTCGCCAGAGATGGCTTTACAGGGTAAAGAAGGATATTTTAAATACTGACAACTCAAAACGATTAGATGACGCAATGGACCGGAATGGATGGAAAAACTTGGTGGAAGCATGCAAAAGACCTTAAAGGCCTATATAGCATAATAAAAAAAAAAAATGTAACAAATTATAATATATGTAGTACCTAAATTTTTTTTTTTTTTTTTTTTTATGATAAAGTAACCATTCAACACAAAAAATTTGATAATTTTTCTGTTGGGAGATTATGGAAGCAAAAAATTATCCTTCCATAAGCCAAATTATTGATTTTTTTTATTTTATAAGTGTATAGTATATTGTTAAATCTACAAATGAAAACGACCTACTTTATCATATATTTCATGGTACATTACTGTCTGTTGACACAAAAGTATAATTGAACCTATGATTTTTTTTTGACTCTTATTATCTGTCTATATTTATAAAATTGTTTTTGTTTTAGCAAATCTAATTTAATTTGAATGTCATTTGTGATGATTCACCATTGTGTTTTCTCCTCAAAAGAATTGATTGTTAAAAACATATACATTATAATGTTGCCCAAAATTTAAGTAATTACTGTTGTCTACTATAAATTATCTTAGTAATGATATATATTATAGACTATTTTATTTTCTTTGAGGTCCAGTTAAAATTGGTACTTCTAACCCAATATTGTGTAACTAGTATTAGGTAGTAGTACTACTATATAATTATATATATGTACAAATTCAAATACATATTTAGGAGGCTCAAAATAAAAAAAAAACTTGCAAAGATATTGTATTCATTTATTTTCTTTTTTTTCTCTTTTTCAAAAATTGTGATTATTTTATAAATCACTAATAGTTTTGGAATCTGTTCAAAATATTGTGTCTGATCAAATTGCTTTGACTTCAAATGTGCAAATCAATGTATATACCCCCTCTATATGAAACTATATGTATACTATAATATTAATTAGTAAAAGATGATTATAATGTGTATTTGTTTAAAAACAAAATGCTTAATAAATATTATTGAATATTTTTTAATTTTTGCAGCAAGAAAACTTACTATGAAACCAAGAAAATTGTCTACTCTTTTGAAACGGGTAGAGGAATACCCATTAATTTTTGTACGGAACTAATGGATAACATCCTGCCGTCCCACATTAAATGTGAGGTCAAGAATTGGTAAATTTACCCCAATATGGAGTCATAGCTTTCCATACAGCTGATCCAAATGAGTCACCTAACCTGTTATAGCTTATTGGTTGTCTCTCCACTCCCAAGGAATAAATAACAAAACCCGAATCAGTGAATCATAATAATTGTATATATTTGTAAATTTGAAATATTTAGAATTATTACCTAGTTAGGTTAGGTGAACACTCTTAACAAAAATTATTTTTAATATTCTGTAATATTGTTTTGGATATTTTAATGATTTTAAATGTATGAATGAATATTTATTTTATACAGTTTTAAACTTTAAGCACATACTTTATTCTGTTAAAAATTTATGCAATCAAATAGGTATATAAAAACTATTATACATGTATTAATTCAACTAATTGATAAGAAAAGTTAATTAAATTGTGATAGCTTGACTGTCTAATATTTTACTATTTTAGTACCACAGTACTCATTTTTTTCAAATGCTTAGTATTATTTTAAAAATAACTATATTTCTATAATAAATGTTTATGTGACAATTACATAATACATACAAAGTATGTAATATTTTATATTATTTTTTTATGAATTTCAGTTTTTTCTTATTCCTATTTTATACCGGCTTTACTTGAGAATACAACTATTATTAATGATTAAAAATGGGTAATTGTTAGTGATCTGCATGCAGTTTACTGGTGTCCTAAGTGGTCTACCATCATTTTCATAATCTATAAGTTTGTGTACTAACCATAAAGATCTCCAACAATATAAAAACAATTATATCACTATTATATCAGCAAAATTAAATTATAATTAATAACCATCATGATTTATCTAAATTAATTTAGATTATTCTAAATGGTATAAAAGTAATCTTTTCTGAGTAATAAATTTAGTAATGTCATTGATTATAAATAAAAGTATAGGTAACAGCTATTTTAAAAATTATATCAGCTACTGTCAAGTTTTGTCAGGTAGTATATAGGAGAAAGTAAAGTACAGCAGGAAGGAAAATACATTTAGGATACTGAGAGATTAAGAATACGGGATAACTTAATTGATATACAAGAACTGGTAAAATGTCTAGACATGGCTCCACGGCTTTGCTCCCTGGCCCCAGGTACTCCTTTACAGGATATAGAATTTTGGGAATTCAGCTCAAGAGACTTTTTCGTGTTTCGTGAGTTGTTTGATTTTATTTTATTCTGTGTTTGAATTAAATTGTGTAATTCATAATATTTTACTATAATGCCGAAAAAACAAAATGTAACACTATTTCGTTGATCTGGCTTTTATCCAAGAATTTATAGATCCAATTAGTAATAACTTGGATTGTTTGCTTTAACATTTTCAATTCTTCAAAAAAGTAACCGTAAACAAATTTTACAAATGTACTCGATTTGTTGTGAAAAACATAAATACAATAAGATTACATTATCTATGGTATAAATCGTGTTTATTACTGTCTGGTTTAATCACAGACATATTAAGATATCTTAATATGTTTTTGGGTTTATTATAAACATAGTTTATAATAAAGAAAATAAAATTTATATACTCACTGACAAATGTGAATGAGATAGTTGTTATCGTTATCATTTTTAAAATATTTAATTATTTAGTATTTACACGTGGTTGATTAAAAAGTATATAAATATTATTAATTGTTGAAGTTGGAAGAATAATAAGTAAGTATTAATTATTACTAATAAAAATTTATAAATTTTTGTTTTTTTAACATTTGCTATTGTTATATTCTTTTGATGTCTGGCCAAATTTAACTTTTTAATCGAATTTAGATGAATTTCTCGGTAATATAGAATAAATGAAAAAACAAGTTGCGATTTCTGTTAAAACCGAACTATGGTTCGTTTTAAACGTTGTTTGTCTTATGTCTATGTTGTAAAGTTTATTTATTTACTGTATTGGGTTTTTAAGTATATATGTGTTGTGTATTTTTCAATCAATGAAAACAGTAACAATGACTCACCTTAGTGATATAAATTAGATAATATTTTTAAATTTGAAATTCCCTGATTTATTATTCATTACTGTAACTCATAGCCATACTTCATACTATGGAGTTCATAGTATATATGCTTGTGACCACTGTTGAATTCACATCCCCTTTCTATCTATGTAAAGCCCCTAGTAAATTATTATTATTGAACTGAAAATGTCCAAAAGATATTAAAAACTGAATAAATGTATATTTATTTATTATTAATTAATTTAAAATAATGCAAATCTTTTAATCTTACTAAATATTTTTCTTCTTTTTTCATATAGTACCTTAAATACTACAATTCTTTTATAATTCTATAGTCTAACTATTTTATAATCTAAAACTAATACACAATTTGTTAGAAAGTAACAATTTTTAATTATCAAATATCAAATTACATTTAAAATTGCATAAATATATTGATTATTAGTTCTGGCTAACCCAAATAGTTGGGATGAAGGCAAAGGAGAAGAAGATGGAGTATTAATTCAAATAAATTAATTATCATATGTCCAAAAATCGTAACAAACTAATAACAACCCAATTTGACTTCTAAACACATATTACAATAATAAACAATTTTTTTAGTTCTTAAAACATCTTCTCAAAAACTGAATATGTATCTTAAATTATAAATTTAATGAGTATTCATTTTAATTTCAATAAACATTCTTCTTGCATTAACCTGTTATTAATATTGTATATTTAATTTATGGATTTATTTTTAGGTAAAAATGGCTAAAACAAACTCTGGTACGAAGGCTCCTCGGACCCAAGGGTTCAACCGATCAGCTCACAGTATGAACCCTGAGCGTAAAACAGAAAATCTTAAAGGTGTGGCAAAAGTAAGAACAAAAGCCACCATTAAAAGATTGCAAATGTATAGAAATTTCAAGGCTAAGCGTGATAGAAAAGGTAAAATCATTCATGCAGCTCCGTTTCAAGGTTGGTTACCATGTGGTACTCAAGCTCGTGTAGAACCTAATAGAAAATGGTTTGACAATACTAGAGTTATTGGACAAAATGCTTTACAGAAATTTCAAGAAGAATTAGGTAAAGCTGTTAAAAATCCATATGATATTATTATGAAACCTACCAATTTACCAATAACACTTTTAAATGAAAAAAAAAAACATGACCGTGTACATATTCTTGAGACACAAAGTTTTGAAAGTGTCTTTGGTTCAAAAAAAACCCGTAAACGTCCAAATATTTATGTGAGAGACGAACAGCAATTATCAGAGACTGTTAATTCTATTAATGAATCATATTCAGATGACAAAGATTTAGATTTGGTAAGGGAAGATACTGGAGAAAAAACTGCTCCCAGAGATTGGATAATGGCTGCTGGTCAAAGTAGACGTATATGGAATGAATTATATAAAGTAATTGACTCATCTGATGTTGTTATAATGGTATTGGATGTTAGGGATCCTCCAGGCACACGCTGTGCTCATATTGAGAACTTTTTGAAAAAAGAAAAACCCCATAAACATTTAATATTTATATTGAACAAAGTTGATCTTGTACCTGTTTGGGTTACCCAAAGATGGGTTGCCATTCTTAGTTCTGAATATCCAACAGTAGCATTTCATGCTTCATTAACTCATCCTTTTGGAAAAGGTGCTGTGATTAATTTACTACGGCAGTTCACCAAACTACATTCAGAACGTAAACAAATAAGTGTTGGTTTTATTGGATATCCAAATGTCGGCAAAAGTTCAGTTATTAATTCTTTACGGTCTAAAAAAGTTTGTAAAGTAGCTCCTATTGCTGGTGAAACCAAAGTATGGCAGTACATAACATTAATGAGAAGAATTTTTCTCATTGATTGTCCAGGAGTAGTTTATGATGCAACTAATACCGAAACAGATACAGAGAAAGTATTAAAAGGTGTTGTAAGAGTTGAACTTGTACCTGATCCAGAACAATATATTCCAAATTTAATGGAAAGAGTCAGAGCTGATCATTTATCCAAAACATATGGAATAGAAAGTTGGGAAGATAGCGAAGACTTTCTATCGCAATTAGGAGCTAAAACTGGAAAATTATTAAAAGGCGGTGAAGCAGACCTTGCCTTATGTGCTAGAATGGTATTAAATGATTGGCAGAGAGGTAAAATTCCTTATTATAAACCTCCTCCAGGCTTTGAAGAACCCCAGACTGTTAATGAACAAGAACAAGAACCAATTACCAAAAGACCTGATTTAAATGTTGTTGAAGAAAATGATTCTGATGAAGAAACAGTAAATACTACTTCACCTACTGGAGAAAATGAAAACGATACTTCAACTGATAGTGATGAAGAAGAAGAAAAGAAGAAAGAAAAACAAGCAAAACTACAAGAAGCACATGAGGCTTATATGAGTAGTCTAACAAGCAAACAAAAACGAAGCTTAATGTTACGAAATAAAAGAAAGAAAATTGGCAGTGACTTTTATGAAGTTACAAATGTTAAAAATCGAAATAGAGATCGTAAAGTACCGAAAAATACTTAAATATATGTTTGTACTACTAATATTTACATTTCTATATTTACTTTAAAGAGTATCTATTGTTATCAAATTACAAATCGCAAAATTGAAAATAATAATACCATTATTTTAATAAAATTTCTTATTATCCCTGCATTTTTTTCTGGTTTTGCTCAATTATCAAAAAAAGACCTTACAGAACATCAAACATTTATTTTTTTCCTTCCAACTAGATCCAAAATTCAATAAAAAATGTCTGGTCATTTTTCGGTTGAAGTACGATTTCTGGTAGAAAAGTTGATTAGGAAAATCATTTTTACATAAATAGTTCTATTAAAATATTTTAAGTTATAAATATTAACTGAACAAATTAAACAATTACAGTACTCTTTAATAGTCTAATCTAATTTTAATTTCTGAGTGGAACAAGTTTGGTGTTACAATGTTTTTTTTTTTTTTTTTACTATTATTTTTACCTTGGACTTTTTTTACCAGTAATTTTGCACTGATTTATGATAGCACTTTTCTGAAAGAAAATTGGGCTGTGGAGGTCATTTTTTGATTTTCCCAAGAGTTTTGCCAATAAACGGAAAAAAACTTAAGAAAATAGGCACAATATTAAGCAAATATTATTAAAGAAGATATTTAATACATATGTAATTATTTTACCACATACCTATATATTGTTGACAAAGCAACACTATCAACCGAACTCTGCTCAGAATTATTGTTTTGTTATAGAAGGTTTGTCGTGTATAACAGAATTGTACCGAGCCTTCTTTTATTCTGAGGCAGAACTCTAGCAATGCACACACAATCTGGGTGGTGGGGGTAACAAACTCCCATTTTTTTAAATTAGGTTGTGAGCAAAACAAGAAATAATATTTTTAGCCACAAGTATATAATTCTGAATTCCTTATATTATAGTAAACAAATCAATTTGATATTTACAAATTTATTAGGTGGTTCAAAATAATAATTTATGATGCTAAAAAATAATTTAAAACAATTTTTATTCATAATGGAATTTTCCTTGCTTTTGTGTCAGCATATTTGTCAATAACTTCTTCATAATCCAATTTATTAGTGATTTATGTTTCTATTAATAGTATGACCATTCTTAATAATCCCTCCTGAACCAATGTAGATCTTAAGTATGTTTTTATCAATTTAAGTTTACTGAAACTCCTTTCACATGAAGCTTTAGTGATGGGCATTAGGAGATAAATCCTTATTGTAATTTCAATATTAGAATATGATACTTTAAGCTTATTATCATGAATCATTTTTAATAAATCCAAAAATTTTACTGATTCAATACTAAGAAAAATTGATAAAACTGCATGTTTAATAAAAATTTTAATTTCTTCAACTATTTCCTTAGTATTTATATCTTCATTATATTTTAGTCTTAGATCAGCAACTGCTTTTTTGTAAATTGTGAGAATTCATATAAGTTAATGAATGACCGGAAAGAAATTCAAAACATTTGATATTTCCATAACTTTTTTATACAGTCATGTCATCTGAGTAAGAAGAATATCGATTCTATTATGTATATAAATATAGAGTATTAAGTATATTGAGTGTATAATGGCAATTAGAATATTTTGTTCTGCAGAAATATTTACATTATATTTACATACATATTAACAACATCTGTTTCATAAAGTTCTAGTCTTCCTTTTTTTTGTTATAATTTATTTAAAAATATTTGTAGAAATTTGAAATTTATATTTGCCTTTTAAAACATTTGAGTCATTTTTGAGCTATTTATAGACATTTTAATTTTGCAAGGTTTTTACATACATTTTATTCGGTAGGTATCCCTATAAACTTAACAGAAATTAATGGAAATTGAACAAGAAGTTCATTATAAGACGGTACTTTGTGGTAAAATTTAATGATAATTTGAATATTCAATTTTGGATGAGCAATATAAATCATACACAAAAATATAATAAAATTGCTGCTGATGGAGACGGAAATAGCCACTGTTTTAGAAAGATGATAAATAATGATTATAAATAAATATATATATATTTATGAAGTTATTTAATTAATAATTGTAACTAACAATAAACCATTGATAATAAAAAACGATTCGGACCTAGGTTCGGTTATACATGTTATGAAATGATTTTAACTGTTATAAAAAACAAAATAATAATACTAAATTAAACTGAATGTTTTTTAAACACTTAGTACGACTTATAATGAAATAATTTATCTCTCCTCTCCCAACTTAATAACATGATGAGCAAAAAAAGAAAGTCATTACGCTTGATAAGCAAACAAATCATCAAAAATAAAAAAGCCGCCTGTCACCGCTACCTACAACGTACTGTAATTACGACCTTGCTCGTAATCTTTATCGATACCTAATCCAGTCATTATTTATTTTAAATTCAGAGCATAGCGAGAGGAGTGTATTGGATTTACTATGATTGTATATTAATTTTTTTTCGTTTATTCATATCCAAGATAGTTTTCGTAATACTTGGGAAAACCAACAAATTATAATTGATTAAAATTTATGGCAACATAATGTCTCGGTTTCATTATTTGAATATATTAAACTTGTTTTTTCTACCAGAAATATTATTCCACATGAAAAATTACGAGAGATCGATTTTGTTCCTTTTAACACATAGCCACCGAAACAGAAAGTATTTTTTGATATTTAAAGTATTTTTCATGATTAGGAAAACCCAAAAAAGACGAAATGTACGATTTCATTATTTTAAATTTTTACTGATTATATTTTCTACTATAATTTTTTTGTTGTTCTGTGTACAAAAATTCTACCAGAAATATTGCTCTGATATATATGACATAAACTCTTCTCTGAAAGGAAACTTTTTTGGGGTGGTACTAAAAAGAGGTAATTTTTTGATTTTCCTATTAATAGAGAAAAACGCAAGAAAATCGGGAAATTTACGAAAATATTAGAAACTTTAATTTTGTGAATTTTTAACATAATTATTATTAGATACTTCGGTAGGTAATCTGTAGTAAATTAGTTAAATTTAACAGAATAGCTTGAAAAATTAACAGGAAATTCATCAAGTCTCACTTTGTAGTCAAAAAAACAATTTGAGTTTAATGTAGTATTTTTTTTTTTTCTTGTAAAGGAATTTTGTCAAATTCTGACGAAAATGGTTCGAGTAAAAAATTATGAAGAACAAATCTAATTTTACAATTTTTATTTTGAACATGTCTATATTGCCGATTTAATAATGATAGTAAAGTAAGAATTGAGCGGATTAAGTTTCGAAATTATAGCTTTTTGAAGTTCTGATATAGATATTATTATACTATATTAAATTGTCTTCTTTAAAGTAAATTTGTCGTAGTCTAATAGTTATAGATATTTAAAGTAATCTTAATAAGTAGTTAAAGTCTTAAAAAGTAATAAAGATCACGAGTTTAATCCAGGATTTCGAAAAAAATGTTTTGCATTAATTTTTTTCCATTTACAGGAAAAAAACAAATACATTTTAGGTGTACCTAGAGACCCAGCTATTTCTCGCTCGAACTATTTTAATCGAAAAGTACCCTTTGATTTGTTATGCAAAGTTTTCTACCACGAAAAACTGTTCTGATTTTTAAGTGTAATAATTTTTCTGAAATAAATCTGGGAAGGTACTTTAGGGAGATAATTTTTTGATTTTCCCAAGAATTTTCCGAGTAAATGAGTAAACTAGGAAAAAAACGAGAAAATCGGTAAATATTAAACACATATTATTAAAGAAAATATACAATGCCTATTTAAACATTTTTATTAGTTATAGTTTATCGTTGCGCACAGATATAAATTAAAGTCTCTATTTATATCAGATCTTCCCAACTTCTTATCTACATCATACGCTGATTATATTCATTATCTTAGATCATATGATGTATATGATCTAAGATCATTATTCTCTTTCTTTTGCAGTGGCCAATGATTTAATGATTGGCTGTTCTGTCATAGAATAAATTAAATTCCGTGGTTTTATTTTCTGTTGTTCTGTGTCCTAGCTTTTGGCGGCGATCAAGTGTTATCGTGTAGCCCGCGTCCTCACCGTTGATATGAAGTTGGTACTGTGCATTGGTAACTGTCTATATTGGACACACTGTGGACTCTCATAGGCACGGGACGGATGGCAGTGTCTGCGATCGCACCCGAACAAAACCGACTGTGGTGTGACGAAGGGATTTCTTCTTTTTTTTTTTGTTGTGTTGATTCTTTACGGAAAACTCTCTGCTTGCTTTTTTTCTATCGAAATTTTTCCGCGCTTGTCGCACCTTTTTAACAGACGTGCGTTTGTCTGTTTCGAATCGCATTTCCTGACTCTTCTGTTTTGAACACGGCTGATCGTCACTTAATACTTACCTAAAGTACTTAATACAATAATAGTTTTTAATCTCAAACGAGTCTCGTTATCTTGAAAATTTTCTTTGTTTGCCAGGTGAACGTATGCTGCTGATTTAGATCGCGTTCCGTCAAGAGATTACGTCGTTGTATTGACCAGTCATTGCCACCAGCTCCATCGCTGTCATATCCGTTTTATAGTAAGTAACTATGTTTTTTTTTTCTATTACCATCGATGCTATGTCAAAACATGCGCAATGTGCATTGCGGATTTTAATGTTGTTAATGATGACCATATGTATGCTTAATATTCAGCGTATATCCAACAGATCAATCTTTTGACTACTTGTACATTTCAGTTTTTTACTTTTTGCTTAAGAAGCTACCACCACCTCCTTATTACCCACTTTCTAGTGTTCCTTTGTGCTAGTCTCATCAGTAAAGAAGGCGAATTTACTTTATTGGGTCACATCTTAATACTATTTTATTGTCAAATAAAATCTAATCGTATTTGAGATATGATTTTACTTGCATTTTATAGATAACACTGTACTTGTTCTCTAAAGCATTAGTCATGATTCAGTGTAATTTTTTGTTAAGCGTGATTAAATCACTTCAGTTACCTGTATTTTTCACTTTTATTAGATTTAAAGTTTAATAAATGATAATTGATCACTACTCAATTGTTTTCTTTAAAATTCTAACATAGATACCAGAATAAAATATTTAAAATAGGTAGGTTTTTTCCGAGATTTAGCTATGAATTAAAATGTATTTTATTTTTATCAAATGTATGGGATTAAATGGTAGTCCAATAATTTAATATAGTTTATAGATTTTAAATTAACAGTAAATAATTATCAAAGATACACAAAAAGATAAAGCTAAGACAGAAAATGAGGTTCAACATTATCAATAAAGAGTGTAGCAACATAGTTTGTCAACATTCTGTATTTGGATATTTCAAAGTGACCACAAATTATTTCTTCTATCATGGTTGTAGCTATCAATAAATATCCATACATAAATAACAAAAAAAGAAAGTTTTATCATGTTTAAATAATAATGCAAATAAAATCTTTCGAGTTGAAGGAATCTGAATACAATTTTTTCACGATAACACTTAACATTTATTTTTATTTGATTTTTTTTTTTTACTTTTACTACTATATATGAACCCATCTATTTGGCGTAGTTCAGTTATATTTTAATGTTAAGTCTGTAGTTTTTTCTTTTTATTGTTGTATAATATTAAATAGTTAGGTACTTGAAATTGTCTAATTATCTCGTAATATTAGAAATATATACACAGACTACTGGACGCTAAGTGAATTTATTATTTGGAAGAGTAAACTGATAATGTACTAGTATTTATAACTCAAAATAATGAGATCCAAATCAGAATTTAATATAATTATCTATACTAACTGTAAGTTATTTTAAAAATAGGAATTCTGGGGCTATACATGACAAAATGTATTGAGCAGATTTGTGGCGAATTCAGCTGTCGTTGAAAACTTATAGATTTAAATTCAAGCCGCTATAAAATTTGGCCTCGTATTAAACCACCTTAATATTAATTTCCAGTCAAATTTTTCCAAAAGAACCATAAAATCGCAAACTAGTCTATTTTCATTGGTTTTAATGATACTGGTATTTTGGTTTAGCAAATTTCACAGCATTTTTTATAATCATACAGTATTTTAATACAATATCATTTTAAATAACATTTTATAATGCAATTGTCAAACATTAATTTGATGATATTGTATCTTTTTATATTATCCAACTTTGATAAATGGTTTGACCTAACAGAATCAACATTTCATTAAATGTCTGTGTAGACAAATGTCTGGTTATAATGTATGTAATTCACTGTAAATGTAATAAAATTGGCCTTCTTTTTCGGTCTCTTCCAATGCTGTTAACAGCTTCAATTTCGGCCATACAAAATTTGCCAGTAGTTATGTTTTTGGTGTTTTTATTTATATGGACACTATGAAAATGACTGAATAATGAATATCATAAGTTCATAAGTAAGTGCGAGTACACCTATAGCCAATGTGAATGTTCTCGAGAATCTCTCCGCCACGAGATAGATATAGAAGCTTAGAAATTTTGTTAATAATAAAAATTATGATATGAATAATATAGTTATATTATATTATATGGTAAAATTTCTGTAGAATTATCAACACATTGACGGACATTACTGCTATAGCAGTAATATGTAAATGTCATATTACGTAAATAGTACTGAAGTAGTAATCTTTTCAATGGTATCAAATCATAGTGGTGTGCCACATTATGGCAGTTTACACTGACAATTTACATAGATTCTGGATATAGGTATAACATTACTAATATAACAGTAAAAATTATATTATAAGTATCCGTCAATGAGCTGAACAATTTAATTACATGAAATTTGCTGTGTATAACTAGACATAGCGATAATTGCCCTGTGAAATCCCCTTAATGAATGTTGCTGTGTAGTATGTATAGGTTCAGTCTTAACATTCAATATTTGATACATAAACATCCAAGGTTTTAAGTGACCATACATGTAGATAGTATCACCATCAGCAATTAATATATTACTGATAAGAATTATTATTAAATATTATTTTAGATTTTTTCCTGGGATTTTATATTGTTTTTTCAATAATATATTTATATATCGCTTAATGTCATTGATCTCAAATGCCTATTTATTTTTCTTGGCTCAATTTGTAAGATGAAGTTTACTTTAAGTTTGATAAATAAACAATATTATGAAAGTACCTAGTACTTTATTATTGCAGATATTTTATAGAAATTCAAATAGAATACTTAACTAAAACAGAATAGACTATAAGTTTTGATTAACTATTGTTTAATTTGATTTATGGTTATAATTAATTTTCAATGAACATTTTTATTTAGATTTATTAGTTGAGCATTGATGCTCAACTATCTCTGAGTGCCTAAACATCAAGTGTGAAAAAATGGTTACCGACAGCTGTCCAAACCCACAGAGTGTGGGCCGTGAGTTTGTTCGTCAGTATTATACTATGTTGAACCAATCACCTCATTACTTACACAGGTATTAATTTTATTTAGTCATTTTATAAATAACTAAGTTTAAAAGTTACATTAATATTATCTTAATGTATTATACCTATTATTTAAGTCATTGTTTCTTCTACAATTTTATATATATTAAAAAAAAAAATACCATATAGTTTGTTTTTATTAATTTTGTATTTTTCTATACCTTTTTTCATTTGTTTGCTTGGTGTTGATTTGAATTTATTTAATTTTTACTTTTATTTGAGATTCTAATTAAATTTCTATTGCAAGTATAGTAGGTCTTAATGTAAATAGGTACATTGTACCTATGTATTTTGGTTCTATTTAAAGTACTTCACATCCATATTTGTTTTGATCGGACTATACAAATTCAATTATTGTGATTATTGCTTATCTTGTATAATTGATATAACTGACAAGTGAATTTTAAATACTTTAAATTTTACAAGTTGATTGATTTTTGCTCAGGTAACGTACTAAAAATTGTTTTACCTCTAATAGAACAAATCCTATTTTTTTTTTCTATAGACTTCACGGGACCTTGTTAACATAGATTCCGCCAATAGAGCAAGTCCTAAGTTATTATTATGTTGACCTCTAAAGTTATAACATATGTTTTTCAATGCTTATATCAATATACTATAGTTGAATATTAACTTATAACTTGCATTGAAAGTATGAAAATATTAAATTTGCAAAAATATTTATGTGTAAGTTACAAATAACAAACGTGGGTGTGAGTGATATTTCAAGGTCTAATTTTATTAAAGTAAAATGTCAAGTTAACCATAAACATTTTATAGTAAACTTATTTGTTCACCGTAGTTTAAATAATAAATACAACTATTTTGTTTAAGATATCAAATTTTTTTTTATAGATTCTACAGTAGTGACTCATATTTTGTACATGGTGGCTTGGAACCATATAGCCGGGACATGACTCCCAGCATTGGTCAAAAAGAAATTCATAAACGGGTACAGGAGCTGAATTTCCGTGACTGTCATGCTAAGATACTGCAAGTTGATTCACAGAACACGCTTGGAAATGGGGTTGTAGTCCATGTCACCGGTGAACTATCCAACTGTGGGCAACCAATGCGCCGTTTTGCGCAGACATTTGTTCTGGCTGCTCAATCTCCCAAAAAGTATTATGTTCACAATGACATTTTTCGTTATCAGGTAATTTTTATATCGGATGTATTATATGATAGTTTTTAACAAATAATTTTGATGTATTGTAGGATGTTATGTTAAACGAAGATGATGTGAATGAAGAAGTAGATTCAGGACAGTCAGATGGTGAAGAAAATGGAGAAGTTGAACAAGCTCCACCTGTTCTTCCACAGCCGCAACATCAAGTTAATTACTATAATCCTCAAACTCAAGGACCAACTTTAAATGGAGTTACTACTATGAATGTAATATCCACTTCGGTACCGTTACAACAGTTGCCGCCTGAGCAAATTCCAGTTCAAGTACAACAGCATATAGTGAGTTTCAGTATTATTGCCTTTATTCCAGTATTATTGGCTGGCCTCTTATTATTGAATTCAAAGTAAAACCAATTAGCACTATATTTATCTTCTTCGTTTTTTTTTTTTTTTAATTTCATTTAAAAGTATAATTAATTAAATTATTAAACTATGGCAGGAAATACATAAATAAATGTATAGTAATTAGATATTGTGAAGTTAATAAGAATAACTATAGAATAAAGGTATTAAAATAGAATTACAACTCTATTGCTTTTTCTGACACCATTGAGTCTTAATAATTTTACCACTTTAACTATAGTTAATTGTGTATTTAATCAATTACTGTGATATAAAAAATAGTTTAAAAAAAAATGTTATCTTAAGTATTTTCATAATTCTTTATTCTCATTTTTTACAATCCACATTTTAATTTCACCATCATTTGGTGGAAAAACAATGTGGTTTTGCTTGTGCAACCAAATAATATGTAATTAAAAAAGATTAAAGTCACAGAACAGAACTACAAAAACATAATATCTTATGTTATACAATAGAAATATTATTACCTCAGATTTTGGACCTTATAAACTAATAGACACGTCATACGTTGAATATTTTGATGCTGTCATCGCGTTGCTTGTGACATCACATTTAGGCAATACAGTCAACCACAATATGTCGTAGCTCAATGAATTACCGTCATCGGTGTAATATGTAAACGCGGTATCCTCCAATTTTTTTAAATTTATTTATTATAATAAAAACTGCATTGTACATTTTAATTATATAATATCTCATTGTTAAATATAATTTCTAATTTTTTAAAAAAAATTGAATACACTACGTATACGTTTATGTTGTCTTAAATCGAGTCAGCTTTATAATGCAATCTTATCCTTAAATGTTTGGCAATAATAATGTTTACTAAAGATATTGTATGATTACCCTGAGGATCTTCATCAAACATGATCATGTAAACATTTAAAAACAGATTTGTGCATATTATGAAAACATTCATTTTTAATATTTCTATAATGTTCCCTTTATTTAAATTATCTGTTTTCTCAAATATTATAAATTCAACTTCGGCCAACATATCAAAAATATTGAATAATTCAGGTCATTTTAAGTGGCAGATCATCGTGTGACACTCTGTTTGTCTAATTTTCTATACAAAGATTCAAATTTAAACAAAATAATATAGGCAAATAAAAAATAGTTAAATAATAACTTTAAGTCAACGAAAAAAAACTCACAATTAGTAATAAACTAATAAACCAATATTATAAATTGATAAATGTCCAAACGTGACATATCACGAAAAATATCATGACTACAACAGTGTGGTGCTGTATAAACATAAGGCATATCTATAAATTATAAGTTGAAGACCAAAGTTTAATTCCATTCATAGAGTAATCAAATAAGCATTAATTAGTTGTTAAAATTTGATACTAGCACATCTGTTAGAACTATTCACATAGACCATTAGTAATTGATAATTCAGCTACGAGAATGACAGCCTTATTTGATATTTATGATTAAATAATTGTTAACTGTAATATATTTAGTGTGCATTTTGTATGAAATTCAAAGTTAAAACCCGCATTTAATAGAAGATTCTTTTTCAGACAATTTATCTTTTATGATTCTAACAATGGAAATACTTCTGGATTTACTTCCTAAATAATATAAGAAAGAATATCTACCTACTGATTGTGTTTTTAATGGAAACATAGATAAGACATATTAAAATTTGTATTGAATGTTTTCTAGCCTACTGTTACTGCTCCGATACAAAATCTGGCTCCAACCGTTTTACCCCCTAATAATAATTTAATCAGAAATCAACAGACATATAATCAACACAGCCAAGTTTTAACTGAACAACCTAAAATCCAGCATCAAGAAGAACCTTCTACTATCAACCATCATGTTGATGCAAAAGAAAATCAAGAACTCATTAAAAAGGAAAATATACCGATTACTGAAGGTATGAAAATAATAGTAATTATTAATAGTGAATTATTACTTTAAAATTAAGATAATAGTACAAATAAGTTATTGTTTTAACATGGAGGATTATATATCCAGATCATATTCCATTATTTTTTTTCATACTAGTGTTGGGGGCACCGAATTTCCCTATTAATCTATGCTATTAATATAACATTATTGAAAACTCAGATGTAGACATCGCTAATATATTGATCCTGAGAAATCATACTTTGGATGAATCGACCATATGAGGGCCATCTGTAATAAAAAAGTAAAATAGATACTCAAATAATTAGGGTGAATTCCAATGTCCCGTTAAAGCCTCTACTAGCAAAAAATTTAGCAGCTAAATTTTAAAATTTTGTTAATGCAATATATTGGAATGCTAATTTGCCCTGGCCTTATTAACAGTATTTTTTTTTTTTTTTTTGGTGTTAACATAGTAAACAATAGCAACATAGATCCAATAAGATATAAGATGTCATAAAATATTTTATACTGTAAATTTTCAAGGCCTTAATCTGATTTATAGACTATTCTATATCAGATATATTATTATCTTATATAGTTCTTAGATGTATAAATTTAATTTTTATTAAATATTATTAGTAAGCATATGTCTAAGTAATTCATGATATATAATTTTTGTTTAAGATTGTAGTTTAATATAATTATTAGTTTTTCTGTTATTCTATATCTTTCTGTATAATAATATTTAAATATTGTATTTCAGCTATTTCACCAGGAGATCAACCAAAACCACTATATGCACAATTATTCAAATCTGGTAAGCGATCTACAGAGAGTCACATTGAAGCTCCTCAATTGGTATCAGTTCCAACACAAAATTATTCAGCACCATCTTTACCTAAAGCTACTTCTCCAGTATGATTTTAATCTTTAAAAGTGCATTGATATTTCATTTTTGATGATTAAATTTGTTTTAGGATCAGAATAATGACTATCCAAGCAACTCATTTGCTAATAATCAATATGAACAACGGAATAATGCAAATAGAAACATGAGGAACAACTATAACAGTAGAGGTGGAATGGGTGGAAGAAACAATATGAATGACAGACCGAACAGAAACTCTTTCAACAATCGTGATAATGGTAATAATTTTATCACATTCTGTATTATTTACTGACTATACAAATATTATAATACAAATGTTGTTAAGTCTGTTTTGTAAACCTACATTTTTTAAAATAAAAACCAGTGCATATTTGGTTAATCTATTTTAGATAGAGAATTGGGAAGATTTTTATATTTTAGCTAAGAGCATGGATTTTTTTTATAACGCATATAAAAGTTATACTATGATTTTTTTCAAATGCATATTTATTTATTTTAAATACCAGTTTGCAGTTTTGTGATAACATTTATGGTTTGGTTTACAAGTAATAGTTATTCATAATAAAATATTATTAATACACAGTAACAATGAAAATAATGCGGAGACAATAAAATACAAATTATATAGTGGCATATTACCACCCTACAAAAAAAAAAAAATTAAATTAAGTATAAAAACATTACAATTAGTTGTACATTTAATGTTTATGATTAAAATCAAAATTAAGGCTATTAAAATTACGAAGCATCCCATGTAAGGGTTGGTTATTATCGTAGGATGTACTATGGGCTGTTACTAGGAAGAGGAAGTGATGTCTGGAGAAAAAAAAATGGATACGAAAATTTATATTTGTTAGATCAGGAGCATCTACGGTGCCTCTTAAGAGTAAAGAAATAAATTGCACGTCAATATCCTTTCAGCGGGATGAAAGTAGTGGAATTTTCAATATACTACGAATTAAGAAGTATTCATGTGATGGGTGTGTTATTTTGAGGATCTGGGTTGTGTAGGAAAGAAACCTATTTTGATAACGTTTGAGTCTTAATTTATCTTTGGCCAAGTAAAGATGTCATACTACCACTATTGAACATACCAATGCGAAATACAATGTCAGGAAGTAATGAGCAGAAGAAAAATGAGTGATGTTGTGCTTAATAAGTCCTAAAACTTTTAATACTTTGCCTATGGTTACATTTATGTGATGTTGAAAGTTTAAAGATGGAGTATAATGTATACCAAGATATCAATGGAGAAAAGAACGGTCAAGAGTGGTGCCATTAATAGTTGTGGTGAATAGGAGGTCGCTGTCTAGAGAAAGTCATAATATGACATTTATTTGTATTTAGGCTAAGACCCATAACATGCATCCAGTTTGCAAAAATATCAAGTTTGGATTGTAGTTCAAAACATTGATTATCGATTTTGAGGAAAATTTTTGTGTCATCTACAATTAGAAAAAGTTTAGCCTTTGTGATCCATTTGGTAACCAATTTAAAAAATAGAATAAATAGAAGTGACTTCTTTTCTGCCAGTGAAGTAAGAGAATAACCAAGAAAAAAGGGGATCACCAATTCCTAAAGATTTGAACACCATTATTAGAAGACCATGATCCACTGTGTCAAACGCTTTATTAAAATCTGAAAAGATGACATTAACATTTTAACCTGACCTCCATGTCCTTTTACTTCTGATAAATGGGAAGTGAAGGCAACACTGCTCATTATAGTCGATTTTCGTGACTTAAAACCATGTTGCTCATTTATAATAATCTGATTTACACTACGCTTTATTCTAGAGTATATCATTGATTCAAATAGTTTAGCAAAATGAGGTATTATGGAATATGGTCATATTTTTTTTAATTATGCTTTAATGTGTTTTTAATAAAAAAATTATATTTTATTAATTAATTTTAGGGTATAATAGTGGACCTGTCAATGATACCAGAATGAACAGAGGTGGTAACCAACCTGGGTCTTATAATGGTATGTTCCAGTCTGATGATCAGCAATTGTTTATTGGAAAAATTCCACCAGAGGTCCATGAAAATGACTTAAGAGTAAGTTTTTATAATGAAAATGTAGTACTCAATGAATATTGTTGCTTTACATATTTTTATAACTAGGACTCTGATTTATATGCATTTACATGTTTTTTTAACAGTCTAATAACTAGCTAGTAAGCTACATGTTTGAATTATAGTCAGTCAATCCAAAATACAAAGTTTTATTTTGATGTGTACTACATATGTCTGTATATTACGATTTTTCATTGCATATAAATGGTTTTTAAATGCATATTTTATAATTTTTTGATGTGTGTTGCATATTTCCGTATTATATGATTTTTCATTGCGTTATAATCGAATATCTAAGTGTTTTAAACCCATTTGTTTTACTATTGTTCCTTGGTTTTACCCACATATACCTATGGTTCTTAAAGAATTTGTTTTCATATATCATCTTATCGCTTTTTGATAAAGATAATTCGGTCTCGACTAGTTGTAATCATTATTGTTAATATATTTTGTATGTTTTTAGTGCATATAATTCTGGACCCTATTTATAACATACTAAATACTTATTGATATTATTAATTTTTATACTTCTATTTCATGAAAAATTTTAGGTTATCAAATTATTTTTCTACTATTAATTTGTCAGTGGTTGCATTGATTTTTGTTACCATGTTTGTAACATTGTTAAATGTCACACTCACAGTGAAAAAGCTAATAATATTTCAATGGAACCTTTAATTTAACTAATTTATATTGTAGCCAACAAATATTTTGTCAGAATTGTATTTGAGCCCACAGTATTGTATCTGAACTTTTTCAAGCGAAAAATCCTTACTACAACTACAACTTATGCTAAAACACAACCAGTAATGGTAATTGCATTTGTGGACATGTGTGTTGTTATTATTTATATTGTATACTTTAGGAACCTATGCTATGAATAAGAAATAATATAATTATCGACACTATCAGTTGTAAGTTATAGTAGAGGAGGATTTGTCGGCTGAAATTTAGTTCAGGTTAATTATGTAGTGCCTAATATACAATTCATATCAAATATTGCTGGTAAAATATAGCCCTTCCTCACATCTTATAATAAATATTTTTAATAATTTCAATCAGTAATTCATATTATTATAAATTGGGAATAACTAATTAAAATAAAAATGTAATAAAAACATTTTTTTTTTCTATCTTGCACTTTTATTTGTAAAATAAAAAAAATTAAAACAACATTCATTGTAAAATTAATCTGTAAAATACAATTCATCTTGGTGAAGTTCAAAGTATCTAGGATTGTTTGTACTATAGAACAGAGGATGTGAAATATGCATAAAGTTGAGAGAAGTGCAAAGTGTTTTATTTGATTATAAAATTCCAATGATACATGAATGCAAGCTCTACAAAAATTAGTGAGATCAGTTATGTTGTATGGTTTTTATTATTAGGTAGTAGACAGACAAATGTAGCAGAGATGAGTAGAGCAACAAAAGAGAATAGGTTAAGGTTTGTACCTTATATATAAGGCATGGCTTTGACAGTAGACAAAATAGGAATAGTATGATACATAGTTTGGGCATGTAATAAGGGGGTGAGGAAAGTAATCGGAAGTCGTAAGAATGGTAATGATAATAAAGATGGAATGAGGGAATCCAAAAAAAAAATATGACCACAGCAATATTTTATGATAAATGCTTTTGCAGATAAGAAATTATTACAACAAAAGCACTTGTAAGTAACATGTAAGCGATATTTAATTTTAAGCAACTTATAACCTTCACAACCTCTATTTGTTTATCGACAAAAAGTTTAAAAAATTATTATATTTATTTTCATATATAATGTGTCAGATGAAGGTATTAAATAGTGTCAATTGACAACATAGAAAACCAGTGATTTCTGAAATTAGTAAAAATTTAGCTCACATAGCAAACAATATTGAGTTAATGTAGGAAACTGATAAATTTACTGTTAGAATATAACATAAATGTTAGTGTCGTTATGTGATTCTTAATTGATATATTTTTGTGTTTATTTTAGACCTTGTTCGGTAAGTATGGTAATTTATTGGATGTACGAATAATGAAAGGTGGTAGCAAGACTGGAGATCCGTCCATGAATGGCAATTTTGGTTTTGTCATTTTTGAAAATGTTGAAACGGCACATAAAGTATTAAAAAGTCGAGTGAGTAACAACTCAATTGAGAAAAATATATTCACTATCTATTTTCAAAAAAATTTTTTTAAATATCAATGAATATTTAGCATATTTATGAATAAATTTAATTCTTAAGTTAGTTTTAAACTAAAATGGTATGAGGGTAATTTTTTGATTTTCCAAGCGGTGTTCATAATAATTGGGAAAAATGAGCAAATGTATTTACATGTATAAAAAAAACTTGTTTTTCATTATCAATGGTTTATCGTTGTGTACAAGTATAAATAAAATTACTCTCTATATGCTACCTTCCCAGCTTCTCACTTACAACATTGTGAGAAGTATGACTGTATTTTTTTTTTTATACATATTTAACGTTTAAATCGTTTTTTGAATGCTTCACTTGCAATTTAAAAGTAAATTAAAATGTATTGTTTTACTTATTTGATATTATTTGATAAATTTTGATATTCTGTTTTAATTAGTTAAATACCAGAAAATGTAACTAATGCATTATTTATAATATTTGTTCAGCCTATTTTGTTCCCTGATGAAAATGGCATCAAGTTGAATGTTGAAGAAAAAAAACAAAAGTCCAGATCCTCAATGATGAATTCAGAGCCTAATAATGGTATGGGCCGTGGCACTACCCGTGGAGGTGGAAACAGCCGTGGTGGTTTCACCAGGAACCAGAATGATGTCCAAAGACTCAATTACAGAAGTCAAAATTAATATAAAAATAATATATAAAAAAAAAAAATTAAGTATAATTTTAAAAAGAACTTTAATAATAATTCAAGATGACCAGAAAATCCCTAATAAAGACGCTATTCAGAATTTAAGAAAGACTACAATTTTATACTGTTTTTCTAGATAGCTTCAAATTTTATTTCCCCTGCATTTACACATAATCTTTCCTATTAAAGTATATAACCGTTTTTATAGTGTTTTACTTCAAAATATTAACTTTGTTCAAAATAAATATATTATAAGGTGTGTATTGAATTGCAAACCTAGTCAAGCAAGTTTTTTTCCCACGTGTTTTTAATATATTTTTTCTGTTCACATATTCTTATTGTTTTAATTTAAAAATAAGTCATTTCTTCATTATATTAAAATAATCATTATTTATTTTGTAATAATGTATATTTTAAAACAGAATGATTAAAAAATATTAAAAACCATTTTTATATGTATTCAAATTAAAATATACTTTTTAATCATTCTGTTCGTAAAATTATGTGGATTAGGTTATTGAACCTAATTTAAACTATTTTCAATTATCCTTATTTTTTATTATTATTATTATTATTTTATTTTATTTTTTTTTTTTATTTTTTTTTTTTTTTTTTTTTTTTTTTTTTTTTTTTTTTTTGATAATCTGAAACTTGTAATTTAGTTGTATTTATTTGTACATAAGTGCTGAGTTAAAGCAACAATGCTTAAATACAACGCCCATTTATGTAATTTATATAAGACTAAAAATAGATTATCTGTTTTTTAGTAGGGCTTCCTTGATTTGATATAGGAATTGCAATGAACTTTTTATGATATCAATATAATATGATTTATAAACCTCCCCCCCCCCATTTTTAAAAAATACATTTCTTTTTCTGATTATTATTGTTTTTTTTTTTCTGATTATTTTTGAAAACTGTTGATCATTTTAAAGTAATACAAGTAATAATAAAAACAAAATTTTATTTGTTTGACTTATTATTGGGAACCAATCATTTTCTAAACTATCAATAGTATGTAAATATTATTACTAGAGCAAATGCTTCTGACTGTTGGTTGAAATTATATCAAGATTGTCCTACGAAAATATACCCATTTCCAATAAATTGAGATAAAAAAAAAACCTTTGCCCCCCCCCCTCTCAAAAACTGAAATTATACTAATGAGTGTCCCTGTATGGCTGTAAAACATGGAATGTAGATGAAACTGAAAGAAAAAGAATAAAAGTGTTTGAATTTTGGTGTTGAAAATGTGTACAAAAATATAAGCTGGATGGAATGAAAAAGTAACGGAGATGTACTAGAAATAGTGAGGAACGTTTATTAATGTACTTGATTATTAAAAGCAGATGGAAAATGGTGGGACATACACTAAGACATCCAGAAAAACTAATGCATGAACCAACGAGAAAGATGACCTAGATGACCTTGCAAAACATCAGGAAAATCAAGAAAGATATAGAAGTTGGTGTTAGCTACAGTGCATTAAAAAAAAATAGCGAGTTATCGTGAAGAATGAAGAAAAGAAGTTGTAAATCAACCTATCGGTTGAAAAAAAATTATTCATTAACTTTTTAGTAATACTGTCCATAGCATAGTATAGCAATTTTTAAATTACTTGCTAATTTTAGTTTAGATATGATTAATAAAATTGGTTTTACCTAAAACTTTTCAGGTACCTATCTAGGTAGTAGTTTTTTTTTTAGACTATAATAAATGATCTATATCTTCTGTTTTTACAAAATTATTTTATTCATCAATTCACTATAAATTAATTATTTAATTATTGTTAATTTCGATGGTTTTTGTAATTAAATAACAACGGCATACTTGGACATAAATAGTCATAAATCAATACATAAAGAATACAGTTGACTGGATAATTAACAGTGGTTATTTTAAAAAAAAAGTAGATTTTCCCAAACACTGGTACAGTATACTTTTTTCTAAAAAAAGAACTTAAGGTCTATATATCCACTACTGCCTATTATTCCTTAGTCTATATAAACTTAAGTATCAACCTTTATCTCAATATAATGTTCTCAATAATGACTTTCTTTATACATCATGTATAAGTATTAGAATAATATAAAGTTTTAAGAGACTTGAATTTCTTTTATTGCTATCTTGCACTTTTGATGTTGACTGACAGATTTCAGAAACTTAACATTTTGTTCTGATTCTGATGGGCAGTCTATGAATTTACAATTGGCCGTCATCGTTAGTTTTTAACACTATTATAATGTCTAATCGTAAATATGTAATTACTAATTGTATATCTACTAAACACCAATGACCTTTGCTCCAACATCTATAGGTAGATTACCAGGGTATAGGTACATATAATAATAGTACACTTTTTTTTCGCAATGTTGAAAAAAATGCATGAATCAGCAAAAAATTATTACAAAATACATCTATTAAAAAAAAAAAATTTCTTAAATAAAAAATGTAGAATTTACCCAATTAAATACCTAATTGCGATTACCTATGTGATTATTATAGTCGATTTTTTTATTAAATACTTTGTGAACTAAATATTACAATTAACTATAACTACTACTAATTAATTGTTAGGTATTAAACATATATACTATACTTATGTACGTATATCTATACTATAAGTAACCGAGGATGTGTAATTTATGAAGAGTGATGTCCCTTCTTCATTCAAAGCAAAACAATTTTTAGGGTCGAGTAGAATATATAAACCCCTTTCCCACGCCACGATTTAATTACACAACTAAACTACCTACTAGGTATATGGTTTTTTTGTACACCTACCTATCTATAAATAGGTAGCTATAATATAAAACTATATTAATTTGTAACGCGTTTTAATAATTAAGTATTATCCAAAGGTGCCTGTAATACAATAATTAATATAATTTTTTATCTGTATTTATTATTATAGTATGTATATACGTCCCTGCATAGTAATCAATATAGAGTACACAGAAAACTGAAAGGCGGCAACAATATAACATTATGTCTATCTATATGAATAACAGATGGAACACATTCCCGAATACGAATAATTATGTGCATCGTAGCTCAGAGTGTATTGATGCTTTTGTGAAATAGGTACGTTGTTTTGGTTGTGTTCAGTGTTATTACAGTATCCACGAGGTCTAACAAAGTAAGTGCCTATTAATTTTTATAATGTTACCTATATTACTTAGTCCTAGGTAATATTATTATTATAATTTTATTATACTTATTTATTTCAAAAATCAATTTTATAAATAGTTACACATACTTATTTAAATATCATAATATTAATATTATTAATAATAATATTAATATATATACTGGTGCTCTACTAAAATATTAGAAAAATAGAAAAATACAAATATATTTGACACAGCAATAATAATCGTAAAAATCGAAATAATAAATATTTTTTAATATAAGTGATATAATTTTTGTATTATATATAATACAAAAATGTCACCCTAATAACACTTAGGTAGATACAAACTTTATTTTTTTCATTTTTAGACATTTTTGGTTAAATACCATATATAACCGTATACATATGTGTACACTTTATTTATACCCATGGTTTAATGATTTTAAGACTAGATATTATTTAGCCAAATAGACACTATATATACGATAATATTATGTATCGTAATTAAAATTAAAATTTTACATTCAAGTAATTTTGATAGTTTTTTATTTTTGGAATAGAAGGGAAATTATTGTTTGAAATATAACATTGATGTAATAAAACAATTTGAACAAAAATTGTATTGCCTATAAATATATATTCATTTGAGTTTTTCACTCTTATGATGTTATAGTATTTGCGCAATACCTATACCTACTATAGATAGAGGTATACCTACCTGCCAATTCTGGTTACCTAGTTACTTATTTAGTTATAATATGATTTTTTAAAAAAAAAATGTAGGTAGATATATAATACGAGTAACTATATTACTTATGTTTTAAAAAATTAAAAAGCACATAGAAATAAGAAAAAAAAGTAAACTGCTTTGAATGTAACGGGGAAAAAATAAATCATTTTGAAACTAATAATTCTCCTCCCAGGATTTAAAACAAATACAAAATTATATACTTAATCTTTTTGATATACCCACAGTAAAATTTCCATTAACGATCACCTCTAAAAGACGATCACCTCTGTGTAACCGTCATTTTTTTTGGTTCCGTCAAGTCTAATGCCTCTATTATAGGACACCTCAAAATAACGGTACTTAATTATTTCCGGTCCCTTCGGTGACCATTATATTATGGAAGTTTTACTGTAGTTAGGCTACCTATAGGTACGTATTATTTGTTAAATATTGTGTATTTACAAACATGGACTTTTTGTTATTACAAATTATATATTAAAATTGTATAAATATTATGCATACTTGCAATATTTAAAACTCGCAACATGTAATCTACTTTGGCAGTTTGCTTTTTCATTTTGAGATGCTTTTGATTTTTAGGGACCATAAGTTTTCTTGAAAAAAAAAAATTAAGCGTTTTATTATAGGTACCTAGGTACACGATTTGTAGCGATTCTAATGGGTACCTACAGTTATTTTGAAAAAGTTTAATTTTGTCAACAATAGTATATGAAATGTAGGTATACCTACTTAAGTACAAACTATTGATTCTTAGCTTTTAGGTGGGTAGGTACCATCAATATGTACTTGAATTGGAAAAATAAAAGAGGAACTGTTAGAATTAGATAATTGACAAAACAAGACACTTCCTATAATACTCCTGCAAGCTGAGTGTTTGTTGACATATTTATTTACGATTAACAATAGGTATTCAATTCTAAAAGAAAAAGTACAATATTAAATATATATGAGTTAAAAATGACATGTTTTTTTTTAATTACATCAATATTAACAAAGAAACGTACTATCCATGGGATTATATAATTAAGCCTTACCTATAAAAATAGAACCATGATCTCAAAACATAATATCGAATATTATAGATAAAAATGGTTTAACATTTCTTTGCTTTTTGGTGTAATATTTAAAAATTTAACCTGTAAAGTAGAAATAAAATAATATACGTACTTACGTGTTTAAAATATATTATTTTAATTTATAATAATATCATCTTTACTTTTTCATAATATTTATATGGATACGTAATATAGACACATAGTTTTAGAACATTATTTTTTCAGTTTACTCTTTTACAGCTTTTCTTTTTGTTGCTTCCATAAAAATTCCATTGAATCAATTTTGTTTTTTAGCTTTTGGTATGTCTTTAACGCGGCGTTTATTTTGGTTTAACCTTAGGTTTCTGTATTGCTAGCTTGTGTTCCAATTTTGAAGAATTTGAACTTTGCTGATTAATTAATTTAAAATATTATTTCATTGCTGTGGGGTTTTACAGTTATAATACGAGCAAGTAAAATAGTAATATTTTTAAACTCGGTGGACTTGAATAACTTAAAATTCAATAAAATAAAAACAAATTTACATGATACGATTAATATCAACAGTAATTTTAAGATTATATATCAGAGTTCAAAGTTCAGTTTAGTAAAATATGTTTAGTAGGTAAGACCTTATTGTTCAACACACGTAATTTTTATTAACTACAAATAGTATTATAGTATTATAATTTTGTGCTGTCTAATCATGTACAACAATACATTTTTAAAAAATCAATTACCTACGCGAAAATGTGTTATCAAGTGCGCACCTTCGCTTTCCAGATAGGTAGGTACGCAAAATAATAAGCTTAACTGCACTTTAGAGAGAGTTCCGAGTCTATCGTCCCTTCGTCCTAATAAAAATAATTAGTAAGGGGACATTAGTAACAAAATAAAAATAATAGAGGGACACAGTTCTCCTGTGCCTCTTTTCCTCCACAAATAGAACACTATGGATACTTATAACATATTTTGCGACATTGAGTAATAGGTACCACATCTTACAACCTACTTATTTACTATTATAACCCGATTTTATGACGATAATATAATATCAATAGTGGAATTTGATTCTTATAGATAAAACTACCATAATATTTATTAGATAATAATTATTTTACTCAGCATTTTTCACAATAGACAGAACATAACTAGACAGTTTTTGGTAGTTACCTACCTATATAGGTAAATATCTACAATAATTAAATACAGAATGTTCTATTTAGGCTTGATTATTTTTAGCATTATTTAACTAGGTAGTTGGAACATTTGACTATCTTGTTCCTGCTTGCATACATTTATTACAAAACAAGTACGGTTTTATGTTTCCTGATAATTAAAATTTGGTCTTTCATTGGGCCTATCCAGGGCTGGTTGCACTATATAATATTAACTACTTATAACCTATAACCTACCTACCTACCTTATACATTAAATTGTATGCACTATTTAATACAATGGTACATACAATTACCATTACAATTACATACAATGGTAAATACTATTTAGCTTTAAAAAAAAAAATATTATAGTAAATAATAAGTTGTTTGACTATTTTTTAATAATATTTTCAACCATTTTTATAATTTAAAAACGATTGTACATTATTCTGATAGTAACATTATGCAATATGTAGTATTTGTTAGATATTATTCTGAATTCAGATGAAAAGTTTAAAATATTAAAGATAACTTTTTCCGGTAGGTCACCTCGATAAGCGATATCTAAAACGTTTGTATTAAAATCATGTTCCGGTTAAAAATCTATAGTTAAAAAATATATTTTACATCCGGATGTATAATAAAATATACCAAATAACCGACAAAGATAATATATTAATAATAACGAAAGAAAGTTTTTTTTTCTGTTGATTTAATTGTAGATGACATTCAACCATATTACCTGCCATAACCATAGTGCCATACATTTAATTTAAAGGTCAATATAATTTGTGTTATAATATTATACATATATTACCTATACTACCTACTAACAGTAGGTTATACATACATAGTACATAAATACAATATGTTATACTTAGATGTGTATACCCATACAAAAATAAATTTATCATAACTAGCTATATTAGCGACCAACTTCAGATATTCCAATACTTGCAAATCTTAAATTTCATGTTAAATAACTGGTTTTTATTAAATTATTTAAATTATAGGATATCTGTGTGCTTATTAATATACATTAGTATTAAATGGTATTAATATTGTTTTCTATTAAATTAAATTAAATATTTATCCTTGTAGTTAATTTATTTATTATAATAATAAAGAACAATTATTGATTAAATTGTTTTTTTTTTTTTTTATTTAACATTAACATAATGCTTATTTATCATTTCATTTTTTTAAATAGATAGGTATTTAATTTTTCTTTTAATGTTTTCTTCATGTAATTTTTCAATAAATATTCAAATTACTTGAATTATGGATGTATTTTTTATCTATAGAAATTATTACTAAACCCATTTACTTTTGTTTTTTATTAGAATTTGTTTATTCATGTAATTATATGTTTGTAATTTTAATAGAAAAAAATATATTCAATTCTGTGAATGTTATTTATTCCGATGGTTTTAAAAAAAAAGTTCCATATAATGTAGGTCAGCCCTTTCGATTGTAAAACTATCGAGTTTGTATTTCAAAATTCTTTATCTAATTTATGTCGCTCTAAGTTAAACACAATTTAATATTTTTGTACAGTGATAATAACTATTAGTCTGGTTTGATTCTAAAAGCCTATGATTTGTATTTCAATTAAAAGTTGTCTGTGTATCTCTCTAAAGAAAACAAAATAAAAATGATTGCAAAAATAATTAACCCAATTAATTTTGATTATATCTATTTAACGTCAACAATAAATATCAACGACCACACAAGAATAATCAGCCAACTCGTAGGGATTTAATTGAAATAATTTGTGAATGTACTTAAATGTTTTAACTCTTATAAGTTGTAGGAATAGTAGGATACACTTTCCAAATAATTACATACATACAGGTACCTATAACGGGTATCTCTTCATGAGATTATTTTTCTATATACTAACAACTCTAGTCTGTTTTATATTTCAATGCAATACAGAATACGATTAATAATTAAATTTAAATAGCTGCGTTTTTTTTTTTCTTTAGCTAAACCAGCAACATGATACAGCTCAAGTTGTTTGTTGGTACATTGGTATTATTAGTTCTTTGTGAATATTCCATATCTATAGAAGACAAAATGGTTAGTATTTTTACAAATTATGTAATATTTTATACATTAGTACCTAATTTTATAAAAACCTTAATCAACCAATTAATTGGAAAAGACAATAAAAAAAAAAAGTAATATTTGGCTACATTTCAAAGCTAAAATCTTTTGTTCTTTCACTTGATCACATATAATGCATTCATTTTAATTATTTGAGTTTATTTATCAATTTTTTTTCTAACTTTAGGTACCAAATTTTAACCATTTATCACTGATATAAAATATTAATTATTACATTCAAATTGGAAAACTTGAAATAATTAATTATTTATTAAGTATTATGATTTTTTTTATAATCATTAGGAATTATTATTATGATCTACATTAAATTGTCTTTTCCCTACTATTTGGGGTATACATTTTAGAATGGTGTATGAATTGAAATGATTATATTAATAACAGTCATTGAATAGGTAATAATTTTATATACCAAATTTTTTGGAAATACACAAATAATTTTCAAGAAATTTGGTTTCTAAAATGGTTAATTCAATCTCAGATTCCAGTATAAGATAATAGGATAGTTCATACTCTGTGTTGGTTACACTATTATAAATAATATTTCAATTTATTTAATTTGTCCACAGAGAAAAACTAAAAAGTTTAATAAAAATAAAAGTGATGGTTTACCAGACCATATTCTGGAAAAAATTTTGATAAAAACAATGGAAAATGAATTAAAAATTAATGAAAGACCTCCAGAAAATATGGAGATGACCAAACAAAGTAAATATATCTTTAAGATTATTGACATTAATTAAAGCACTTATATTTTATACAAATTATTTAGTATTCTAACACAAGTTATTTTATAACTTATTATATTATTTATTCCATAAGTTGTATATAATTGTGGAACATGCAATAGCTACTCTGAGTTGTATAATTTACAAGTAAGTAACCATAAATAGAACATTTCTTATTTTGTAGATACCAGAAAATCTAAATCCACGATCAGTAATAATTAACTATTAATGAAAATATATTAAAAATAATTGTGTTATATTGACATTTAAAATACTTGTACATACATCTTATATGTTTTTAACAATCAAAATGCAATAAAATATATATTTTTTTTTTAATTAAAAGGTATGATAAGTTCTAATTTAAATAATACAGTGAGCATCTGTTAAGTATACATACTTTTAATTCAATATTGTGATATTTATTGGTCAAACAAAATCTAAATAAATATTTTTTAGTTTCAATAATTATACCGCACCACAATAAAAATTAAACATAAACACTAAACAATATATAACCAAAAAAACATAACCTAAATATTCATTATAATATAGTATTAAATAAAATCTAAAATTCATAAATTATTAAATAATAATAATTATAGTCAATATTAACACTGTAGATAGTTTGAGTAAGTAAATTCAATTAGATATCTTTCTTAGCCAACATTTGTATTATTTTACTCGTATAGTTATAATAATAATAAAAATATAATTTATTGTTTTAGACATGCTATTTTTTTTCATGACTAAATTATTAGTATATTTTTATTATAAATGTTATGAAAATATCACAATTTTATAAACAAAGTCAATAGTACATTTAATTTAATTATAAATTTGGTTAACATTTAACCAAACAGATTTAATTGAGTCTTCGGGTCTTGAAGTTAAAATTGCTTGTGCACCTTTAGGAAAAACATATATTAAAAACCCATCTAGAATAATACATCCTTCTTCACAATGGGTTTCTACTACTGCTTGTTTTATTTTATCAGATTTTATCATTTCTTTTGATTGCCAAAGAGATCTTCCTGTTGGTTCTCTTATGGTATATTGTAAATATTCAGAGTTTGGACTATAAACTAGACTTTTATTATAATCATTCACTATTTGAATACATTCTTGTTCTGATATAGACTGTAGGTTTAAAATATTTAAAATCTTTTTAACTTCATTGATGCTTATTTTATTTAATGAATAACTCCATGCACTTGATCCAGTTCCAGTACTTAGACATAATCCAGATGATTTTATTTTTATTGGTGAATTACCATCAAAAGTACATTCCAATTCAGATGTACGCCCAGGCATTTTATCACCAATAAATACCTCATTTAGTGCTAACATATCATGTGTTGAATGAGAATCCGGTCTAATTCTTACAAAATCTTGATACATATTGACAGGTGGTTCCATTTTTTCTGAAAAATAAAAATAAATAATATCAATTAAACTATGTTATAAAAATGTATGTTATGCATTCATACTTTCTTCACTTTTCATCGAAACTCTAATTCTATGTCTATCTATGTAAGAAAATTTTTGTTTTTCTAATGTATCAAAAGTTTTTTGTACATTCAGGGAACAGATATCTGGCAAACATAAATAACCAAGTGATGAACTTGGATTAGAGTTAATGCCAACAACTGGTGTTTGGTTGTCCCGAACATAACTGGACATTACTAGAAATGTACCATCTCCACCAATAGCTATAAGAACATCTGCCCATGATACTGCTTCAGTATTAATATCCTTGACAAATTTGTATAGTTATTATTTAAAAATATGATATTCAATTTAAATAGTTACCTTTAAGTTTATAACTTTTGATTCCACATCCAATCGTTTTATAGCAGCTGTCACTTCTTTTACAATGTTATAGTGTTCATTGTGTGTATCCAAAATAGTCTTTAAGTTAGCACCCTGGTCACTTAATTGATTTAACAATTTTTTTTCAGAGACATTAGGGTTTTCGAGTCTTTCACGTTCTACTCTTGTGTACTTAGATACCAATAAAACTTTTTTGCCTTTCCATAGTTGCATATACCTGCGTCCAATACTCATTTGTTTAAATGTCTTTTTAATAATCATTAGATCCTTGTCAAAAAAAACACTGTAGCGCTGGACGTGAATGTAAGGTGAATGAAATTGGCGTGGCGGAATGTGTTTGTGTTTCAGAGTGTCCTATTGAAACAGATGACAGAAGAAAGGTGAAATTAATACAAATATATTTTGTGTATTATTTTTAATAGTTCAAAAATCTTTATAGGTGTGTTCAAATTATAATGAAACTTGGGGTTCTGATTGTGAAATTTATAGAATGCGATGCAATTGTGAAGAAGACTCAAGCAAATGCCAAAACCCAGAATTTAAACACTTGCATGTAGAATATTATGGTGCTTGTAAACAATTGCCAGTAAGTTATAAAAACATTATTTGTCTGAAACAAAGATACATGGATCATAATATTGAATTATTAATTTTTTCACTAAAAATATATAGAAATGTTCAGATTCTGAAATGTCAGATTTTCCGAGGAGAATGAGGGAATGGCTATATAACATAATGCAAGACTTGGCTGACAGAGAAGAATTAGGCCCTCATTTTACAAAAATGGTGAAAGAAGCAGAAACTAACTTAACAAAACGTTGGAGCAATGCAGCAGTTTGGAAATGGTGTGATTTAGATGGTCACCCACATGATAGGTTAGACACGAACAGATTAAAAAAATTGGTTTTAATAATGAAAAGTAACAATCCATTTACTTATGGTAATTTCAAATTTATAACATAAATTGGCTGGTAGAACCAATAATACATTCTTAGAATATAATGTTTATGTAATGTAAAATTCAATGAGTTAATCGTTAATTTAAATAATTTTAAAATGTTGCATATCTACTTTAATTTATTTAGAAATATTTGTCAAACTTTCATACCTACTAGTATACCATTATAGGCATACTATTATTACTTTTAATAATAACACAGTACCTACTTAGTTTTAAATATTCTATTTGATCCAACTCATTATATATTTATAACAATTGAATCATTTCATTGCAACTTTTTGTATAAATTATAAAATGCCAATACTTTAAAAAATATGTTAGTTAATCTAGTAACTTAATCAAGCTGATCACAAAATTTTGCCCAAATGTTATACTATTACATTATTATTTATAGTATATTATCAGATTATTATTTTTCAAGCATGTTTGTCTCAGAATATCTAAATATTCAATATTTTAATGGTTTTAACAAAATGTAGAAATTACTTAGGAATTAAATTGCTTGGAATATAACAATATTTATGTTAGAGTAGGTAGGTGTACTTATAGTATAATTGGTTATTAGTATATTATTATAGTTATTATATTATAACATAACACTTAAAATATTATATTTCAGAGCTGTATCAAGACATGAACTATTTCCAATTAGAGCACCACTGCAATATTTGGAACATTGTATTGCTCCATTTTTAAATAAATGTGATACTAATAACGATCATATGGTCACTCTTGTTGAGTGGGGTGATTGTTTAGAAATACCAAAGGTATGAATATTAAATTATTCTCATTTTGAACATAGGTTAATTAATGTGATACAATCATTTATAATAATAATAACTTGTTTCAGGATACATTGGAGGAAGATTGTGATTATTTGCGAAACGAACTAAATTAAAAGATACCTGCATCTAGCATGAAAATGTGTTCAATGAACAAAATAATTTAATACCTATTTAATTTAAAAAGAATATATATTTGATTCATTAGGGTGCCTTTATAGATATATATTATAGATACATAACTGTTTAAAGCAAATCTAAATTTATTGATCAAATCTATTAAGTAATCTACAATTAATTTATTTCATAATTAATAATTCAAATTATTTGTTTGCTAAGTCACTAATCACTGGATACATTGTATTTTATTTTAAATTTAATAACAAGTTTTATAATTTTACATACCTAGTTTAGTGACTATACTACAATATGAAATATTACAGAATTTGAAGGATAAATTATTTTAGCAATATTTTAGGAAATTATGATTTTTGAAAATAATAAATTCAAATATAATATTGCAAATATTAGTTATTATTCCTAGTAAATAGGAAATATAAATTTAAAAAAATTTAATTTCTGTGTTCTACGTGCTATATTTCTCATTGTGAAAATAAAACATGAATATTTGTACCTACTGATTAAACGTTAAAGGAATACTTAGAAAAACTAATTGAATGATTTTATATAATATACTAAGAATACCTACTATATTTATATACATAATGTACCTAGCTATTACAAAACAATTTATTATTAGAATATAAAAGTTAATTCAATGAGAAATACTTACAATATATCAATCTTTTAAAATGTATATTTAGAAAAATAAATGATAAAGGTACTGTGAGGAAAGTGAATATGTACTATTCAATGTCAGGTAGATGTTATTGTTTATAGATCAATTAACATTTATGCAATGACAAAGTTTCAAAAAAATAATAGCCTCTTGAAAAATATTACAAAATGTCAGCCTATCACGTGTTCAAAGAGAACCGGCATATAGATATACTACATTACTGCAATGACACAAGTTTGGAAAAAGTTCAACAAGAGAGTATCGCGGTGCACAAGTGCAACGCGTCGGCTGGAGGGGGGCGGCGAAAAGCCCGACAATTGAAAACTGTTAGAGGGAAAAGTACGGTCGTCCGGTGGGGTGACACTGTTTGTCGCGCCGAAGTTCGGTATTCTGACGGGATTTCGGCGATCGCCGTATGTTATCTCAGACGAATTCAAAACCATTTTCGGGCGGAATTGACGTGCCAGACGAACTAATGACATGTTTACGCGGAACGTGTGTATCTATTATACCTACACATATCATCTAAAATCGAAAATCACCGAAAGCGGTAAGTACAGGCAAAACCGTACGCAGCACACAATCGTTTGTTTAGCGTGCAAAACGGCCGGTAAACTCGGTCCGTATACTATGGGTACTGAATGGGATTGTCAATTTTTTTATTCTCAAAACACATATTTTTTTCGACGATGACGTACTCGAGCCGTGTCGAAAAATGTATTTGTGTTAGTCTTACTTTGCTCTTTTGTTTTCTTCGTTAGGACACTATTCGGTATATGTCTATTGGTATAGGTATATTATTATAAATACGAGTATACGATACACCGCGCGTTGTATGTCCCTCTCGGGGATGATCCCGTAGTCGTCGGGTAAGGAGATTTTGTTGGCCGTATTTTTCCTTTTCGATCGCGCGCACTTTACGGCTTTTGTTCCGTGTGTTGATTTTTCGTCACGCGATCGGTCGGATTACCTATATGACAAGGCACACGACCGAATATTATCGTTAACTTGTAAGATTTGCGAAAAGTGAAAGTCGCACGTATTACCTGCGTACACACAAACACACGCGCACCCGTAATCGCTGCACTAGATAACTCCCGGTTTATTTTGTTTTTGTTGGTTTTGCAATACACGACCCGCGACCGCGGTTGTTTTATCAAGTCCGAGTCCTTATCGTGCTGATCATATGGTGACGGTCATGTGTTGTTGTTGGGAAATTACTCGTTCGGAGTGGGGACTGACGAGGAAGTAGTCTGCATTATAATATTAACCGTGGGAGGCGCCGACGTCGGATCGTGCGTTGCGTGCCGCCCGTGTTATCTTTATCACTGGCTGCCGTACAGTTTGGCCGTGTATTTTAACCTTAAGCCTCCCCCCCTCCCTCGGTCATCATGGTCCATACATTGGCACTTGGCAGTCAACACTAATCATTGATAACTTCCATACACGGTTAATCAATACTCGACGATCTTCATTCATTCGTTTACTCAATTACTGTTAAAATTGTAGTGTATCATAATAGTTGTCCATTTAATATTAATTATTATTAAAGCTATTTTAAATTTAAAATTAAATTTTTCATCAATTTCTTTCGATTTATCAGGTAATTTCATATTATAGTAGTTATGTTTTAAAATTCTATCTTTGCACATATCACTTTCCATTTTCCATGTAGCAGGTAAATTACAATATAAATGTATACAATTTCGTCAAAATTCTTCATTACCTATTTAACTTATTCATCATCTTTTGATAAACATATAAAATTTACAACACACCGTTCGACTCGATCGACTGATATATTGTTCATTCGTGGGCATAGGTACACGGACAGTCTTGACTGTCAATCACTTTGATTGTCATTCAAGACTGACCGTGTGTGGGGAGGCTTTACAGACCCTATACTTGAATTCGATCCAAGTAGTATGCAAATTAAATTTTCCAAATGGACCATTATCAGGTTTGGAGCAACAGGTAGGTTTAGTTTTTCCATTTCCCTTCTGCATTTCACTCATGGTGGCTTATTTTCATAAATTAGGTTTTATGTTTACACTTAGTACACTCACTTCCTCGGATAAACCAGATGGTTATGTATGTTTTATGAAACTAGCAAGATCCCGATAACTTTGGCTCCAAACATTTATAATGATTTGAGATAAAGATCATTGATTCAAGGAGAAAAGTCCTCTGAGAAAAATCGATATCTTGAATTTTTGTTTCGAGTGTCAGCAATATTATATTTTAAAAAGATAACATAGGTAGGTATGTGTAATATGTGCAATATGTAATATTATATTTTTTTCCGTATATTAAATTATACAAATGCGTAAATATCAATGGAAATATGTGTATAGGTATACTATAAAGCTTGTCATTCGTCCCGGTAGTTCCTGTTTTAAGGGCATGTCCTGGTATCTCGGCCGGTCATACAGTTTTTCCGTGTTAATAGAGGCTGAGAGTAAATTTAAGTACAATGCTTTTTCGTATGAATGAAATACAGTACAGCTTTCGTACCGCATGAGGTCTGATGGTCTGTTAAATAAATTTTGATTTACTAGTAACAAATTTAACAAATAAAAATTAAGAATGATACAACTCTATTGAAGAAAATTCATTCATTCGTTCAAGTATTATTCCTAATTTTAATACCAATAAACAATAAGTAACAGTTATTGTATAAAAGATGTAAAATTTAAAAAAAAATGTCATTCAATATCATGTCTCGGTTTGGGGATTTCAAAATCTGATAACCCTAGGTATAATAGATAAATAAATAATATAATAATTAATGATACGTATACAGTGCGTTCACACCAAGAGGTACCACTACATACTACAGTTGGTTGACCGAGTATTGAAATATAATTTTCGGGGAATGATATGGAGTACCCAAGTATACATTTTCAAATTTCAAATGTTTTACCCTTTTGGTACGCACATGCGCAATACAACTTATTTTCTTTTTAAATGTCAACACCATTTTTTTCTACAAATTCGGATAGATTATTTTTTTTAAAACAATTTTTGTGTAAAAAGTTTTTTCTAATTACAAAATTGGCAAAGTTATAGTATGTTGAAATTTAATATTTTCGAATAATCTGTAATTGACGAAATTATGTTCAACTTTTATACTAGAATATCGAAATGATATCTCCGATATTGTGAAATACCTGTTTAGTAAAGTAAGTTGCATTGCGTATGCCCGTACCAAAAGGGTTAAACATTTGAAATTTGTTTCCAAAAGTGTGTATTTGGGTGCTCCATATGATTCCCCGAAAATTCCATTTTAATACTAGGTCATCCAACTGAAATATTTAGTGGTATCTCTTAACGTGAACGCACTGTATATAAATATCGGTTCAACTGAGGATCATAGCTCATTGATTTATCAAAGTCAAATTCATTATTGATAGGAATTTGAGTTTTTGATGAAGACACGGATGTATTTTGCTGTTAATCACAGCAAATATGAAATACAATTGTCTTCAACACAAACAAGAAAAGTTAAAGATGATAATCCAAATCGGCCAAGTCCAAAATTAGGTGTTCACAGTGGCGTAACTAGAACTTTTAATGCCTGTTGAAAACATTGTAAATTAACTAAATTATGGACCAAGTACAGGATCGGTGCTATGTGGGGAGTATACGACCATTAATAGTCAGTCCACTAAAAAATAATGCCTTGGGCCCTGATTTGGAGCCCCTAAATGTCATGGATCTGTGGCTCATTGTTCGTCATGCCACCCTATCGGTACGCCACTGAGTGTACTCCATAAGTATTAAGCACAGCATTAAGGAAATGCCACTAAATCACAGTGAATTACGAACATATTTAAATATTTATTTATATATCTATATTGTGGAATTTAATATAATTTAATTAATGGAGAGAGGAATCAGAAGTAGTAAGAATTGTAAGGAAAATAGATGTACGAAGAAATAGGGTAGAGGAAAACTGAAAAGAAGGTGTTTGGATGCCAATGAGAATGATATGAGAATAATGGGTATGCACGAGGACGATGTCCTTTCTTAGGAGATTAGGTCAAATGAAAGTTTAGAACGAGTATGGCTGATCTCAAATAATTGGGATAAAGACGAAGGAAAATATTATATTCAAATTAACTATGTTATCTTCTTCAAATTCAAATATAATATCTAAAAAAAAGAATAGCTTTAGATTTTTCTTAGAGAACATTTTTTCCCTTAATCGATGATCTTTACCTAAAACCGTCTTAAATTGTTGTCGCCAAATTTATAAAACTCAAAGCTATAACTAGATTACGTTTCAGCTTGGGCCGAACTAAAATAAGGTTTGTAAATATGTCGCCCTACCCCGACACGACAAATCCTATGCCTATATTATTGGTAACCAATCGTAGTTTTTTTCTCATATTATTCTGTTTTTTTCGAGGTTTGTAAATACTATAATATTATTTCATAATGATATGCGTCCGATATTACCGTGTTCGTGTTGTTCGCACGTCCACTTGACCGGCCTCCCGCCTGATTTTATCTCGGTTGACCCTCGCGCCGTCTGAACAATAATAAAAATAATAACATCCTTTTATGATTGTATCAATGATCGTTTCGTAGAATTTTTGACCGTCTCACATAATCGATGTTCAACTCTTCAACGCGTACTCAGCCGTGGCGTCGAGCATTGTCCCCGTGCTTATAATAGTCTCCATATAATATTTCGAATGCGTTATTGTTGGGAAGAAATGGTTTATTTTCTTAATGTTTTTTTCTATAAGTATGTACCTACTTATATTTATGTTCCTCGCAGCTCGCAGGCTAAACCCCGGGATATCTGCAGCTATTTTTGAATATTCGTAATGACCTAGATATTTTAAAGGATGACCAATATCCCATAAGAAACTGCTCGTAATCAGTAGAACAAGGAATTTGTATTAATTTTTTTTTTCATTATACTCTAATACTGCCCTTCTAGGCTAAAATGCAGTAAAGCGGCATAGTGTATTAGATATAGTTATAAGAAAAATAACTTTTCCCGAATAGCCTTATTTTTTTAATTCTCATCAATACTAAACAAATATATCGTATTGTATGCGAACTATTACTAAGAAAAATAATCACATAATGTTATTAGTTACTGCATTTTTTACTTAGCACATATCTATATATTTGGTTATATCAAATTTGGTAATATTTTTGGTTAGTATCATTCCTATAAATACTAAATATATATTAAAAATATATTTACCTCGATTATTATGACGTCTATTGTGTTTACGCTACAAGGATCAAACAAACAAGAATCAAAAATAAAATTCGATTGATACATCACAAAGTTTAAGTATAAAATTTGATGTTACGTTTTCTTACGATTTTCAAGAATAAATTAATTTTTTGAAGCATTATTGATCATTTTTCAATAATTATTTTAAAACATTTCCTCGTAGAGTTATAATAGCATAGTTTTCTTTGCCGTAATCATTATTTTCTCGGAGAGTATCAATTTTTTCCCCGAGATTTTTTCTTTGTAACAAGTATAAAATCAACTTATTATCAACGCCAAAATGTTGTAAAACAAAAACTTAATTCAGAATTTTGAATAGATATAGTTTGGTATTTGAATATCCAAAGCTTGTAGGCAATGGGTTCATCGTTAAACATAAAGCCAGACAAAATAAGTAAAGTAATGAAACATTTTTAAATACTATTGAGTACTGTTAATATGTACAAATATACAATTTCAATATAAAACTTAACGGAGAGGACTAACGAGAGGTTGATTTGAATTTCTTTAAAATTCATCTATTATCCAATAAACGTTATCATATTCATTACATAATATTAAAAACAGATGTGTTATAAAATGGAAATCCTCATAAAGCGATTAAATACAATTTTAATTATAATTGTATGTTATTATAAAATAAATCACGTAATATAATTGTATATACAAAATTGACGTGTCAATAATATGTCATTGATCCCAAAGATTGCACATTAGGCAGTGCTGTATAATAGGAGGAACTTGTTCAGTGTGTGTAAAATATTTCGACGCGTTTGGATTAAATTTACGAGCTATGGTTAAAACTATTGGTTACTAACAATAAATCTCTGTTTTTTTCTGTAAAACACATTTTTAATTAATACAAAATATTATTTCTGTATGGGTCGTTGAATATTTGTCTCATCAAATCACATATTTAGTTTACATATTTTGTTAGTCTTTTAATCAAAATTATTCATATTTTTTTTTAATATACATTATAATTAGGTCTCATAATATGTAACTTTAAAAAGAGTTAATATGCTCTTATGTTATAAGTTAATAACTTTTATATGCTCTTGAAAACATGTATACAAGCACTTAAATATTCACTTAAAATGATAAAATATGAAAAAAGCAGTTGATATTGAGGACGGGTGCAGCCACAGTTATAGGTGGGAAGTTGAGGAGGTAGGATACATATAGTTATTTAATTTATATTTGTATGCAAAGATAAACCATTGCTAATGAAAAACAATTCTAAGTGAAGTTCAGCAAGACATATTTTGAAATGGGTTATTTTTACGATTTTTGTATAAATTTAATTCTAAAAGGTTTATGAAAAAAAAAAAAAAACAAATTCATTAAACTCAAATTTATTTTTTGACCACTAAGTACAACTTATAAATTAAATAAACATTCGGCTAAACGTTCAAGTATTTCTCTGAAGTTGTATAATTTTAATAACAAATATTTATCAAATAAAAATACATTTAAAAACACAAAAATATCAAATACCTATAAATAGCCGAAAAATTGTTAGAATGTTTTGAAAATTTTACCACGTCTACAAAAGGCCAATATAAGTTTTAATCTATAAGTTAGTTTTATCTAGCTAGATATATAAATTAGCTAGCTTAGCTGATTTAACAAAACTATTTACTGCACCAACTAAACAAAATTTACTTTCAAAAAAGCTACTACACATCATAATAAAACCAATATATCTCTGGATATGCTCATAGATGCAAATAGTTTTTTTGGTTGGGGGTTTAGCCCCTCCATAGAATTGCTATTTCTCCCCCCCCATAAAAAAAAAATTTAATGATTTTGCCATATAATAAATTGGAATATATCGACGGTGTTTTGTTAAAAGGGCATTGAATAATTAAAAATTAATTAATTATTTATTATCAAATTTCACTTTTTGTCAGGAAGCAAAAAAAAAAAAAGTTTTGCAAAAAAAAAAAATCCCAAACAGTTTTTAATGATGTTTATCATGGAAAACAATAAAATGACTCGTTTTTCAACCTTGTATACAACAAAGTATACATGCATTGGATGTGGTATACGCCCTTTTAACAAATCAGTGTTGATTTAATTATTTTTTAAAAGAGTACCTTGATATCTTTACATTATCAACTTATTATTATGTATTATGTATTTAAATATGCCCTTTTACCAGTTCGCTCCTAATTTTTCAGACATCTTTTAAACCAAATATATATTTTTCGATTTTTAGTGTTTTTTAACAAAACATCAATGATATTATAAAGTGTAAGGAAAAGCATGAGAATCAGCCCCCCCCAAATGTCAAACACTATTTACGTATATGCTTCGAACGATACGGCTACGCTCCGAATCTAAAAAATAATAATGCACGTGATACAATTACAGGGGTTTCCTTATCGATATGATTACCGCCTATTGAGTTGTAGTGGATGCTAATAGAATCAAATAAACGTGAATATATTCAAGGTTAATTAAAGTATTATTATTATTAAGTATATTTTGAATCTTGCAGTGTTGAAATAGTGCTAAATATACAAAAAAAAGTAAAATATCTTTTAAACTTTAAATTATGCAAAAATATGTAACATAATCTTTCGTAAATGTCTACGCGATTTTCTATAATGAATATAGGTATAGCTCACATAGGTATAGCTCACATAGGTATCTTGAAGATCACTAAAAAAAAAAAAAAATGCAAATGCTTAAAGTTATGAAGCTTGATTAAAATTATCTATAAGTAAAAAAAAAAAAATCCTATAATCAATTTCATTTTTTTCTCCATTTTTTGAGGCGTGTCGTGACGTATTTTAATTAGGCTTTCGTTTAATTAATTAATGAAATTCGCTGTTTTTCAAATTTTTCCATCATATCCGAATATCAATCATGAATATTTTATCCAAACATTCGCGTATTTCTTCGAAGTCGACGAGAGAAATTTGTTTTGGAATATTGTATATCGTATATAGTTATAATTTTCGGTTTGACCTCTTATTTTTACTTGTGACTATGTAACCGGTATATTATTATTATTATCGTTGTTATACATAATATAGGTAACGGGTACACTGACACTTCAATTTCAACGATTATGCAGTTGTTATTTAATAATATGCGACTTACAATATTTCAGTACTCGTCTTTATATTTATTTTAGCTATACTCGGATAATTTGCTTGTTATTTTATTTTGGTTGATTTATATGGGTACATTACGGTTTATAATGTACACTGAAATTACCCACACATATAAAATATTATTTTTATAAGATAAACTAGGAAAATCCACGATATCTAATTGATAATTAGTATAGATATACATATAGGAGATATTTATATGGTCGTTTTTTTGTTGTTTTTAATTGAATATTCGTATTGATTAGTCAATGGTTATTTATTCAAATCCAAAAAATTGTTGAGCACCTTATCTTGAATTTTGACATCATGCTGAATATTTTGGTATATCATTGTCTACCGATTAAGATAAATTATTATATGAAATAAAGAAATACCTATAGTTATTTCATCTGATCGCAAATTACATTCTGTTATTATAATGATCCAGGTGCTTGCTATTATTTTAAATTTGTACACGACTATTATGTATTACATCATAATATATTCAAAAAATTATCCCTAGTGTAGCTTAAAATATAAGTTGAAACTCACGCGTAGGTACGTTTTTTATATCATTGTTTTATAATAGATACTTTCTCTTTCTACGGTTTTCCATTAACAAACAACTAGCAAATTCGAAAAATATAATATCCTTTCTAAAGTACCTATACTTACCATTCGGGAATCGGGAATAGGAGCAATGGGCTCCGGCCACTATACCCAGACTAGTTTTTTTTTTCTTTTTTCAGCCACTCCGATAAAAACCTATAATTAAATGTTATTTTTCTTTTTTTATAATACTGACGTCTATATTAAAATGTTAATTTACTGGCCCCTCCCAGACCTTCGTTCTAGATCTGTTATTGCCTTGTTGATACTTACAACCAATCAGTGTGTTCGATTTCCTATCTATTGAGTATGGATTTTTGTACATACGTAATCGATTCCGCGAATAAACGTATTAAACTCGTTCACCTCAGTGTGAGTTATATTAACTAATATTAGTGAACCTTTTTTTTAATTGAAATTTTAAATCCTTAATAATATTTGGGAAACGATCCTGGGTGTTTTACAGTGAAAAAAAAAATCCAAAAGTGGATTGAGAATAGTGACTATCGTTTAATATCAAACATTTGTATTGATATCCAAAGGCTTTAGATGTGAACCAATTGACATAATATGTATAAAAAAAAATTCCTTAGTATGTTCAGAATCAAAAATATATAGATATACTCGTAAAGTCGTAATTTATGGAAAACGATGGTCATTTAAGATGCACTTAATAGGGGTAATTACAGCGTACCATCCTAAATCCTACACATCACACGTAATTGTAAAATCAAATTTTTCGTTAAGATTTACCAGAAAATATTGACTTTAATCGTGTATGGGGTAATAATATAAATACATTTTAAATGAATACTATTTGAACTTATTTTTATAAATAGTAATATTAATTATTTTTGTTCACATAATCTATAGCAAACATTTTTCAAAAATATTGAATCATTTCACCTTTATTTAATTATATTTGCGATTATTTGATTCTGAAGTAGATATTAAATTTATAATGACATGTTTAAGATTCTGAGGGTAACGAGTAATACATAATTTTACTATGATGAGTACATTTTTTCGTTTTAAGCCTGTAAACAATTTTCTACCAGAAACCTTGTTTTAATCAAAAAATAGCAAGTGAGCTTTTTTGTAGCATTTAGAATTTGATTAACGCATTAAAGAAGTCTTTTTTTTGATTTTCCAAGCAGTATTCACAGTAATTGGGGGAAAAAACGTATTAGAAAAACGAACAAATTTATTGTAATAAAAATTTCATTATTTCGATTTTGCTTTTTGACCTGAAATCTTACTCCGAAATTTAAGTGTAGTATCATTCTTGAATGAAAATGTTATATGGTTAGTGTATTGAGTGCTTTTCAATATATTCAAGTTTGTTTGGTTTTATGTGAATAAAATTGCTTGGCCGAACGGAATTTCAACACGAGTTTCATTATAAGTTGTATTCAGTGGTCAAAATAAAAGTTAAATGTAATGTGTGCATTTTTTTTTAAATAAGCGTTTTAATGACTTATTTTGACAAAAATTGTAAAAATTCAAAACATGATTAAACAAACTTCACGAATTCATAAAATGATTTCAAAAGTGATTTCTTATTATTATTATCACAAATATTTACCTATTGTGAAATTATGAAATAAATTTAAATGTTTACGGAAAACCTGTTTTGCGCGTAACAACTTCAGTCATTTCGTATTTATTATTTTAAAACTACTAACATTTCAGAACATATCTATAAGAAATAGCTTTGTCTATATCGTAGTGTGTTTTTTTTCGTTAGCACTACCCAGGACTCTTCAATAAGTTTATGAAAAAACGAAAGAAACAAAACCGAAAGTTTACGAACAATTAACTTTATAACAATTTTATATTCAATATTCTGAATAAATAAGGACAATTAAAATCTCGACAAAAAAAAAATTATAGTATTTATTCAGGTAAAAATGTAAATAAATTAAATATATTATTTTTATTTTAAAATATCTATTTGATTATTTAATAAAATACGTAATCGTTTTACTTGTATCGAATTAAATTGTTAAAAAAAAATTTGTATGACTAATTAATTATTTTTATCTTGATTCCTACTATACCTGTGTAAAATATGTTTTTTCGTATTTTATGCATTTATGTAGTTATGTTAAACCACCAAAAGTGAAAGTATCAACTATATTTTTATTTTGTTACAATTATATTATTTACAGTCTACATGCACTATCTTATATTGGTATCAAATTACTTATAATTCTGTTCTTAATAGGCATACTAATTGGAAACATAATATAGAAGTTCGTTAAAATCGTAAAGTCCTGTTAAAAATAATAAATATTTTGCTGTTACTCATCAATATAATGAGTATATGAAGAATGTTTACATGTACCTTTAAAATCGTTTAATATTTTTTTAGATTCTAAACGTTTGTATTATTATAATTCAAGATTTTTTTTTTGTTTTCTAAGTATTAATTGAACGATGAACCTTTTTTAATTGGAAAATATTTTTATCTATTTTTATTTCATTACAATTTTTCTAAATTAATTAATTATTTAAGCATTTAATTTTGATAATATCGAATCAAATAAAAAAATAAAATTATAATTCGTTCGGTTTTTCAGTAATTTCAAGTATATATAAAAGTCAGACCATTATTAATTACTTATACTAATAATTTCAATCAAATATTCGTAAAAAAAATATATTGATTAAATATATCTATATATACTAGTAACTAGTGTATTTTTATAATGTTAACAAATAGTGAAATACATTTTTTTTTTTTAAATCTATCTAATAACTTCTATTTTAATATGTTTGAATTTTTTATATAAGAAGCCTAGAACACAATAGGTTTAAATGAAATTGTATTGATTTCGAAAAAAGTCAAATTTGAAGTTATTTGTAATTAATATAATTATTGTAGTATATTATCATATCCTCACTGTTCTTGTATTCGAATGAAAAAAAAAAGTTTTAGACACTTGACAGTAAAGAGACAAAGTGTGATAACAGCTGTTGTGGATATTTGTACCTGTTTACTTCTAATCTGTTCGTGTGTTCCTCGAAAATCTTGATATCAATCAGATAAAATACCCGATTATATCATATATCAGATGTATAATCTGATTGAAAGCCAAGGAACGTCGTTTAATATTAAAACGCAGAATGCTTTGTCACGTGATTTTAAAATATCAAAATAATTATTTGAATAATATCATAATAATATCTAGACGGTGTTTTTTGTTAAAAGGTCGTCTATCAAATTTCACCTTTTCCAAGAAGCAAAAAACACTGTTTTGCAAAAAAAAAAAACAGCAACTGTTTTTAATGATATTTATCATGGAAAATAATAAAATACATGATACCTTGTACATAAAGTAATATGTATGCATGCATTAAATGTGGTATAAGCCCTTTCAATAAATCAGTGTTGATTTAATTATATTTTGAAAGGGTGCCTGGATATATTTTAGTCGACATTACCAACTTAATTGTCTGTATTTTTGAATACGCCCTTTTACCAGTTTATGCTCCCAATTTTTCTACTTTGTTTGATACCAAAAACGTATTTTTCCAATTTTAATGGTTTACGCCCTTTTTACAAAACATCATAGAATTATAATTATTAAATATCTGTATATTATATTAATGCAATTATAATTATTATATTGCTATAATTATTTTTAATATGAGTGATTTTTGGTGTAACGTTGTGTTTAATATATTACAATTATACATGAAGAACAAAAATAAATTTAAAAAGTGCTGGTTGTTATGAAACAAAATAATCAAATAAATCAACACAAAACAATGAATATGAGCAATACATAATAAACTAGATTGTTAATTATTGAAAGGACGTCAAGTTATTATCTGTTATTTCGAGTAGGTCAAATGGATTAAAAATATCACCCACTAAAACACAGATATAGATTTAGCATTGGATATTATCAACACCTGTATTAACCCTAAAGCAGTCTGCATGGGAGTTTAATTGACCCCCATCAAAAATACAACTTAAATATTACAAAAAATTGAATAATAATATTATAATATAGTTTTGTATTTATTTTAGATAAATTGTTTTATTATAAAATGTTTTATTCATATTTATGTATCACATGGTAACCCACTATGTATTTGAATTTAAGGAAAATTAACTTTCTATTCGTATTTTACTCTTTTTTAGAATTGGGTTCTGGTAGACCCCACTCGAATATATGAATTTTAAAAAAGACATGCGCCTGCTTAAGGGTTAAAATGTCTATAATACTATTACTGTTATAGTAAAATATAATTTGTATTATATATCTAAATATACTATATATGGGTTATTTATAAAACTATACCTGTGAAACCCTTTAGTTCAAAGTACATTGGTCCTATCATCAACTATTTTTCCTGGACGTATAGTTTTTCTTATATAACAGATAGTTGTAGCGTAGCTAGATGGGAAATGGTCCGTTATAAAAAATAAGCCCTCTAACTAACGTAATCATTATAAAAATTCGAAATATACCTACAAACACGTAACATTGTTACACTGCTAAACCATAGACGATGAAAATATATTATGATTATGCGGTGTTATCATTATTTAGCCATAACGGTTTTTTTCCTTTTTTTATCATCACAGACTCTAGCGCACCGTCTAGTTTGTAGTTTGATCATCTGATGCACCTAGTACCTAACAATCTGATTAGTAATCATATTAATCGTATTTGATTAGGAACATCAAAATCCATCGGATTATTTATCTGATTGATAATCTAGGTTGTCGACGTACCTATAAATATATATTATGTGTCTATGCGAGGAACACACGGTATTATGGCATTTTCATTTGAAGATCATTTTTTTTTTTGTCGCAGCACATAACGAATAGTTCACTTAATATGTTTCTGTACCCCAAAATAAAATGTAATTCAGTGGAATTAGCAGCGACTGGGATGTTTTAAAAATACCACTTATATCCCTTTGTGTTCTAGTCGCCTCATACCGGGTGATTCATTTAAGTGGATTTACTCATTATCTCGGAAAGTATTAATTTTTTCGAAATTTATTTTCTGGCACATTCAAGAAATAAGCAACTCTACAATTTTATATTTATGTTAATTTTTATCACCCTTATTTGTGGGGGCAAAACCACTACCTACTTTTGATTTTTAAATGGCGACTATTAAAAAATCCATAAATAGAAGGAGTATTATTTAAAATAAATTTCAGTGTTGACATTTTAGATTCCCGTCAATCCGTTGACGAGGTATTCCACTTTTAAGTGGTTTTAAAAAATAAGGGTGATAAAAATTAACATAAATATAAAATTATAGAGCTGCTTATTTCTTAAATGTGCAAGAAAATAAATTTCGAAAAAATTAATACTTTCCGAGATAATGAGTGTACCCACTTAAATGAATCACCTGGTTGTATTATTATGGGTAATTATAAAGCTCTACAAAATAATTATAAAATAAATAAAAGTATAAGTGTGTAATAGTTATATACCAACATTCCTTTCGGGTTGTAAAAACAGGTTCATGTGTACGAATTTGTTTTTTTATAAATAATGTTTATTTATATAATATCGATTACGTTATTCGGTATATTATATTACATTACATTACATATTAGACATTAGTACCACATAATATATAATAAATATAATATTTTTAACAACGAAGTGTCGGATCAAGGGTCACTGCCACCATATCAATGTATATTTCGTGCTGTCCCCACTTTCACCGATTGATTAAATATTAAAATAAAAAAAATTATGTTATACATTTCAAAATAATTTCCTGTTAGATCGAAATCCCTCCTCGTTGTATTTATCATTTTAATTTAATCCGGTCTCGAAAGATAACTGGGTACTTGTATATTTTATGATACCGGACTACAGTATATGTATTTTAAAAAAAAAACTCTTATCATTTGGAGTATTTTGTATAATAATATAATATAGGTATGTGTAGATAAAAATATTAAACAGGTACCCATTTTCCAGATTATTCGACAGTATAATAATATATTATGCCACATTATTTTTCACATGAAATCATCTTATGAATTCAATAATTACATTTGGAATATTACCATCATATTCGTTTTGAATTTTAACACATTTTTGACGTTTACATACTTTTAAATTTAGTTGCTTATATTTTCAGTTTTTTAATAATATTATTATATTTTATAAGGACATATCTTTGGTTCCATAGAAGAAGGTCCTTGGAGGATGTGATATCGCCATATTATGTCGTCTCCGTCTAACAAATGTACGATCTATCAAATTTAAGTTCAGCAGGCACAACTTTGTGCTGTTAGTTTTATTATTTCAAGAGTGAATTGACCTATTATTGTCAAACTTAAAGATAAGAATATTATCTATTCAACACTGGCGCTATTTTTTCGATATTTTAATTTATAAGCGAGAATGACGTATAAGTATTATTAAATTATTCATATTCTTATCTCTCTTAAAAATTAAAACACTTAGAAAATAGCGCCAAGTTGTTATCTTTAAGTTTGATAGTAGGCATAAGCGAAACTAGACAATTTAACTAGGACAGGTCAAACGGTAAATATTAGAAAAAATTGTTGACATTTTAGATGTGGAAATTAAGTTTTTAATTTTAATCTTAAATTCTTTTAAGTCAGTACATGTTATCCAGTCATTATTAGCTCAGGCCATGGCCAGACTGGCCTGACCCGTAGTTTCGCCTGTTTTAATGGGTAAAATTCATTCTAATATTAGAACTAAACGGCACAATGTTGTCAGTAGGGGCTAAACGCTAATTCTGTTATGTTGTAGGCACGTTTGAAAGACGGAGCACTTGCGTGTGTACCTCGCGATTTCCTTTTAATTCAATTTTGAAAATACAATACGTACACTTATGACATTTAGACAGTAAAAAAAAAAAAGGAAAACAAATTACATAAGATAAAATAATAAAAAAAAAAACATTTATTTCCCCGAAACGAAAGATACGAAAAAAAAACCTGCCCGATCGAGTTAGGAAAACTCGTAATTTCGTATAATATTTTCGTGAAAAAAAAAAAAAAAAATTCGCTGTCGTCAGTGGGGCCAGCGCGTATATAATCCGGCGTTATGTCATAGCATAATATTATAACATAATAAATTCGCTAAACTTTCCTTCTGCATGTATAAATTCTAGATATATAATATATCGGTGCAGAATTGTCGCGTAGGTACAAACGTTTTATTATTATTTTTTTTTTTTCCCCCACGTAATATTTCGTATTTTCATATTATACTGTGTACCTTTGGATATATCGCAATATATATGTATGTAATTTAATTTCCCCGATTTCCCGAAACCGTACACTCATGCTGCATATTATCTATACAGGTACCTATACCTGCCCACTCCGCATTTCCCGGAAAATTAATTTCACTTCGACGAGCGGACGCGCGCGTTCACCGCGATCCGGAATATAGGTATCCGTAATACCTAATGATATTATGTGCATCATAATAACAGTGTTATAATGCGCGTGCCTATAATATTACCTGCAACGTTTATACCGATTTTGTGTCTGTGTACAGTTTCCCGCGTTAGTTCGCGATTTGACTGGCAGAGCGTATCGCTCGGGGGCCGCTACAACAACTACGCCTAGCCACGTCGTACCGTCGTCACGTCGCATGTGTGCAGCCGCGCGGGCCCTCCGGTCACGGTGGTAGGGGTTCCGGCCGCCGTCCCGCCAACACACCGTTTAAATACATTCGGGCCATCCCCGGTGTACGTCAATCCGTACCTCAGAACGCTGGAACTACGACATTCAACATGTGCGGTGAGTAGCCATACAATATACCGATTTATTATTACGAATGTTTATACCATACGTCTTATAATAATATTTATTTACAACAATAAATACAAATATGATTTACACAATATGTAAATAATATACGAATTAAATCGGGAGTCGTTAACGTTTATGCGTAATGATAGTTTTATCCGTATTTTGCGGATCAACCCTGTCGACAAAAACCGAATTCCTATAAATCTATTTTTATTACGTTTCCTCGCGTACATTGTCCAACTATACAATAATATATTCTTCCGTGTCTAACATTACTGTATTGCCTATTCAACCTATACGTACTTTGAATATCATTTAGAAACCAAACGATTTCGATTTTTAACTAGCAGTTAAAAAAAAAAAAAACAACACTCTTTTGAGTCCTACGCAGAGTTGTTGACGAGATAATAATAACACTTAATATACATGCACACGTTGATATAATAATATAATATTGACACTGTACGTATAAATAACGTTGTCTAAATAGTTTTTTAAATATATCCAATCGAATATTTCGTGAGACTTTTCAACAAACATTTCATTAACTATACATATATAATATATACATGGTATATATTTGTAATTGTTTACAAGAATTTTAATGTTGGTAATTATGAACATATACCATAATATTTAACTATAGCCCAAAAGTACGATGTAGGCATGCATACTAAAATCCGTATAGACGTATAGGTTTTTAATATTTTTTTAATTGATATATAATCGTTGAATTTTTTTTTTAAATCCATTATAAGTTTTGCTTTTTAAATTTGTTTTGATTATGTTGATTTGGTTTTTCATAAAAACATATCCAAGAAAATAAACGTAATTTATTAATTTTAAACTCATTGAGAATAATTATAGTTTTTAAATATTAATTATATATAATAATTTCTTTAGAATACTAGTTGTCAATAACTTATTGTAAGAAATAACTTTGTCTCGGTGTACCGAATGCCGTTTTAATACAATTTAATTTTATATCAGGAATTTTTTGATATATTATGCAACTTGCATGAGCATGCAATGTGTATGATGTAGTATGATGTATGTAAGATACTATTGTACTAATGTACCTTTCTCTGTTCAAAATAAAATGTTTTCTGGGTGCATTGCAGTGTATTCACCTAAGGAAACACACGTATGTCTGAATAAAAGAAAAAGATACCTACAATAATAATAAAGCTAGGTAGATAGATCATAAACCGGTTGTTTTCGCCATTCACTTTCATTGGTTGTTACAACATAAGATGTTATAAATTATAACTTATAATACTCGTATACTCCATACCTGGATCATGTCCAAAATGGTAATTTGTTTCTGAACAACTTTTAGGTGTTAACCATCATATCCTATACTATATTATATTTAAATTAATTGCACATGGGAATTATATTTTAATTTATTGTATAAAGTAGGTATACAAATGTATAAAATGTTAATATTATTAAATATGAAGATTTTTAACATAATATCAAAAAAAATTTTAAAAGCAACTAAAATAATATTTAAAAATTATTACTATTTAGATATCTGTTGTCACATTTTTATTTTGTTGCTTGAAAATTGATGATATTCAGCGATTTAAGATAAGTTTATTGATGGTTTGAAATTCTATTTTGTTTATTGTTTTTCGATTAATACTACTGTAAATTTACTACATATATTATAGTGTGTTTATAAGTAAAAATAAATGAAAATATGTGTAGATAGTAAACAAAATCTGTATTTATTGAATAAATAAATATTATAATAAATAATTATTAAATAAATACATTATAAAATCTTAAATAAAAATAAAAATTTTATTATATTATACTGGTTCTTGAAATGAACTTATATTGGCCTTCACTTTCAGGTTTTTTTTAGACAAAAATCAGTATATCTGTTTGTACTGTGTTTGTGTAAACAGATGTTCAATATGTATGATGTATTTTGTATGCTAATTTTATTAATAATTAAGTAATACTATTAAAAAATATATTGCTCTATTAGGTATTTAGTATACACACGGTAACGGGAAGATTTTAATTGATTTGATTGAATTTAATGCATTTGAAAGTTGTTTATATAACGCGGGTACACCTACTAGAAATATATAGGTAATATTTATGATATATGCATAATTAACCAATGTTGAAAAGTTTGTACCAGAAACGCCCTGTTATGTTTCTTTATAAGAATTTATATTAACACTTCTATAATAAATTACATTCACATTTTCATTCTTGTAGTATTAAGTGTATCTAAGGTTAGGCTATATCTATAAGTTAAAAATTGAGTAATACCAATATTTATTATATCATATACAAAGATAGTATAAATTACATAAATTATGCTTAATAAAACTATTAATCATACATGGGTAAAAGATGGTAAATGAAAACTATAATTAATGTTTTTAAATTAAATAATATTTTTGAAATAAAATATGGCTACACCTATACTTAGTTATGGAATTTTGTTACTAGAATCGTTTAAATTTTGCTCTTATTTGTTGATTGTGTTTTGTTTTAGGAATTTTTGCTTATCTCAACCACTTGACACCCAAATCAAGGGAAGAGATCATAATTCTTTTGGTAAATGGGCTTAAGAGATTAGAATACAGAGGTTATGATTCAGCTGGTAAGTATAATATTTTTATAAAATTTAATTAATTTTAACTTTATTGTTTTAAAAACATGATACGTCCTATGGTTCGGAGTGTAAGGGGGCAGACAGAAAAGTAAAACAGAAAATGAGGGTAGCAGAGATAAGAATGTTTTGGCGGATGAATGGAATGACAAGAAAAGATAGGATTAAAAAAAAATATTGAATTTTTTTATAAGAATTTTAATATTACATTTTGATGAAAATATTACTATCTTTCAAAACATGGATAACCAAACTTCGTTTAGGATTATTTTTCATTAGCAATGATCAATTGTTGTGTACAGATATATATTTAATTTCCTTCTATATCCTACCTTCCCAACTTCTCACCTATAACAGTGACCCTAATCTAACCTAACTTAACCTATTCTGCGAAGTATATGATTTTTTTTCTAATTAAAAAATGTAATCATTAGGGATCAAAAGTTATAGGAGCTAAAAACGGCAAAATATACACGAAAAAATTGTAAAATATGCATAAAAAATGTTAAATTTGCAAACAATTATTCAAAAACAAATTAATGTCATTATTATATGTGCAAAAAAAGATAAAGATTTAATGTGAATTGTACTGTTGTCATTAAATTAATAACATACTGAAATTATAAGAAATAAGAATAAATAACTATGTTAAATAATATTGAGTTTTATATTCAATATTAATTAAAATACATTGGGTAAGATAGAAAAAAAAAATGTTTTCAGTAAATATCAAATATACATAACATGCATAAAATATGCGAAAATCGATGAAATATACATTTTTTGATTTTTCTCTAAAATTAACGAAATATACAGAATATGCATTTTAAATGTTTGATTTTTAAACTCTCCATTGTATAGAAATAATTTTTAGCTTGGTTTGCTATAAATCCAGTGCATTCACAGAATTTATATACAAAGAATCAAATGTTCTACTATTGAAAAAAATTGTTCTATAAAGCATCAGTAATTTATATAATTAAAAATAGACTAACATCTAGTATTGATCATGGATATAATACAAGACAATTATTAAACATTACTGTTCCCTTAATGCACAGAAAATTAACTCAATCTACTTACTTATATATAAGACAAAAAATATATAAACTGCTACCATTAGACTTCAAAACAACTCTATTGTTTAATACTTACTAACTGGTTGCAAAATGAACCAAATTTAACAATTTAAATAGTTTTATATCTATAATCTAGTTGCTTGCATTTGTATTTTATTAAACTGTATTATACGTGAAGTCTTCATGTATTATTGTTACATACATTGTATATGTTTAAGTTAGTTTCATCTAATAAGTCCAAAATTGTAAACAAAAGTTAAATGTAAATTATTATTTCAATGCATTATTTTCATTGCTATAAATTGTTAATTCATGGGCCCCTACACGAACCTGTTCAGTGGGGCCTATTATCTTTTCGAAAAAAAACCAATTAAAATGATAATAAAAAATAATACTATATACTGAAAAATATGCAACTCCTATAACTTCTAAGTCCTAATTATCATTAATTAGTAACAAATTAACATGTATTATGACTAACATTCACCTAAAATTTTCTCTTAAAATTTCAACATTATAGTTATTAACAATTTAAAACATATTATATAATATTACTGTCTATTGTTCATTAATTGCATCTACTGATATGCAATTCTATTTTTATATTTTTGATTTATTAAAAAATTAGGCATTCAAATTTAAACTATGTTTTATAAATTATCAAAAACCAATTACATATTACCATTGTATATTGTACACATTTTTATTTTATTTGTTTTTAGTTTAATATATTTTATTATATTTAAAAACAACTATTATTGTTTTTCATATCATATTTTTTGTTGGAATAGATACATTTGTTAGATAGGTATATGCTATAACTTTAAAAAATATCTCCATTTCGGTTTTTTTTAAGTACCTATGTACAATTTCTCATATCTTCATATTATTTTCTTACAATTTGTCTTTACATATGTGTTTTCTTACAAATAAAACTACACTGTCCTGTCAATCACCCCATTAAAGCATTAATATTTATTATTTCTATGTATTGTATTAATAAATAATAACCAAGACTAAAAATTTTAATATTAAAACTTATGATTTTGGAAATTATATTTAAAATGAAAAAAAAAATGGTCTATGATTTTGAACTTATTAACAACACACTATCTTCATAATAACATAACATATCATAAAAATATCTGTTTGGAATTAATTCAAATTTAATAAAAAAAACAATTGCAGTTAAAAGTCAAATGATTTGAATAGTACTTAAAAATATTATAGCTTTCACAGGTTGCTGCATAAGTAGCTGACAGGTTTGACTAATAATAAATATGTCATAATCTGGAGAGTTGAGGTTATAGCTGAATGAGCTACATTTTATCTACCTGCATAGGTTAAATATATATATAAGAAAAAAAAATATTCAAATAATTTTCACTAATGGGTGTCACTCATATCTTGTTTATACTTTTAACATATAAATTTATTATGCACTTCTTTATAGATTGTTTTTTTCTAATAAAAAAAAAAAAATAATAATAATAAATATCCAGTATTGCCTTATTGGGCCACATCAACAATTTATTTTTGTCTCCATACTATTCTGTATATATATTAAATCATTATTTTATATATTTATTATGTAATTTATATTTACTTATTAAAAAGTGATTAAAAAATGCCCTTGATTAGAAATATGTTATACTTTTTTTTTTCTAAAAGTTAAATTATTAAATTTACTCAATTATTTTAAAATAGTCAATTGAAAAAAGTTGAGTAATTCATAGTGTGTTTCCAGTAATATTTCAGGTAAACTAAACTTAGCTTAGTAGATATCTAAGTAATTTTTGTAATAAATAAAATAGTTGGAAAATTTTCTTATTTCAATATTTTTACTATTTACTCAATAATGACTTAATGATACCTATTTTATAAAATTATACAATGCTAAATTTATAATTTGTGTGTATAATGATTGTTATTTAAACATTAAATAAACTTTAATAGCAAATTTTTTTCTAAAATTTTCTAAATTCAAGTTTGTGCCTTGAAAATCACAAAAATTTGAAAATAATAAGAAAATGGAAAATTATCATAATCTCAATTAGTTTTTTAAACATATTAAGTTATAATTGATTTTAATTCTTTTACATGCCCATATCAAAATTTATATTATTGTTGGATCAGTAGTAAAATTAGGATTACAATTTAACAAATGATTTTCTCCAGAATAATATCTGTGTCTTTACTAGAATAAGAAATATTTTTTTAATATTGATTATTATTGTACAAATCATTATTATTATTATTCTCTATTTTGTCTTTAACTGGAGGAGGTATATTGGATTTGTAATACAGTTTTAATGAATTTATTATACATAAGAATCATAATTAATTAATATTATTTATGATCTTATATGTATGTATGTGTAACATATATTTTTATTTGAACTATAATAGGTATTGCGTTTGATGGACCTGACGGTAAAGACATAACAATTGTAAAGAAAGAGGGAAAAGTTGTTGCCCTTGAAGATGAACTACTTTCATGTAAGTTCTTTTTTTTATAATTGATTTTGAATCTAAAATTTTAAATTAATTATGTTATAGTGAAAGATCGGCTTGACTTCGAAGAAATCCTTAATGATCATATTGGTATAGCTCACACACGTTGGGCTACTCATGGTGTACCCAGCTGTGTGAATTCACATCCTCAGAGATCGGACAAAGAACAGATATTTTGTGTGGTCCATAATGGTATCGTAACTAATTATAAAGAAGTCAAAGCTTTTTTGGAACGTAAGGGTTATGTTTTTGAATCGGAAACTGATACTGAAGCTATCGTGAAGCTGGTTCATCACATTTACACACAACATCCTAATCTATTGTTCAGAGAACTCATTGAACAAGCTATACAGCAATTAGTATGTCTTCAAAGTTATTATATTTATCATTTACTAATATTATTTACTATTAATAATAATGATTGATTTTAGGAAGGTGCTTTTGCTTTGTGTTTTAAATGTAAGTTATTCCCTGATGAATGTGTGGCAACTCGAAGGGGAAGTCCTCTCCTTGTGGGTATTAAATCAGATACAAGACTAGCTACTGATCACATTCCTATTCTTTATAGTAAAGGTAATAAAAACATTGGTTTATTCTTTAATTTAAACCATTAGAATAAGTTTTTTTAGTCAAATTAGCACATTGGTTGTATTTTTGTTTTTGTTCCGTTTGTGACCCGTGAAGATACATTAGACGGAGAGTCTCTTTCATTAACAGGTACAAATCATTAGACAAATCCATTTTTCTTTAATGATAAGAAATTAATTAATGGGCTTTAGCACTCAAAAACAACCTAGACATGTCTATTGTTGGCTTATTTGGTGGTGGCACTAATAAAGATAATTTGTATAATCAAAATTTCGAAGAGAAATCTGTTGTGGTAAGCAAATTGTTTTAGAAAATGGTATGGATAGTGAAGAATTAGGTATAATTTCCAAAATAGTTTCTAGTCTATATATATCTAGTTATTTAAAGTAAATATACACTATAAGTATAAACATAAGTCACGCAAGTTATAAAAAACTGCAATATGCTCTACATTTTATTCAATCCTTAAATATTTAAAATTGATTATCAAGTTTGACTACAGTCATTGTAGTAATGCTAGTATAAGATAAAATCTGTGTATCATAACTTTTCATCGACCATCAGATTAATAAAACAAATATTGCATTACAATAATGAGATTTGTATCTTAAAATAATCTGTAATGATAAAAGATAGAATAACAATCAAATATATAGTTTTAATCAGAATTAATTTTGGTTTAAATGGACTTGTTTAAAAATTAGTAGATATCTACTATTGGTTTTTATTATTTTATCAAAAATATATTATATGGTCAACAAAAAAAAAATTAATTTAAATATGAAACTGTACATTTTAAATTATACTATTCAAAACAGTTTTTTGAAACTAAAGGTAGGTTTATGTCTAACAGTGAGAATTGTATGTTTTATCAGTCATGTTAAATTGACAATATAATGCAAATTTTATGGACTATCTACACATGTGTCGTTTTTTACTCAGTTTGAATTATATTTTCTTCAGTTTAGTTTAGTTAAGTTTGAATTTAGTTCAGTTTTTTAATAATATAGAAGAAGCATTATTTTGGTTCTTTACCGTAGTTTTCCTACTGCAGATCCGTCATTTTTTGGGAGAAAAAATATATATGGAAGTCAATGTTCAAGAAAATGTCTTCTCAAAGAGGTCATAACTTCCTTATAAATTTATTGAATGAATGAAGAAACTAATTTAATGAATGCTGCAATTATTTGTGTGTACTATCAATTGTTGGAATTGGTGATTGTATACATACAAAAGAAGAAACTATTATGAGAAAAGCTATAAAAACTTGTTGTTCAACTTTATGGAAAATGAATCTCTCATCAATCTTTTGATCTTATCTTTGATTTCACTCTTGAATATTCAACAAATTATCAATAAAAAGTACAATAAATCATTGCGTTTAAATCCTCCATAAGCAAATTAAACAAGTCAATAATGAGGTTATTTAATTGTTTTTTTAAATATTATGGACAATTTTGGACAGCATTTGTGTTAAGTATATCCTTAATCTAATACTTATACTTTGGACTGATATAAATTATAATAAATCACATTGACCAATATTTATTTTATTATTTTAAGCAATACCTATACTATTTTCTGTATATATCTAATATTAATAAATCTTCAAAATATCTTATTGTTTCTTACTTTAAAAATATTTAATTTATATAGAGCTATTATTTGTATTGACTTTAATAAATGTTATTCAGGTATTATTAATTATTCCATGAAAAGGAATTGGATGATAATATAGGTATTATTATAGTTAAATACTATTATTTTTATTTAAAATAAACATTTTATTTTAGTACTTAACATTTCAGGTGCATACTGGCATGCCAGAGTACCAGGAATTTCCCGATGGCCATTGATTTATACATGTTTCCCTACTCCTATTTCCTTTAATATTTCTAATTATTTTTACAGCCACAAGTGAATAATACATTTTATGTCTGATAGAAATCACTCTAGGAACTGTACAGTGTTCTATTTAAGTGTCTACACTCAATATTTCGAAAAGTACATATTGACTCTTCAAAAACATTTTTTATTTTTTTGACAAATTAAGAAACAAGCAACTCTAAAATGTTACATTATCATTATTTTTTACTACCATTATTTTTGGGAGTGAAAAAACTACCTACTTATGATTTTCAATTAATAATCTAGTAGTTAGATGGATTAGTTAAAATAAATGTTAAGTTAAAATTGTTGGTTTCCGTCAACTCATTCATGAAATATTCCATTTTTAAATTTAGGTAAAAAGAAAGTAATGAAGCGCCATTTGTGTTGTGGCTTAGCATGCTACGTTTTAATAGTGGTCCACTACTCTTCTACTATCCAAAATTAAAAGTGGAATATCTTATCGAAAATTTAATAGATAACAAAAATGTTAACACCAAAATTAGTTTAAGCTAATATTTAATCTATTTAAAATCCACTTAAATGGAATTCTCTGTACAACTAATGATTGACACTATCCCATAATAATTTATTGTTGTATAATAAAACAGATTGCTTGTCATTTATCTTTAAATACTATCAAGTAAACTTAACTATATTATATATATATTGATGGATAATTTATTAAAAACAATGCATTAAATCAATAAAAAAAACTATACTTGGTTGTTCTGCAGACATCAGATTAAAATTTGGTGCAGTTGCATAATAACAGGTTTATGGGTAGTTTTATATTAAATCATTCAAAACATTTAAATTTTTAACAACAAATAAATAGACTACCAACCACGAAAATATAACACATTCATTTTTTTTTTTAATACTGTAATAATTTATAATATTTAATTATTGGGAACATTATATTATTATTAGATATTAATGATTTATAATAGTGTATCTGTATGCACGATCTACTGTTATATAATTTATATTTTGTATTGTGGGTTCTGGTTAGATGAAATATAATAATAATAAATTCAAAAGTTATCGTGTTAAGTAATTTATAGTGACCAATGATTAGTTAATGATTCAATAATCAATTGTTTTGAAGTGATTGTATGTAGTTTTACTATCAATGTATAATTAGTTATTTTAATTTTGTTTTGGTTAGAGGTAAATAATAATTCTATAATTAAAATTTATTATAATTTTAATAAATTTAGAATAATTTTTATATTTGTAACTATACTGAAGGTCATACAAATATTTTAACATTTGTCTGGTGGGTTTATGCGATCGACTTTTGAAATCCAATGGTCATTTATCACTAGTTTCTTTTTATTTAATTTATATTGTTTGTTATTATAAATATCAAAAACCATTTTATGATAAAAATTCTTTGACTGGCAGTAGTTTAAAATTTTTAGAAATTTCTTATATTCTATTCAACACCAAATAATTTATTGGTGAATGATCGACAAAAACCGGAACTGCAATAATGCTTGTTGCATAATAATTACACATATACGCAATTTCTAAAATATTTGGATTATAGCCAACTGGAAAACAGGGGCTTGTGCATTATTTACAATTTTTTTGACCACTTAAATTAATTAATAATAATTAAAAAATAAAAGGCTGAAAAATATTGACGAAACTAATTTAAAATTAAAATTTTTAACTCTATCAAGTATTTCTTAAAGGGAAGAATTGTTTAAAAATATGAAGTATACTTCACTTAATAATATGTTTGATTTATGTATTTAATTTATTGTCTCATGACTGATACCCTACAAGTAATACATATTTGATACCTATATGTAATATAACGTTCTCAATATTATTCTGTTTATCAATAATTTATAAAAAAAAAATTTTGTCATAGATAATATTGTAAATTTACCTACAATAAATTGTTTACTGTACATAAAAATGTAAATAAATACAGTAGACTAATAATTGAAAGGACATAGTTTCTTTTATTATCAATCTAATACGGTCTGAGGAACTAGGATGCATGTAACCTACTTTATTTCCAAAAACAAATCAATTTAACATTTTGAATTTTGAAATGTTTAGAACATCGTTACATTCGCGGTGATAAAATGTCCATTCCCCTTCCTCTACCGCGTCAGGAGAGCACATCTGAATTTCATCCACTTGGAGACAAGGAAGAAGTCGAATATTTCTTTGCATCTGATGCTAGTGCCATTATAGAGCACACAAATCAAGTTATATACTTGGAGGTTTGTGCAAGATCAACAAACAATAGGAACCTTATGTTTGTCGGATTTTTAAAATTTACTACCTATTTTTTAGGATGACGACGTGGCTGCTGTAAGAGACGGAAGATTAACCATACACAGAATGCGTATGTCTACAGATGATCCACATGCCAGAGAGATCACCACACTCAAGATGGAAATTCAACAGATTATGAAGGGCAATTTTAGTTCTTTCATGCAAAAAGAAATATTCGAACAGCCAGAATCAGTAGTGACTACAATGAGAGGCAGGGTGAACTTTGAAAATCAGACTGTCGTGCTTGGTGGTATCAAAGTAATTCATAATAATAAAGAGAATCTAATAAATTAAAGTATGCAATCGTTCTTCTGTAGTCCTAATAATATAAATTATGATATTTTATGTTTGTAGGATTACATTCCAGAAATAAAACGATGCCGTCGATTAATGTTAATAGGTTGTGGTACTAGTTTCCACAGTGCTTTGGCAACACGTCAACTTTTAGAAGAACTTACCGAACTACCGGTTATGGTCGAATTGGCTTCGGACTTTTTGGACCGTAATACTCCTGTGTTCAGAGACGACGTTTGCTTCTTTTTGTCACAATCCGGTGAGTTGGACTTTTTTAATTATATTCTTATTGGATCAAAATATTTTATAATACAATCTAAATTTATGAAAATACCTTAAGTCTAATAGATATGAATGTGACAACTTTCATATTCATTTTAGGCGAGACTGCTGATTCTCTTTTAGCTTTGAGATATTGCAAACAACGAGGTGCCTTGATTGTTGGTGTTACAAACACTGTGGGCAGTTCTATAAGTCGTGAATCACATTGTGGTATTCACATAAATGCAGGGCCAGAAATTGGTGTAGCTTCCACTAAAGCATACACATCACAGTTTATTTCACTGGTAATGTTTGGATTGGTCATGTCCGAAGACAGGATATCAATGCAACCTAGAAGAAATGAGGTATTATAATATTCGACGATACTACACTAAGAAGATAGTATAATCGTGTAAACAATTTTTGTTTTCAGATTATCAGGGGTCTCGAAAACATAACTGACCAAATCCGTGAAGTGTTGGCAGCTGACAAAAAAGTGATGAAATTGGCCGAGTGCTTGTACCAAAAAAAATCGCTGTTGGTCATGGGAAGGGGTTACAACTATGCAACATGTTTGGAAGGGGCGTTGGTAAGTTTTCAGAGTTAAAGTTCTCAGCACCTGTGTCAACATAATATAATATAAGTTACCACTGTGATTTTTTTTTTTTATAGAAAGTCAAAGAACTCACTTACTTGCATAGTGAAGGGATTTTAGCCGGAGAATTAAAACACGGTCCGTTAGCCCTGATTGACAAACAGATGCCAATAATCATGATTCTGACCAGAGACCCAGTCTATAAAGTAAAATGTCATAAACACCCAAAATATTGATCGTATTTTATTTTTTTATTTAATCAATTTTCTCTGATGTAGAAATGTACTAATGCTTTACAACAAGTTACCGCCCGCGAAGGTCGTCCAATTGTTATATGTGAAAAAGACGACATTGAAACCAAAAAATTGGCTTGGCAAACCATTGATGTTCCACACACCGTTGATTGCTTACAGGTAAAAAAACACATCTAATGTTTATTTAACCGAAACGTGAGAGTCTCTGATTTCCTTATACCTAGTCGTTTTTTGTGTCATTATTAGACATTTATAGTCTCAAAATAAGAAAACATCACCATGTTGCACATATAGTGTAATATTATAACTTTCATATTGAACATTATAATAAATTAATATACTTCTTTTATTTTTTATGAGTATCCAATTTCAATACCTACATTTCTTGTTACTTATCGTAACTTTCGTTACCTACTGCTATTATCATTATCAGTTTTCTGAAAATAATACTATTTAACTACTTATAACAATTATAAATTTTTTCACCTAGATTTTAAGTAGTGTTTTGTTCCATAAATTGTATAATTATTTTATGTAATTTGATTAAACCATTACTTAGTCATTATTATATTTAATTTAATCACTGCTATTAGAACATAGTAATTGTTTGTTTAATGTTTCATTGTTTATGAGTTTTTTAACGTAATATTTTATACTTTTAGGGGTTGCTGACTGTAATACCGATGCAACTGTTGTCTTATCACATTGCTGTGATGCGAGGCTGCAATGTTGATTGTCCAAGGAATTTAGCAAAATCAGTAACGGTCGAGTAAACCATATTTGTTTAATCCGTGTTAAATATGAATATATATTACCAATTATGACAAGAATTTAATTCCCCTTATTTGTGGGTTCAATATAAAAAAAAGTATTTACATAAAATTTCTCTATACCATGGGTTATGAAGATTTGTGTTTCTATAATCAAAGTATGACATACTCAACATCCAAAGCTTGCAGAAAAACTATAAGTAAAAAGGTATTTTGATAAAATAAATATCATAATTGCATGTATCTATTATATTTGCTATCTTTTTTTTTTTATTAATATTATTTTGTTATAATGTTATGTGTTTATTTTTGTATTCATAAATATTTTTATTTTTAAGTTTTCCATTAAACAGATATTTTTATTTGTAACATTATTTTAACTTTCATGCAATTTATACATTTTTTTTTATATGAATCTTTTTTTTTAAGATTTTGGTTTTACTGTGATGTTTATTATTATTATTTTTTATATTTCGATGGTCAAAATATTTCTATTGATATTAAAAATTGTATCATTAGTTTTTGTCCATTATTTTTGTTGTATACAAATAAATTAAATAAAGGTACCCAATACATATTTTTTTTTTCCAAACATGTTATCTGAATAGATCGTATTAATTTTTTTTTTTTATTCATTCGCCCCTATTTCCTATGTTTTACTAGACACACATTCAGACTGATCCCTACAAAGACTCAAACAATCTGAGCTTAACTAATTCACCAATTCCACTGGATATTTTTTCTTTGGTAGTCCTCCAGCTAAGTTCTAATCAAAATTATCATATCAGTTGTCATTATAAAAATATGTACTTCTCTTTTATAGTTTTAGATCAAATTTGTGTAGTGCACAGTAAAATGAATAATATAGTATATGTTATTTAATCAAATATTAATTTACTTCTTTACAAATATTTAATAAATCATTGATAAAATAAAATAATTAATTTTCTATAGGTTTTTACCTTATTTTTGGATTTAATTCAATTTTGTGAAAACAGTGTACAGAAAAATATAATTTTATAGATTCAGACTGCTGGACATTTTAAAATGCATTCCCTAGAAAAAAAAATTGTTAATTATTTTAAAAATTAATAACTCTACTGTTAATATGTTTGGCAATGAATTATTATTATTAATTAATCCACATAACACTGTTTTTTAAAACCCTTTATTATTTCACATTTAGAGTATTAGAGGAACTTCTATTCCAAATTTTAAGTTTTTAGATTGTGTATTTTTTGAGATTTAACGATCAGTGAATGAGTGGGGTATTTGGCTTTTATATATATATATATATATATATAGATAGATTAGAAATTATTTTATTAGGTAATTTTGTATATTTTATATTGATATTGAAATCAATTTATCATTAAATTAAATAATAATAAAATAAATAATAATTAAATCATATTTAGGAATATTAAAAACCTACACAATTTTATTTATTTTTTTTTTTATGTGAAAACTACCAGAAACTTTACTTCGATGTATACCATTTTTTGAAATGAAAATTTCTTGGGGTGGTTTTTCAATTTTCTAAAGAGTTTTTCAAGCAAATGTGAAAAACTGAGAAAAACATAGAAAATTGATACAATATTAATGAAAATATATAATTCCTATTTAATTATTTTACCATAATATGACATATATATTGCTGACAAAATATCACTATGAACTCCTCTCAGAATCGTTGTTTTCGTTAGCAATAGTTTATCATTGCTTACAGATATATATTTGATTCCTACCTTCCCAAATTTCCACCTACAATAATGGATGCACCCACGTATGAAATACCTCAATTTTTTTACTCTATTGTGTTTTTAATATTACATTATTAAATAATTTAAAATTATAGTCTTATAAAAAAAATTTGCCAATTTTATATTATTCATACCCACCTACTTATTTTATCACATTGGTCACGAACTACCTTTACACCTTTAAAATGGTAATTATTCTTATTTTTATTGTATAAATCCATTTTATACATTTTTCCTGAAATGTTTTTGTGTTTATTGAACAAATTATTTATTAGGGTTTTAGTTTATTTTAAAGTGAACAAATAAAATTTTGCCAAAAAAATTAAATTTTTACAAAAATAATCCTTTTTATTTAATGAACACATCAAAAATATCAAAACTTGTATTACACTTTGTCCAGTACACAAATATTATATTCACAAAACTATAAAATATACGCGAGTCTCGTAGTCGGAGAATGATTTTACTGAATTACTTACTCCTAATATAGTGGTTCTCAACCTTTATTGATTCATGTCACCCTTATTGACAATAATTCAACATTAAGTCATCTTACCAATGAATAATCCATTGAAATTATAGGATATTCAAGGAGTGGTATCGTTGAAAAGTGAGTGATGGAGGAGTATTACGTTGTTCGGACGGTGTTAGTGGTTACATGACAGCGACGACAATAATATGATTTTATTCTAAAAAAATTTAAAGTTTTCTTATTTTTTTCTATTTTCCCAATGATTTTGTGTTACCTTTTCACTGGGTCCATGTTACCTCAGGGCGATATGTCACCCCGGTTGAGAATCACTGGCCTACTTATAATACCTACATACATTACTCCGTTTATTGTTTTTATTTTTTGTATTTTGGTTTATATTTAGGTAATATATTATACTGTAGAACATAGCGACGAGAAATAAATAATTATTATTATTATTAGAGTTTAGGTGCACAAAATAATGGACAATTTTCATTTTAAATATTGTGGGGGGGGGGGTACGAAACTTTACCTATGCAGTGTTTTGGTAGGTACAATAAGCTAATCGTAATAACAATAATTATTATTATAATACATTTCTATATCGGTTCATCGCGATTAAATGTTACAACTTCACGTTCATTGACGTGACACAAAATGAAAATAATTGCTTTTAACACGTAGGTACCTATTGGTACACGAACCCGGCGGAAAAAAAATATACCTAAGCCCTTCGGCCTGGTATAAAAATGTCTGTTTTCATAACACCGGACAGTCAAAGAAATGAAAACAATAACTATCTATACAGCTGAGCATGGCTGGTTTCCGCCAGAAACGTACCTTTATCTTTTCCGCCAATTCACTTTTCCATCAAATGAAAAAAATTAGCCTAATATTTGAATATTAATAGACAATTGTGTATATTACAATTATTATTAATTAGATAAAAAAATAAACTAAAAATTATAATAAAGTTTTTTCGATTTATGTATGATAAAAATTATGCTTATTATTTATTGAACACAAAGTAAAAATAGTTGTTAACACCCATAACGATTGTCTTACCACAATTTTTTACACAAAATATATCAATAATATAATCACTTTTTTATTATTTTAAATTTAAACTTATTTGTATTATTATTATTATTATAAATTTGTTTTATAATACGTACAATAATAATAATTTATGATACAATCGTCCATTAATATTCAAATATTAGACTAAATTTTTTCATTTGGTGGAAAAGTAAATTGGCGGAAAAAGGAATCGACCAATATTTTATGATTTGGCGGAAACGGGTAACTACCATAGCTATAGCTATCCACATTCTACATTGTCTCTATAAACATTGTCCATCAGCGATCGGGTACCAATCAAATCACAATAAAATACTTCGCGTACGATAATAATAATTCATAATTTTTTTTTTTTCTAAACCGTATATTTTCACCGCGGAAATATAATAACCGTGTATCATCGGTTGAATATTATACTTATAGAATACGAAGTAATTATTTAAGTATATCAGGAAACGTTTAGGTATAGGTCGGAAACGTTTACATGGGTGCCTGTGTATTTAACCTATACTTTATTAAATTTTTTTTCTATTTAAAAGCAACTTCGTTAATTCGACTACCTATGATTAGAGGGATATGCCGCGCCGTCTTGCACGTCTTGTGCACGTGACTTATTGCGGCCATAAACCAACGTAATATTCTCTAGGTGCGATGGCTGTCGACTTAAAGGAAAAAAAAAAAATCAATTAGTCCTATAAAAGTAAATGTAGAAAAAAAACTGACGTCGATGGAAGGAAAAAAAAGGGCGCACACATTTTGAATTATTTAATAAGCGCGTATATCCACCTCTCCGTCCCTTTTGGGCCAAGGACGGACTGTCACCGTGTTAGTTCACTTTTGTGTATAAGTTTCCGTTGGACCTTCGCGGGCAGACGCACTATTATATGTATATACCTAATAATAATGTACAGACGATTATTATAATATTTATGTCATGCTTACCTATATAATATATACACTACACGTACAGAAAACAGAACGGTTCGTCGTGTTTTGTCGCATCGTTCAGCACGGTATAGCGTGCGATGAGAGTACCAGACGTCCCACATTAACACGGACGAGGGAGATCGCTCAGACTCCGAAATCGCGTTCCGCCTTCACCCATCGAAATAAACGTTTTAAAATATTACTGCACCCTAATGTATTTGTCACGAAAAATCATTTAGGTAGGCGGTATAATGTACTTATATAGGTACCTATTATATTTGTATTGTGCGCGCGGTTGATCAAAATGCCACATACCAATAATGAATAAAGTAACAAAAAGGTTGTTTGTCCGAAAAATGTTATTTGAATACCTACTATTGACCTGCCAGTCTGTTAATACAAATAAGGTATATTATCGTATTTACCTATTTAAAACAAATAGTATATCGTTTTATATTATTGGGTACTCTCGAATTGCATCCGGGTGTTTTCGGAGGCAATTTGAGTATACTCAAACTGTTCACTCGAATCGCCTCTCATAGCATACCTAGATTATTAATTAATATATCGATAATTGACGTGTACTATCGATTATTATATTGAAAAGTTCAATGTTTAAAAGTATTAGCAAATAAATTTAAACATCGAAAACATATAACATAACTAATTTAAATTTAAATATTTGACTATAAAACATAATGATATTTATTTATTGATTGTTTACTATTTTTTACTATTATTAATTACTGTTGCATTGGTAATGTAAAACATAATACTATTTCATCCAAATTATTGTTTTATTATTGATTTTTAATACGTGAAATCTTGACACAGTACATATACCTATTTGCTTTACTATTTTACTATACTGCTTTACTATTTACTATGCACCTAATACCTATGTACATTGTACAATTGTTTTTAGTTTTAAAAAAATCGAAATATAAATCGATTCCGATTCCGAAGAAGTTTACTGCCTAAAATAGGAGGTAATTCGAGTAACCTTTCTAAAAAAAATTCACCATGGGAGGCAATTCGTGTGCGCCCATATTATTAGAAACCTAGGCACCTACACCCAATACCTGGATACCTTATGATGTCCAGTGATGTATACATTATTTTTGAAAAAAAAGGATCAAATGTATCGAATAGAACAAGAAAAGGAGCGGTAGCCCTTAAGCGAAATTTGGGTGGAGGGTTTAGCTTCTCAAATACTATTCCTTAGCCCTCTTTTAAGATGGCACTATGTGTAACAAATAAAATCATTTTCATTGCAGAATAATTAATAATGTAATAATAATCATAATAATAACTATATATGAAATTTTTGAAGTACAAATGGCAAAAGCTAGAGGTACCTACTGATAGTTTCACAAAACTGAATTGTGTTGAACGTTCATTTTTCATAGAACATCACTACAAGGTAAAAATTAGAATATTCAAAAAAATATACTACATAGGTAGTATACAAAAAAAACAAATTTTTTTTTTTGTCTTTTTGTAGAAACTATGTAACATTAATGTTGTAATGCTTAAATCAGGAATGTTAGTTGAAAAAACTATATTCTTTGTATAAATAAGCATGGAGATGTTGATATAGAAGATTTGGAGAAATTATTATCAGATAAATCTGTAAACCAAATGGTAGATAGATATTTATTCTTTATAGATATATAACATACTCGTATGAATAAAAAAAAAAATATATATATATATAGACATATTTATTTATTTATAGTCCTTTAAACCGAAGTTTGTGATGGAGTAGAGAGTTAACAATAATAATACAAATTTCATAAAATTAAAATAAAACAAAAATAAATAGGATACGTTCTACATACACGTATACATTATACACTCTTTTAAAAGTAGCGTTAATCGTTCTTGTCAGTTCAGCTATACCTACATGTGAATGCTCATTCTTTGCAATGTGGAGAATTAAAACACGGTTTCGAACTTGTATGTATCAAAATAGGTTCAAATTTTTCTTCAATACCTGTATATATATATATATAGAGAGAGAGAGAAATTTCAAATCATATTTTTAAGGAATATAATTTGTATGATTTTTCAAAAACGGAACGAAGGTTTTCTTTTTAAAATCAAAAATTGAATATGTATTTAATTTATAGTTGTTCATGGTTGTCATGTGAAATGACAACCTCTATAATTTTTATCTGAAGACGCTTGAGTAATAATAATATCATTAGGAATCAATAAAATATAATATAAAAATCCAGCAAGGTTTCAAAAGGAATACTGAAAGAAATGTGGTTTGTGTGGGGATGTGCAAATCCGCTTTGTGTGATTGACAAACATTTTTCCAGCTCCATCCCCCCAATTATAAAATTGAAATTACGCCTATGCAGTAGCTCGTTAGTTCCGAGGGTGAATTCTCGCAAATCTCAGCTATTTTTTCACTATATTTAAAAAATGGCGTATACCAAAGACGTTTTTATCTGGGAAGGGGGGGGGGTTGATTCTGAAAAAAGTCAAATACAATCAAAAACGGATTTGTGATGCAACGTGCTCCTGCTACTCAAATATTTTCGCACTTATATAAAAGATTTATTATTAATATTAGCCGATTTGGCCGTATATTTGTCTGCGCATTTGACATTCACTAAGGATGCAAGCGAGTCCGGGCGAGAATCCGATAAAAGGCGCGGTGGACAAACTTCAAATTTCGGGAGAAAATATAAATTTGTATAAATTTGTATTAAATAAAACAAGTATCCAATAAAATCGGGGCTTGAACCTAACTATGTGACACTATAAAAGTTGTTAAACATTAATAGATGAATTAATAAATTGCTAATTTTAGAATTATTATAAAGGCTAAAAGCCCATCATATATTATATATCTAGCCTTATAAATAAGGCAAAGTTAGTATATAATGGCTGTCAAATGGCACAAAATATATTGTGATAATTGAAACTGTAAATTTACAATAAACTTGATTTTTCTCAACTTGAGAACAAAAAATGTATATATTAAAATCACTAGTATTATGTATGTAATGACATTAAATACTAATAATAAATTATCAAAAATTCAAATTATTTAGCGTTCGATATACCTTTATAGTATAATTCTGTCACCAGGGCTCAAAGTGACACAAAATAGTTCCAAAATAGTCAAAGTGTTCTGTGATTTCTATTTTATTTTGAACGTTTTATATATATTTGCATACCGAACAACAAATCATTTTAATATTATATTCGCATAATAATAGGCAAAACTATGGGTTAAGTTAGGTTTATTAAAAATTACATAAATAGACGGAGTATAAATTTAAATAAATGTAGGTGTCAACATTTTTGATTTCCGTCGACTCGTTAACGAGATATTCCACTTTGGGTAGGAGGATAGTAGTAGAACACTAATAAAACGTGCCGTGTCGCCACACAAATAATACCTAAGTACTCTACTACTCTCCCCCTACTCAAACTTAAAAAAGGAAAATCTCGTTAACGGGTCGACGGAAATCAAAAATGTTGACACTTAAATTTATTGAAAGTTATACTCCGTCTATTTATGGAATTTTTTAATATAGGTTCTCATTTGAAAAACCTAAGTAAAAAATCTAAGTATTCGAAAATATCTGCTCTATATTCAAAAATTCCAAAAATCAGAATTTGAATGTATATAAAATTTAACAAAAAAAAAAAAAAAATGAGGTGAGCACACTTTGTTTAGACGCAAAACCTTTTCTCCAAGATTTTTTTCTTATTGGTTCTTGTTACATTAGAGGTGATTTCTTGATTTTCCATGTGAAAAATCCTAAAGAAAATTATAGGTAAAACGGCAAATATTTACTGTGCGCTGCGGCGTTACCGATTTTGTCGTTTGATGTTTACAATTTATGTTTTCTACTAGAAATATTAGTTCAATCGAAAATTTACAATTAATCTATTTTGTTTATTTTAACATATAGCCACTTAAAAAGAAATTCGTTTTTAGATATCGAAAGCATTTTCCATAATAATTGTAAAAATCAAAAAAAGACAAATAATGCGAATTTTTTCAAATTACTGCACAAGGATTAAATTACTTTAATTTTTAACGGCTTATATATTTTCTTGCTCTTTTTCTATGTTTGCTTGTATGTTTTTCATTAAAAATTAAATTAAAATATCTAATAATTTATGACATTTTTATATTGTTCATGAATATCGTACAAAATACTCCGGGTGCAGCCGTGAAGTTTTAAAAAAACTTATTAATATTAAATGTATACTCAATATTGCACAGATTAATATTACATTCTACAAAATGTTTTTAATATCTTCAACCGGTCATTAAATATGTTAGAAAACCATAAAACCAATATTTCCGCCAATTAAATACAATTCTTGAGTTTTTATTATTTTCATAGAAACGATTGATTTTGGAAACATTTTGTACAATTCAAATATTTAGAAATTATTATGTTTTTCAAAAAAGTACTTATATGTTATTATCATATGTGCTGCGGTTTCAGGGCAAAGCTCAAAAATCCAAATGGCCATATTTCAACCCTCTTGAGGCATGGGAAGGGGTGAGTAATCATCACCAAATTTCTTTTTTATAGTATCGAACAAAATGTAAGGATCCTAGCATGACATTTACATACTTGAAATTTAAGGACCACCTTATAATATGTATATAATTTATTCCGACCCATTTCAAACGCTGAATTATAAGATCAAAAACAAACGAAACCACATTTAATCATTCGTGATCATTGATGTGTGATCTAGTGTGATTAGTTATGCGTAATCACACATCAGTCATCGTACACGATATTATATTATGCTTAAAATGTGCGCAGGTCTGTCACTATATACCTACTATTTTAAAGAAATTGTTTTTATTCATTTATTCCGGGCTTCAAAAAATACACGTTTACACTTTACAGTTATGCAGCTGAAAATTAAAAACGTATGTCTAATACGGTGGTGATTGTTCAGTGTGTGGCGCCGACCAGGGTAAATCTTACCCTGCGTAAATCCCTCAGTAATTTTTGAGGCTGGGCGGGTTAGAATTAATGTTAGAATGAGCGCTTGGACATTTGAACGTGTTTTGATATTAAAAGCAATTAATTATCTGTTTCTGCGGCGGGTGACGGGTATTAGAGTATTAGAGTATTAGAGACGGGCGCAATATAGCGTGCGGTGATGACGTATAATAGACCGAGTTGTATGGGTCCAGATTACTTACAAAGTTTTTGAGAAAACTCGCGATTTCCGTGCTTTTTTTTCAATCTTCTCTGAGAATCGTACGCGTATAAATAATTTGTTTCGGCGTACTATACATTATTGTATCGTGTTTATATACCTATAGGTACCGTTTACCGCGACGTACGCGGTTAAAGAGACCGCCTACTATATTTTTTATCTGCGTACGGCACACGAGTGCGTTTACTTGTACTGCAGATATAGGTGTACTTTTAAATAATATAATATTCATATTATTTATTATAGGATGTGTGTAATATTTGTTTATAGGTACGTTTTTTTTTTCTTTTTTTTTTTTCACTATCCGACCGATGTCGGTTCCGATAATATTTATAATTATATTGTATATACGTTTATAATAGTATTATATACACCCGTTCGTACATAGGTATGCTATTCGTATCGCACGTTATTGGCGGTATTTATGTTTTTTGTTCGTTCGTATTGTTTTTGTTTATATATATATATATATATACATATACACCCGACAAATTTGACCCCGTTTTTTTTTTCGTTCTGTTCATATTCGAATGAACGTCGTCCGACGGTCTTTCTATACGTATAAATTCGAAATCGAGTCCTATATAACATATAATATCTACCCCGTCATATCTATAAACGTCTTTAAGAAATATAAGATCGCGCAGTTATCGGATCGCGTGCCGAGCGCATCGGCATCGATACCTCGATACACAAACAACAATCTCGTTCGAAATTCTTGGAAAAAAAAAGACCGTTGGAACATTTTATTTGTTGGCAATTTTTCCTTTTTTTTTTTTTTTTTTTTTTTTTTTTACCGATCAATTTCGATTGATTTTCGAACATGCTATATCTATATACTGCACCACAAAGCCGTGAATAATATAGGTTCGTATGGTGGCGAATAATGTATAACACGCGGCATTGAGGTTTTATTATACACATATACATTTTTTTTTTCCAAATATTAAACACTAATATACGGTTATACGACGACGTCGGCGGCGGCGGCGTGCAGTGCGGCGGTCGGGGATAGTGTGGCGAGGGAACGGAAAGGTTTTATTTTTTTATACATTTTTTTTTTTTTTTTTTTTTT